>CM029021.1:136019660-136337311 GCA_016801055.1 Panax notoginseng | reverse complement strand
TTCACAATTGATTATTATGAGTATTATTGATCTTGGTAAACTGTTATACGAAATCTACTATTTGTCCTTCTGTTCTATTGGATTCGTTCTCTTTAAGATATTTTTCATCATCCTCAGTCATTAATGATGATATTACTGAATATCTTTGGCCTGTAGTGCAAAGATGTATAATTACTTGATGAATATCTTTGGCCTGTAGTGCAAAGATGAACAGGTGTTGAGATGAAACATGACCGACTGATGATACAAATGAATATCTTTGGCCTGTAGTGCAAAGATGAATATTTGGTTAAAGATGATTATTAATTGATGTTACAGGGATAAAATATTGATGATGGACTTTTAAATCTTAGAAGATAGTAGAATTCTTTCTCTACTTGACTCTTCTAATGGTTTGCTGTTTCCGCTGCAGTTGTTGATCTAAAACTTGTTGTCGATTATATTTTATCAGATTTTTCCCTGTTGAAGACTAACGATAATTTGTTGTATATTATCTTAGTCATAATATTCTTTACTGGGCTAGTTGAGCTCACCCTTTTCCTTTTTGTTCCATTTTTCTTCTCAGGAGGTGAGAACATAGCAGGATCTAGTCGGGGTATGGAGTGATGGTTCTAGAAAGATGTATTAGCAGTCCTCACTATTTCTGTAAAATAGTGTTTGAATAATTGTAATGAGGATTTATTTGAGTGTGGATATTGTCTAGAAGACAATATTTGTATTTAAACTCACAGTATGTGTTGTCGTATTTTGCACGACAATTGTATTATTGAAGTTGTAGTTTGCTTTCTGTACCATGTATTTGGCGACTCAGAATGGGTGTTGTATACCTATTTTGGGGGCGTCACAGTTGGTATCAGAGCTTAGGGATATGATCCCTGGCTGAGATGTGAGACAAGAACTAGGAGGGGAGAGACGGGGAATTCCTTCGCTAGTATGACCTGACTAAGTTTATTTGGTGTTTATTTGGTCGGTCAGAGTATAGGGATAATATATGACATGACTATTAACCCTTGTTTTATGGCAGTATTTAAGAATGGCAGCTGAGAACGTTAATAATGGAGTAAATCAGACCGTGGAGACACCTTTGATCACTACCCAGGGGAACGTGCAACAGGAAGGCAATATTCCTCCTGTAAACAACGTTACCGAGCAAACGATGAATGATGGAATGTTTAGGAGCTTTTTGCAGTTCATGCAAAATCAGACGAGGGAGACTCGTGTGCAGAATACGGGTGGAAATGATAACAACGCGCGGTTTGTCACAGCTAAGCAGTTCAAAGAATTGGGACCACCAGAATTTAAGGGAAAGCCGGATCCGATCATGGCGGAAACGTGGGTCAAGCAAATTACCAAGATATTTGATGTCTTGGGATGCACGGAGGAACAGAAGGTTCCATTCGCCACATTTATGTTCCGCGGTGAGGCAGACTACTGGTGGGAGTCTGTGAAGCGTACCCAGCCTGACGCACTCAACATGTCCTGGGAAACATTTCAAAAACTGTTCAATGACAAGTACTTTCCTGAAAGTATTCGTCATATGAAGGAGGTTGAGTTTATTAGACTGGAACAAAACAACATGACGGTGTCCCAGTACGAGGCGAAGTTTGCAGAGTTATCCAGGTTTGCACCTCATTTGGTCGAAAATGAGGAACGAATGACAAGGATGTTTCTGAGAGGTCTAAAACCCGAGATTCGGCAATATCTTATCTCTCATAAATTTTCTTTATATTCAGATGTTGTAAACAGGGCTCAATTATTAGAGCGAGATAATGAGTATGTGCAACCGAGGGACCACAACCAGGGTCATACCGGTGGCGGCAGTCATCGAAGCAATGAAAACCAGCAGGGAGGAAAACATTCGGACAAAAGCGGTAACCACTCTGGTGGTAATCGTGGTCGTGATAATAGAAGGAGCGAGTCGGGAGGAGAGATTTCAAGAAGAGAAGGTACAACAATGATAACGTGAAGACGTCAGCACAAACATCAACTGTTTCTAGGGGAGGAGAACGACCACGGTCGTATGTTACAAATGTGGGAAAGAGGGACATATCAGCCCAAACTGCACAAACAATCCAAGGTATGTTATAACTGTGGAAAGGAAGGTCATATAGCTCGAGAGTGTTCTGTAGCAAAACCAAGTTCAGCGGGGATGGTGACTCCAAAAGTTATCCCGGATAAGTCGAAATCAGCGGTTCCTGGAAGGGCGTTTGTCGTTACTGGCCAAAACGCGAGAAACCCGAACGAGGTGATCACGGGTAAGCTAATCTTGAATTCTTGCGAAGTTTATACTTTACTAGATACCGGTTCTACCCATTCTTTTATCTCTCCTGCTTGTGCTCAACGTTTAAACTTGACTCCGGAGAAATTGGACTTTAACTTATCTGTTGAAACTCCGTTGGGTGAAACCTTCGTTACATCTACAGTTTATAAATCTTGCATGATCCAAGTTGGCACTATCACATTACCTGTTGATCTTATCTCTTTAAAGATACTTGCTTTTGATGTGATTTTAGGAATTGATTGGTTAACCACTCATCATGCTAAAATTGATTGTTTTCGTAAGGTTGTTAGTTTTCATATTCCTAACCAACCTGTCATACGAATTCAAACTACTAAACCACTAAAATCAGTCACTGTCATATCAAGCCACAAAGCTATTCGTTTATTGAAAAACGGATGTCAAGCTTTCTTAGCCCATGTTATGGATTTGAACAAAGACAAGTCAGATTTGAATAATATTTCTATTGTTAGAGAATTTTCCGATGTATTTCCTGAAGAACTTCCCGGTCTACCCCCGGAACGAGAAATTGAATTCTTTATTGACCTTGAACCCGGTACAAAGCCCATTTCTAAAACCCCATATCGAATGGCTCCTATTGAACTTCAGGAGTTAAAAGTCCAACTACAGGAGTTGTTGGACATCGGTTTTATTCGTCCTAGTACGTCTCCTTGGGGTGCTCCTGTTTTATTCGTAAAGAAGAAAGACGGGAGTATGCGACTTTGTATTGACTATCGAGAATTGAACCATGTCACCATCAAGAATAGGTATCCGCTACCTCGCATTGATGACCTGTTTGACCAGTTGCAAGGAGCACAATTCTTTTCAAAGATCGATCTTCGTTCTGGATATCATCAGCTGAAGATTAAAACTGAGGATATTCCAAAGACTGCCTTCAGAACTCGGTACGGGCATTATGAATTCTTAGTAATGTCTTTTGGATTGACTAATGCTCCTGCTGCCTTCATGGATATGATGAACCGTGTATTCAAAGAATATTTGGATCAGTTCGTTGTTGTCTTTATTGATGACATCCTCATCTATTCCAAAAGCCGTGAAGATCATGAGCGCCATTTGAAGCTGGTACTGCAAAGGCTTCGTGAAAACAAGCTATATGCCAAACTGAAGAAATGCGAGTTCTGGCTTGAGGAAGTAGCATTCCTTGGGCACGTGGTGTCAAAACATGGAGTATCTGTCGACCCGGCGAAGATTGAAGCCATACAAAGTTGGGAGCAACCGAAGTCGGTAACCGAAGTACGTAGCTTTCTGGGCTTAGCTGGTTATTATCGGAGATTTGTGGAAGGATTTTCTCGAATCGCTACTCCGTTAACTCAGCTGACTCGGAAAGATACAAAATTCGTATGGAGTGAGGAATGCGAGAAGAGTTTCCAAGAACTCAAGAGGAGACTCATTTCGGCACCTGTTTTGACAATACCATCTGGTTCGGATGGATTTGTTATCTACAGCGATGCTTCAGGCAAAGGGTTAGGATGTGTTCTCATGCAACATGGGAAAGTCATAGCCTATGCCTCACGACAACTCAAAGAATATGAGAGGAATTATCCTACTCATGATTTGGAGTTGGCAGCAGTCGTTTTTGCGTTGAAGATCTGGAGACACTACCTGTATGGGGAGAAAGTGGAGATCTATACAGATCATAAAAGCCTCAAATATTTCTTCACCCAAAAGGAACTCAACATGCGGCAACGACGTTGGCTTGAGCTGTTGAAAGATTACGATCATACCATCCAATACCATCCTGGAAAAGCAAACGTAGTAGCTGACGCATTGAGTAGAAGATCATATGCGGGTACGAGTGCAATGTTTTTAACACAAAGGCCCATTTTGTATGACTTGCAAAGGATGGAGATAGAGATGAAGGCTCCAAGTACCCACATGATGATATCAAATATACGAGTAGAACCGACTTTAATCGATAAAGTTAAAGCTGCTCAAGCTACGGATATAGAGCTGATGCGTATGAAGAAGAAAGTGCAAGAAGGTGCTATTCCAGAAGCAAGAATCGATGAAGAAGGAATACTTCGAGTCAACTCCAGACTTTGTGTTCCTAACGATTTTGACTTGAAGCATAGAATAATGATGGAGGCACACAACACACCGTTTGCAATCCATCCTGGGAGTACCAAAATGTATCACGATCTTCGACATACATTTTGGTGGAGCAATATGAAAAGAGAGATCGCGGAGTTTATCTCGAGATGTTTAACTTGTCAACGTGTAAAAGCGGAGCATCAAGTACCAAAGGGTCCATTGCAACCACTTGAGATTCCGAAATGGAAGTGGGAACACATTACTATGGATTTTGTTACAGGTCTTCCCAAGGTTTCTCAAGGCATAGATGCGATTTGGGTTATTGTTGATAGATTAACCAAGTCCGCTCATTTCTTGCCGATACGTGAGACTTATTCCCTTGAACGTCTTGCTAGTATGTACGTGAACGAGATTGTGAGATTGCATGGCATGCCAGTATCCATAGTTTCGGATCGTGACCCAAGATTCACTTCACGATTTTGGGTTAGCTTGCAGAAAGCTATGGGCACGGATTTACGATTCAGTTCAGCATACCATCCTCAAACGGACGGACAATCAGAGAGGACTATTCAAACTCTTGAAGATCTATTAAGACTTTGTGTCTTAGATCTCAAAGGGAGTTGGGATAAGTACCTACCATTGGTGGAATTCTCCTACAACAACAGTTATCAGGCGAGCATAGGTATGGCTCCATTTGAGGCGTTGTATGGAAGAAAATGTCGTTCTCCAGTATGCTGGGACGAGGTGGGTGAAGCAACATTGTTGGGACCAGAATTGGTACGCATTACTACAGAGAAGATCCAAACGATTCGACAACGTATACAAACGGCACAGGATCGACAAAAGAGTTATGCGGATCTTCATCGGAAGGACGTGGAATTTAATATTGGGGATCATGTATTGTTACGTGTTGCACCATGGAAGGGAGTTACAAGATTTGGGAAGAGAGGAAAGCTCAATCCAAGATTTGTTGGTCCATTTGAGATTCTTGAGCGAATAGGAAATGTGGCATATAGACTCGCATTACCTCCAAGCATGTCTCGTGTTCATAATGTTTTTCACATATCTATGCTTCGTAAATATGTTAAAGACCCGAACCACATTATTGAGTTAGAACCAGACGAGATAGCTGAAGATTTAACGTACGAGGAGGTACCTGTTAAGATCTTGGATAGGAAAGAGCATGTCCTACGCACGAAGGTTATACCACAAGTTAAGGTTTTGTGGAGAAACCATGCTATTGAAGAAATGACCTGGGAGTTGGAATCAGAAATGAAAGCGAGGTATCCTCACCTTTTTGAAACATCAGGTACGTACGTCAATTTCGAGGACGAAATTTCATAAGGAGGGGAGGTTGTAAGACCCCAACTTATTAATGAATAAAATCAAATTTTCTCTAAATATTATTGTGAATAATAAGGGGTTAATTTGATATAATACTTTGGTTATGGGTGAAATGTGCAAATTTTGCAAAATAAGCAAGTGGTTATAAAATATTTATTTTTGGTCGGTGAATATTCGGTTGGTCGTGGAATATTCTTGCTGTCGGGGAATATTCGTACGACGACGCAGCCTTGTGTGGGCCCCATAACGGAAAGCGATTGGATGAAGAAAACGACAAGTATAAGTTGTTTATAAATAACGGCGTAGTTACCGTTAATACTGTTGGAATACCCGGTGGTTAAAATACAGTAGCACACGGTATTGCACCAATTATTGATTCTTACGTAAGAAGGCACTACTCAATAATTGTTACAGTAGTTATTATTCAATATTTTATTTTATTGATTCAATAATTGCTGCGTTGATATTTTATATTATTGTTGTTTCAATAATTGTTGCTGCACAGTATTTTCATTTATCAGATCAATAATTCATATTATTTGAATAATATTATTAGATAACATTATTGGCAATGTCTAGAAAGTTCTGTCTAAGGAGAGGTTTGGTCATCTAATTGCGCGCCAGTAAGGAGAAATCCTTATTGGAAAGCCCCCTCTTTCCTGGGAACGGCCTGGTTGTCATAAATGTGATTCTGTAATATTATTTGTGAATAATTAATTATTGATTCATATGATAAGGAAATATTTATTTTATGTGGATATAAATGAGGGATATATTTTTGTGGTTAAAAATGAAGGAGTTAATGTTGAGGTTTTTGTCAGTATTTTTGTCGGAATGGAGGTATTAAAAATCAGGGTTTTTGAGATAGTTTGCGGGGGTTATAATTTTTAATCCGACCGTTGGATCGTGGTAATTTTTGGATATGTTATACATATATAAGTTGAGTATATGTCCACAAATTTTGAACCGTTAAAAATGAACGTATGATTTATTACGAATTTTACAAGATGACTGGTTCAGAAATTGTTGAATTTTCGGAGTTTATCATTTTGGTGGAAAATTCTAGAATTGGTGGGCCCCACTTGTGGTTGGTGAAGAAATGTGCTGAATTATATTTCAAATGTGGTGGGTGGGAATAGTAGCAGGTAAAGCCATCAGGTTGCAGGTCAAACCTACCAAAATTTTCCTATAAATAGAGGGCTAAGTTAGAATTGAAAATCACACCAGAAACAAGTTTTCTCTCTTTCTCTCTCTAGATTATTGAGTGTATTTTGTGAGTATTTAGATACTTTGAGAGTTTCTATTCATCAGAGCAAGTTTCTTTCAGCCTTATACCGGTATTCCGACCAGAAGTACTGATATTTTGAGGTAAGGGATATTATTTTCTTCTTAATGATATTATTTTCTTCAATATCATTATGCTGAAATATTGATATGAGTTTTTATCAAATTTGGAACTTTTTGTGTCGGGGGTTACTATTCACGTATACGGCACTATTCACGTATACGGCACTATTCACCGAAAAATAAAATTTTCCTTTTTGTCCAAGATGTCTATTATGGTTACTATCTTTGATTGTATCCATGTTTTGATCTTTATTTTTGAATTCTGCTTCACAATTGATTATTATGAAGTATTATTGATCTTGGATAAACTGTTATACGAATCCCTACTATTTGTCCTTCTGTCTCATTGGATTCGTTCTCTTTAAGATATTTTTCATCATCCTCAGTCCTAAATGATGATATTACTGAATATCTTTGGCCTGTAGTGCAAAGATGTATAATTACTTGATGAATATCTTTGGCCTGTAGTGCAAAGATGAACAGGTGTTGAGATGAACATGACCGACTGATGATACAAATGAATATCTTTGGCCTGTAGTGCAAAGATGAATATTTGGTTAAAGATGATTATTAATTGATGTTACAGGGATAAAATATTGATGATGGACTTTTAAATCTTAGAAGATAGTAGAATTCTTTCTCTACTTGACTCTTCTAATGGTTTGTTGTTTCCGCTGCAGTTGTTGATCTAAAACTTGTTGTCGATTATATTTTATCAGATTTTTCCCTGTTGAAGACTAACGATAATTTGTTGTATATTATCTTAGTCATAATATTCTTTACTGGGCTAGTTGAGCTCACCCTTTTCCCTTTTGTTCCATTTTTCTTCTCAGGAGGTGAGAACATAGCAGGATCTAGTCGGGGTATGGAGTGATGGTTCTAGAAAGATGTATTAGCAGTCCTCACTATTTCTGTAAAATAGTGTTTGAATAATTGTAATGAGGATTTATTTGGTGTGGATATTGTCTAGAAGACAATATTTGTATTTAAACTCACAGTATGTGTTGTCGTATTTTGCACGACAATTGTATTATTGAAGTTGTAGTTTGCTTTCTGTACCATGTATTTGGCGACTCAGAATGGGTGTTGTATACCTATTTTGGGGGCGTCACATTAATGGTCAACATAAACTCGGCCGAAGACATGCTAAATGGGTGGCGTACTTGCAAGAGTTCACTTTCACTTTGTGGCATCAAGCAGGAAGTTGAATGAATCGTGTCGCTGATGCGCTAAGCCGAGAGCATTACTGCTTAGTACTATGCGAAACAAGATTGTAGGGTTTGAAGTCTTCACTGAGTTGTATGAAGGAGATCCTTCCTTCGAGAAGATAGTTCAAGACATATAAGAAGGTCGACAATCTGACTTTGTCTACATAAGGGGTATTTGTTTCAAGGACTTCAGTTGTGTATCCCTGATTGTTCACTTCGGCAACAGATAATAAGTGAACTTCACAAAAAAAGGCAATTCAGACGAGACAAGACATTGGCCTTAATAACAGCTGACTATTACTAGCCAAAGATCTCGAGCGATGTGAATCGCTATATAAAAGGGTGTTCTACTTGTCAGAAGTCAAAAGGAGTTCTTACCAATGCGGGATTATACACTCCCTTGCCTATTCCTGAAGACTTTGGTGTGATGTTAGCATGGACTTTGTTTTAGGTCAGCGATCCTCATATTCAATTATGGTTGTGGTTGATTGGTTCTCTAAATCATCGCTTGTCAGACGACCATGGATGTTGCTTGAATCGCCCACCTCTATTTTCGGGAGATTGTACACTTACATGGCGTTCCTCAGTCTATTACATCCGACCGGGATACTAAATTTATGAGCAACTTCTGGATAAGTTTGTGGGAAAAGCTCGGAACGCAATTGAACTCCAGCAGTGCTTACCATCCTCAGACAGACGGTCAGACCAAAGTAGTAAATCAAAGTTTCGGTAATATTTTGAGGTGTTTGGCCGAAAATAAACCGAAGCAATGGGATATGGCGCTTTCTCAAGCAAAATTTGCTTATAACCGTTCGAATAATCGGACCACTAACATGAGTCCTTTTGAGATAGTTTGTGGTCAGAACCCTTATGGGGTCTTAGATGTAGTTCCTGTTCCTCGAATTGGTCAAGTGCACCCCAAAGCAGAAAAAATGGCAGAACATCTTAGGGTTATCCATGATCAAGTGTACAAATCCATCTCGGAAAGCAATGCTAAATACAAGGATCGGGTTGACAGTCATCATCGTCAGGTTGTTTTTAAAGTTGGAGATCTTGTTTGGACCGTACTAACCCGAGATCGTTTTTCTGTTGGCGATTATAATAAACTTAAGGATCGAAAAATTGGTCCTTGTGAGATTCTACAGCGAATCAACGACAATGCGTATCGGCTGCGCATTGCTAGTCATTTGCGGACTTCAGACGTTTTCAATGTAAAGCATTTGAGCCCTTGTTTTGAGTAGTCTACTCATACAACTGAGAACTCGAGAAAGTGTTCTTTCCAACCTGGGGTGACTGATGCAGGAGGATCGGAGACCGAAGAGACTGAACTATCGAAAAATATGTTGTCGGCCCTGGAATAACATGAATTGGATGATCGTCGCGGACGAAGGGGTCAAAGGGGTCATTAACACCTTCGGCTTCGAGAGAGGAAACGTCTTCGGGCTCGTGGCGTCTTGACTTCAAGAGTTCGACAGATTAGTAATTTATTTACTTTTTATTCTTATTTAGTTTTTTATTTAATAATATTTTATTATTAGCAAGTTGTTATTTGTTAGTAGTTGTTTCTGTAAGTATATGAAGTTTGTTAGGATATTTTTCGTATCTCTAGGAAGATTTTGTTTCCATATCAGATTTTGTTTCCATATCTCTAAGAATATTCTAGAGTGACTTGGAGAGAAAGTTTGTTAGCTATATAAATCCGGCTTGTGGGTTGCATTGATAACTTTGATTTTGATAAATATAAACTTACACATTAGAGAGTTTCTCTGTATTTTTCGGTGAATCTCTTGTTCCTTTATTTGTGAATTCATTTGTTTACCAGCCCGCAGGATAATCGCTATCACGCCCGGCGTCACAAAGACAATGTTGCAATTGGTTTCACACTGCTGGTACTTCAAAATATACATGTCATCATTTTTCTTCTATCTATTTTTAATGTCATGTCATATTTTTTAACGAGTTGACAGAGGCTTGAGGCCATGTTAATACTCTCCAAAATAGTACAAGGGTTTTTGTGGAGAAAGAAGTACAGGGACTAAAATGAAACAAAACCATGAGTACAGGGACCAAATGTGTCGTTTTGCTAATGTGGTTGGAAATAATACAATATTGTTTATTATAAGCATTTTTGGACTTTTGCCATGCTTTGTCAGTAAATAAATTATAACTTATAGCAGGTTATTATTTTCTACTTAACTTTGAAGCTAGACATTGGAAAAATTGCTAAATAAAGGAATGAACACTTTATAGTTCATGGTGGGTTCGTGTTAACTTAGTTTAGTATCATTGATTATTTATTTATTTATTTGGCTGAATATATGATTGAATTCTTTTTCATTATTTATTTATTTATACTTAGTTTAGTTTATTTTTAAAAAAATTATTGCATTAATTTAGCTTAATGCTAGTAATTTTGTAATTTTTTTTTGTTTTTGTATCTAAGATATCAAAAAATAAAAAAAAATGAAGAAAATGTTATTTGATGAAATAAAAATATAAAATATGAAGGGGTAAAACTAAATTGGGATGATTCATGGCTATTTTGGACAATTGTTGCATGAATATGACAGTTGGAAGTCACTTCACTCGTCTTTTTGGCGAGTGAACTCCATTTGCTATTAACTTGGATGGAAATGAGGTAACTCAAAACTTGAGATCAAACTATAAGTGATGTAAATATAGTTTTCGAACCACAAGTGGTGACTCAAAAATTTGAGTAAATCATAGTTGATTTTTGAATTTTTCTATTTATTATAATATAGCTTAAGAACATTTTCTTAATTGCTTCCTTTGAATGATCATATAAATTTTTTTTCATTGACAAAGATGTTTGAAATTTGGCACCAACTTAAAGTAATCCCCACATGCTACCAAAATTTTCAAAAGAAAAGACATTTTTGGAATTGCTTATGCAATTATGAGTAATACTTTAATCCACCGCATACTACAAGAGGATTTAAACCCCAATCAATAGAACTATAATCCACTAAAGTGCTAAACTTCCAGCAAGTGTACAATATATCTCTAAAATAGAATCTCTAGTAGTTTAATTTTGTGTGAAGAGCAACTAATTTTACTCTTTCCCGCTTTGTATAATCCATCGTGATCTTCATCAATGCCTATAATCTCCGCCTTTAGATCAAAAATAATTCTTGCAAGTCTTATTATTGTCTATTGGCCTTTACTATCTAAAGTATCCTTTCATCTTAACAGGTAACACAGAAACAATTCACCTAATTATTGAATATTAATACTTCGTCCGTTCCAAAATTAAAGATACATTTCTAAAATGACGGCTTTTGAAGAAAATTTAATTTTTCCAAACATAGCCCTAACAATTATTAAAAAAAAGTAGCAATGGTGGAAACATAGTATTCAATCTATCTAGAATATAGCAATGGCGCGTTAGGAACTTGGTATCACTTTATAGTCCAAAATTAGGAAATTTATCTCTAATTTTGAAACGGACTAAAAAGGAAAAATTATCTCTAATTTTGGAGTAGAGGGAGTATTTTATAAAAGGTAGCCTAATATGTTTAGCAAACAAAAAAGGAACAAACTTAGGGCATATTAGGGAACAACTTACAACTTATAAGTTGGTCAAACCAACTTATACGTGGTTTTTTTAGTTTTTTACTGTTTGAGTAGTCGTATGTGACTTATTTTTTTAACTTATAAATTGACTTATAAGTAGTTTTTGAGACGTAACAATTTTTTTTCTTCACAAAAAAATAAGTAAGTTTGACCAAAGGCTCTTTTATCATCTATTTTACTCATCTTCACAACTTATTTTAACTTGCAAGTCATTTTAGTTAAACACCTTTACAAGTTGTATTAACTTAATTTCTGACTTATAAGTCAATTGGTGCCCAGCACTTTTATAAGTCACAGCTTAAAGTATAAGTCATTTTAAATTTTAACTTATAAGTCAATTTTAAAATAAGTCGGTTGCCAACAGGGAACAGGCATAGATCTCTCCTTCACACCAAAGAAGACAACTACTGAAAAGAAATGGAAAATAACATTTCACAGAGGGCTGATTAACAAGCCCGGTACAAATATTAAGGTTAATTTGACAAGTACTTGTAGTAAAAAGGCAATTAGAACTAGCTACTGATCTTAACTTAAAAAATAAATGCACAAACAGAATTACCCACAAAACATTTTCAAATAAAAGGTACTGTATTAAATGAGAAGAGGGGTAATTACAGGAGTAGAAACAGAAAAATATATGAATTTAGTATATCCCATATGCATGTTGTTAAAAAAATGGAGGAAGTAACTAATTAGAAGCACAACTGCACAAGTGTTAAATAAATGAGAAGAGGGGATAATTACGTATTTGTATAACATCTTCAGCTCGATCGTTGCAACGTTTAGCCTTAGGTTGACGGTGATCTCCCTCCGGCGACCCCCATGGACTGTCTCTCCTCGGCATCTCCCTCTCACTCATTTTCCCTTTTTCTGTCTGTTTCTTATTTTCGGATTCGGGAGGATACTTTAGTTGGGTGTTCTTATTATCTTTTGGATTACCAAACATTACAAGTTTGGAAAACGGGCCATCTTTCTTCTTCTTTTTTTTTTTTCTCTTTTCGTGGCAATTTATTTTCATTTAGATTCATTAACTAGATACGAACCCCCTTACAGCGGAATTATTTAAATTTTTAATAATAAATATATACGTATAATTAATAAATTAAAATATATTAAGAAAATAATATATTATTATATTATGATCAAATTTTATACAGAAAAATAAATAAATATACATATTTTAAATTTTGGTGCTAGTAGGTAGCAGTATTCTATAATCAATTAATAAAAGGGGAAGTATATATTTTTGTTCTGTGAAATAAACAATCATGCTTACTACAAAAATTTTACTGTAAAATGTGTGAGGGAAGCTTGAATTAAGCTAAATAAATATTGACAAAATTATATTGCTCTGTCCCGCAACAAGTGCGAAGTAGGACATTGATCCCAAAAATTCTGTAAGTAAAATTCACACTTCTAAAGCCTTAATATTCTTAATCTTATCAAACCCTTAAATCTGATCAAACATACTTGTTTATGTGACTTAAAATGAAGATACTAAATAATCAAATTAAGAAATAAAACCAGTTCTTTACTGTTGATATAAGAAGCGTGAATAGCTCTAATCTAAACACAAACTTTCCAATCGAAAATTCACCAAAATTTTCAATTAAACACGATTGACAACACATATATCATATCAATCAAATCAATTGCAAACATTATTCAGCATA
Source organism: Panax notoginseng (assembly GCA_016801055.1). Lineage (NCBI taxonomy): Eukaryota > Viridiplantae > Streptophyta > Magnoliopsida > Apiales > Araliaceae > Panax > Panax notoginseng. The sequence continues at coordinate 136,323,815 of CM029021.1, read as the reverse complement.
TCAGTAACTAAATGCAAATGCAATAATCTCAAATTTTAGCACATAATATCTAAAAATTTAAAAAATAGGTAAAACAATGAAATAATTCCACCTGCTTCTGGGTTATATTTCACACTCCTGCATATAGCTGTAACCTGTAAGTAATAATGTGTGTATATAATAGAAGAAAGACAGAGAGACAAAACGGAAAAGAAGAGAAAAATTGACAGTTAAGAAGAAGAAGCCATGATTACTATTCACTTATGAGAATAAATAATTAGCCTGATTAATATACATATATATATATATATATATGTATGTATGTATATGCATGGAGGATTAGATCAGGTGATCATTAACATTATTTCAAACTCTAATTCAGTTAGAAAATTTTATCCATATAAATTTTTGCTCATTGGTTGTTGAAGAGATTAAATTCTACTTGGTATGTTATTATTTATCCATAATTTAAAAAAGGATATGATATAATTAAGATAATTGATTTGTTATTATTTTTCCATAATTTTAAAAAGGATAGGATATAATTAAGATAATTGGGACATAATTAAAATTATTTAAGATGGACATGTGTTAAATTTGTAGAAGAATATATGTCAATACATGGTATCATGTACTGTGATTTAGTATATATAATAGATTTCTCCGTCCCATATATTTCACCGTTCTACATAATAATTAAAGAAATAATTATATATTATTAAATATAATATTAATTATTTATAATATCTTTAAATTCTCGTAATTACCACTCTCATATGTAACATTTTCTCATAAGTGATAATTTTAGAAAGATTGTAGTTAATTTTCCTAGATTATATAAAATGACAAATAATTTGAAAAAAATAAAATTATCTAAAACGTCATATATTATGGGACGGAGTGAGTATTTACTAATTTAATGATTAATTCAATTAATTTAATTGTTAATTCTTTTTATTATTAGTTTATATATATTAAAAAAATTGAATTGTGCGAATTTCGACGGAATGCGTAAAAAGTTCTTTATTCTCAGTATAAATATAATATATAAGAATTTTGAGAAAATAATATTTATTTATTAAATTTTTATCTAGCTAGATGAATAATCGAATTATATTGTAAGAAGATAAATAGTTGAATATAGTGTATATTTATTTTAGTTAGGACTCTAAAATAATTGTTAGATTCCTGATTTTTATAAATGTTAGTAATTGAGTTATATGTCAGGGTTTTTTGTTTATTGTCCATCTTTTTTTAATGTCCCATTTGTAGAGTACAATATTATTTCATAATCAAATACATTATCACTGTTACAATATCAATAACCAGACATCATTATTACAATATCAATAATCAATTAAACCTCATAGGAGAGAAAAAAACAAACCTACAAACAAGTTTCACGTAAAAAAAACAAACTTCCATAAAGGGGAGGAAAAAACAAACCCACAAACAAGTTTCACATAAAGAGAAAACAAACTCACATAAATGTGAAAATAAACATACCTACTGTGAGAATTGAACATAAACTTAAGGAGAAAATAAACTCACGTATCATGAGAATTGAACCTAAAACCTATAGATCTCACGTATCATGAGAATTGAACCTAAAACCTATAGATCTCAGTACCTCAATCTTAACAACTAGGTCAAGACCTCGTTGTCATTTATTATCAATCTGAATAAGGAGTTTTAGTTGATAAAAATGTAATAATTTAGGCATCTAGTGTTATTTATAGACTAATGTAACTACATTCCTTTTAGAGTATATTTAAAGTTATCATATAAAAAATTCAATTAATTAATGATAATATTTTTTGGTGAATGATAATGGGTGCATGTATATATGATAATTAATTAGATGGGAAGAGCTAAACATGTGATCTGATGTTTTTTGGTGAATAATAATAGGTGCATGTATACATGTTAATTGATTATGTTCATTATTTTTGAACATGTATTATTAATTATTTTATAGTTAGAAATTATAAATTAATTACCAAATTACTATTGGTAAAATTAATTTATCTCCTTTTTATTTGTTATATATTTTTATTGATTGATTCTTGATTATTTGTTAATCTATGGGATTTGATTCATGGGTTGAGCCCAAAATAAATTGAAACTTGAAACTTGAAACTTGAAAGAATCTTCTGTCAGCTAAGAGGCCCACCAATATAATTTTTGGTGTTTTATTAAAACAAAATAAGATTTTTTTTAATTACCAAAAAATTTAAGCACATTTTTTATAATAAATATTGTTGGGTATATTAAAGATATTCATTTTATTTTTGTGGTTGTTTGCCTAAATCTAGACTAACAAAATACGTACATGTATACACGGTCAATAAGTAATAAAGTGTAAATAGAGTATCGTTCCCACGAGTAATTAATTAATAAAAATAACCAAATACTAACTTTTAACCAAATTAATTTTATTTAAACAATTCAATAAAAGTTGTTAAATTTTGAAAATAAAGTACTAAACTAACTAATCACTAACTACCAAGAATTGAATTCAGATAAAAAGGCTTAAAATTACAATTTCACTTTGATGTCTCACTTCAATTAATCACTTCCTATTAAGTTATGCTAATTACATTAGATTGTTAATCGAGAACTCATCAATATTTATGACCATCTCCCAACGTATCATAAACGGATCAACTTAAATTTACAGATGATAGAATTAAGGTAAACACCCTAGTTAACTAATTCACTATATTCCTATGTGAATTATAATTAAATAGGATTTAAAGCATATGTTTCCTAACAGATTACATGCGACTTATAGGTATATCCTTATCCTATACACGAATCATGAGTTCCATCACCATGCAAAAAACACAATCACATGCTATTATGATCAGATCTTAACCTATAATTCATCTACCGAGTTCATATAGATTATCATGATAATTGTTGATCAGACAATTAATCAGTTAAACGCAAACCATAATAGACAATCCCAATATAATCAAAAATAACCAACAAGGAAGCAATTTAGTTTAATTTAACTACACATTGAGCTCCATTGTAATCTTAAATATAAATTAGTTCATGACTGAATTAATAACCACAATTCGCAAGTAAACCATCATCCAAGAATTACAAAATAAAAAGATAAAAGAAGAAATAAAAAAATCTTTTAAAGCAATCCTTGATATCCTCCTTAGCTTTATATCTTGATCTTCCTTCTTGATAGTCTCTTGCTTCAAGCCTTCAATCATTCTTCAATTCTCCTAAGATAGATGTCAATTGTTTGTTGTCCAAAAGTCCCTCAATTATCCCTATTATATGCCTCACATCATGTATTTATAGGTTACAAGTCAAATCCCTAGCTTAGGAGGAAACTCAATCCAATTTGGAGTCAAAAACATGCAAAAATGCGTTAAAACTAAGTCAAGTCGCAACTCGGGCGCTGCAACGCTGATTTCCTTCATATTTTGGGCGCTGCCGCGCCAGACAATCTGCTGAAATTTTATGCTCTAACGTCCTTTGGTAAAATAGTCATAACTCTCTTATCCGAACTCTGATGGGGACGATTTAAGATGTTCCGGAAAGCTAAGAAGTAGATCTACAACTTTAATTTTTTAAGAATTGAGAGATTCTGGCTGGATCAAGGTCGAAATTTGGTTTCAAGTGGCTGCTATGCAAATGACAACTCTAAACTTTGAGGTTCAACGTATGTTGATAAAAAAGTCATAACTTTTGATCTGGGAAGAGTTACGGGAAGCTCTCGACAATATTTACAATAAAATTCAAGTTCCAAGCCAAGAACATGCATCTAACTTAGCATTAAAAGCCCTTCAATCTCTCTTTCTTGCATTTTCTTGCATATTGCACTCCAAAAGATGTCCAAATTGCTTTTCCATACTTCATCATGCATGCCAATGTCGTGTCATAGCCTACAAAATAACATAAAATGTATGAAATGAACACAAAACAACAGAGATTAACAATAATCCAAGTCTAATGAGATCTGATTCGTAGGTATAAAACTCACTCATTAGTGGTTTTAGTTTTTTAGAATAACTGATCCTTTTCCAAATAAAGTTGAGGGAATGTTATTAACTTGACCTTTTAAAGAGACAAGCTCACCAGCCTTGTGCGAAGCACAAGCGACATGGATAATGTTTTATTATATTATTAAATAAATAAATATTTGTAACGACCCCAAAATAGGTCCATTCCATCCAGCCCATTCTGAGTCGCTAAATACATGGTACAGAAAACAACTAAAATTTTATTACAACAATTGTCGTATTAAATACAACAACACATATGTTGTGAGTTTGAATATAAATATATACCAAATGTGACACATGTCCCAACCGTGGACAACACCTCACAGTGGCACCTTACATAAAGGTATAGTCAAAAACTGTTTTAGAAATTAGAATCTTTGGGAAATGCTCAAGGAAACCTTCATATATAGGAGGCCATGCGTCTAGGTTGTGATAGATATCATATGGCCACAGAATTATCCTTGATTGACCCAATATACCCCAAAGAAAAACGAGAACATTACATTCATATTCTTTCCAATGGGGAGTCTTCTCTTGACATATCATTATCTCCACTGTCTCTAATTGAGAATTATACTTCAAACAAACACCAAGATTATATAGGTAGTGCTCGTAAATATACTCAGCAAGTGGATGAGCACATCCCTGTCTTATGATGACACGAGGTTGTATATCATTAGACATCTTGTATGATATTGGTAAAACACCCTTCCAACGTTGGGTTCGCCTCACCCTAGATGATTCACCAAATATAACTACTAAATGATGACCACCGTTCTATTCTCCTGCTACCCCCGCTCGACCCAGCTACACTCTTATTACCTGAAAGGAATTGTGAAACAGAAGGGTGAACACAACTAGCCCAGTAAAGAATATCATGATTAAAGATAATTAAATTATCAATAGCCTTCATCAGTAATAAATCAGAGATTTAGAACATATGGTAGATGATAAAAATTTTCAACCATAGTTGCAGCGGAACGAGCAATCCATTAGAAGAGTCAAATAGACCATAAAATCTATTATCTTCTCCATGTTAATAACCCATCAACAATGTTTTATCCCTGTAACATCAATCAACAGTTCTGGTCCACAATCATATAAATAACTCATAATCATAATTGTGATTCTGAATTCCTCTTCGCATCCAGGACGAAGATAATTTTCATCACATGTCTTTACCTGAAACATCAAAGATCATGGTTATACCAAATCACAATTCATGTTTATAATCATACTAATAAATTCATCTTTGCACTACGGGCCAACGATATTCGTCAACAGTTCATCTTTGCACTACTGGCCAAAGATATTCAACAACAGGTCATCTTTGCACTACGGGCCAAAGATATTCATCAACAATTCATCTTTGCACTACAGGCCAAAGATAGTCCTCAACAGTTCATATTTGCACTACAGGCCAAATATATTTATATCTCAAAGAAATATATAATCATTTTAGAATTTATATAAACAATAATTATAACCATGTTAATCACTTCATCTTTACACTTAAGCTAAAGATATTCAATTATAAATTCAATGGTCATGATCATACTAGTTAACAATTCATCTTTGTACTACAGGCCAAAGATATTCCTCAGTCACGATCATACCAATAATTTACCCATCTTTACACTCAAGTGAAAGAGAAATTCAACATCAGAGTTATAAAAATGTTATATATGATAATAAAAATAATATGATCAATAACTGCATTTATTTTCAAAAGCAACAATCATAAATCAACAATAATTTGGTCAGAAAAAGAAACTAATTTTTGTCGTGAATAGTACCCGTGAATAGTAACTCGTAAATAGTAACTCATGAATAGTGACTCAAGAATAGTAACTCATGAATAGTAACTCATAAATAGTAACTCGTGAATAGTAACTCGTGAATAGTGCTCCGTATTCGTACATGGTACCGTATACGTAAATAATGTCATGTAAATAGTGCCATATGCATGAATAGTGATGTGTACGTGAATAGTGCCGTATACGTGAATAGCAATCCAGACTCAGAAAGGTAGAAATTCCACAATAAAATCCATACCCATTATTTCAGTATAATGATATTGAAAGAATAACATCATTATGAAGAATATAGCATCCCTTACTATCCCTTACCTCAAAAGAGCAGCACTTCTGACTGGATATCGGATATGACGCTGAAGAAAACTTGCACTGATGAATAGCAACTCACCAAGTATCTACATACTCACAAAATACACTCAATAATCTAGAGAGAGAAAGAGAGAAAACTTGTTTCTGGTGTGATTTTCAATTCTAACTTAGCTCTCTATTTATAGGAAAATATTAGCACGCCGAAGCAGACTTAACCTGCAACCTGATGACTTTACCTGCTACTATTGTGACGCCCCCAAAATAGGTATACAACACCCATTCTGAGTCGCCAAAATACATGGTACAGAAACAACTACATCTTTATTATTACAACACAAGAACTGTGAGTTTAAATACAAATATTGTCATTTAGACAATATCCACACTCAAATAAGCCCTCATTACAATTATTGATACATTATTTCACAAAAATAGTGAGGACTACTAAAGTAACTTCTAGAACCATCATTCCATACCCCGACTAGTACTCGCTACATTCTCGCCTCCTGAGAAAAATGGAACAAAAAGGAAAAAGGGTGAGCTCAACTAGCCCAGTAAAGAACGTTATGACTAAGATAATACAGAACAAATTATCGTTAGTCTTCAACAGGGAAAAATTTAATAGAATACAATAGACAACAAGTTTTAAATCAATAACTGCAGCGGAAACAGCAAACCATTAGAAGAGTCAAGTAGAGAATGAGTTCTACTATCTTCTAAGATTTAAAAGTCCATCATCAATATTTTATCCCTGTAACAACAATCAATAACCATCTTTAATCAAATATTCATCTTTGCACTACAGGCCAAAGATATTCATTTGTATCACTAGTCGGTCATGTTCATCTCAACACCTGTTCATCTTTGCACTACGGGCCAAAGATATTCATCAGTTAATCATTCATCTTTGCACTACGGCCAAAGATATTCAGTAATATCATCATTTAGGACTGAGGATGATGAAAAATATATTAAAGAAAACGAATCCAGTGAAACAAAATAACAAATATTAAGGATTCGTATTTCGATTTATTCATGTCCAAAAATACCTTATAAGTATTCATAGTGAAGTAGAATTCAAGAATGATCAAAACATGGATACAATCAAAGCTAGTACCCAAAATAGATATTTTGGATGAAAAGAAGAAAATTTTATTTTTCGGTGAATAGTAACTCGTGAATAGTAACTCATGAATAGTAACCCCGACGTGAAAAGTTCCAAATTTGATAAAAATTTCCAACCAATATTTCGGCATAATGATATTGAAGAAATAATATCATTTTTGAATAAAATAACATCCCTTACCTCGTACAGACAGTACTTCTGGTCAGAATACCGGTATAAGGCTGAAAGACACTTGCTCTGATGAATAGAAACTCTCAAAGTATCTAAATACTCACAAAATACACTCAATAATCTAGAGAGAGAAAGAGAAAAAATTTGTTTCTGGTGTGATTTTTAATTCTAACTTAGCCCTCTATTTATAGGAAAATGTTAGCACGCCGAAGCAGACTTAACCTGCAACCTGATGGCTTTACCTGCTACTATTCCCACCCACCACATTTGAATAAAAATCTCAGCACATTTCTTCACCAACCAAGAGTGGGGCCCACCAATTCTAGAATTTTCTACCAAAATGATTAACTCCGAAAATTCAACAATTTCTGAACCAGTCATCTCGTAAAATTCATAATAAATCATACGTTCATTTTTAACGGTTCAAAATTTATGGACATATACTCAACTTATATATGTATAACATATCCAAAAATTACCACGATCCAACGGTCGGATTAAAAATTATAACTCCCGCAAAATATCTCAAAAACCCTGATTTTTAATACCTCCATTCCGACAAAAATACTGATAAAAACCTCAACATTAACTCCTTCATTTTTAACCACAAAAATATATCCCTCATTTATATCCACAAAAATAAATATTTCCTTATCATATGAATCAATAATTAATTATTTACAAATAATATTACAGAATCACATTTATGACAACCAGGCCGTTCCCAGGAAAGAGGGGGCTTTCCAATAAGGATTTCTCCTTACTGGCGCGCAATTAGATGACCAAACCTCTCCTTAGACAGAACTTTCTAGACATTGCCAATAATGTTATCTAATAATATTATTCAAATAATATGAATTATTGATCTGATAATGGGAAATACTGTGTAGTGACAATTATTGAAACAACAGTAATATAAAATATCAACGCAGCAATTATTGAATCAATAAAATAAAATACTGAACAGTAATTACTGTAACCATTATTGAGTAGTGCCTTCTTACGTAAGAATCAATAATTGGTGCAATACAGTGTGCTACTGTGTAACAACGCGTATTACTGTGTTTTAACCACCGGGTATTCCAACAGTATTAACGGTAACAACTACGCCGTTATTAATAAAAAACATATACTTGTCGTTTTCTTCATCCAATCGCTTTCCGTTATAGGGCCCACAAAAGACTGCGCCGTCGTACGAATATTCCCCGACAGGAAGAATATTCCACGACCAAACGAATATTCCCCGACAACAATGAATATTTTATAACCACTTGCTTATTTAAAATATTTACGCATTTTACCCATAACTAACCTCATTAATCAATTTAACACTTACTATTTCAAAATAATAAATAGAGGGAATTTAAATTTCATTTATTAATAATTTGGGGTCTTACAACCTCCCCTCCTTATGAAATTTCGTCCTCGAAATTGACGTACGTACCTGGTGTTTCGAAAAGATGAGGATACCTCGCTTTCATTTCCGTTTCCAACTCCCAGGTCATTTCCTCAATAGCATGGTTTCTCCACAAAACTTTAACTTGTGGTATGACCTTCGTGCGTAGGACATGCTCCTTTCTATCCAAGATCTTGACAGGTACCTCTTCGTACGTTAAGTCTTCAGCTATCTCGTCCGGTTCTAACTCAATAACGTGGTCTGGGTCTTTCACATATTTACGTAACACAGATATATGAAAAACATTATGAACACGAGACATACTTGGAGGTAATGCAAGTCTATAGGCCACATTTCCTACTCGGTCAAGAATCTGAAATGGACCAATAAATCGTGGATTGAGCTTTCCTCTCTTCCCAAATCTTGTAACTCCTTTCCATGGAGCCACACGCAACAATACATGATCCCCAATGTCAAATTCCACGTCCTTCCGATGAAGATCCGCATAACTCTTTTGTCGATCCTGTGCCGTTTGTATACGTTGTCGAATCGTTTGGATCTTCTCTGTAGTCATGCGTACCAACTCTGGTCCCAACAATGTTGCTTCACCCACCTCGTCCCAGCATACTGGAGAGCGACACTTTCGTCCATATAATGCTTTAAATGGGGCCACACCTATACTTGCCTGATAACTGTTATTGTAAGAGAATTCCACCAATGGTAGGTACTTATCCCAACTCCCTTTGAAATCTAGGACACAAAGTCTTAATAGATCTTCAAGAGTTTGAATAGTCCTCTCTGATTGTCCGTCCGTTTGAGGATGGTATGCCGAACTAAATCGTAAATCTGTGCCCATAGCTTTTTGCAAGCTAACCCAAAATCTTGAAGTGAATCTTGGGTCACGATCCGAAACTATGGATACTGGCATGCCATGCAGTCTCACAATCTCATCTACGTATATACGAGCAAGACGTTCAAGGGAATAAGTCTCCCGTATCGGCAAGAAATGAGCAGACTTGGTTAATCTATCAACAATAACCCAAATAGCATTTATGCCTTGAGAAACCGTGGGAAGACCCGTAACGAAATCCATGGTAATGTGTTCCCACTTCCATTTCGGAATCTCAAGTGGTTGCAATGGACCCTTTGGTACTTGATGTTCCGCCTTTACACGTTGACAAGTTAAACACCTCGAGATAAACTTTGCAATCTCTCTCTTCATATTATTCCACCAAAATGTATGTCGTAGATCACGATACATTTTGGTACTTCCAGGATGGATTGCAAATGGTGTATTGTGTGCTTCCATCATGATCTTGTACTTCAAATCAGAATTGTTAGGAACACAGAGTCTAGAGTGAACTCGAAGTATTCCTTCTTCATCGATTCTTGCTTCTGGAATAGAACCTTCTTGCACTTTCTTCTTCATACGCATCAGCTCTATGTCCGTAGCTTGAGCAGCTTTAACTTTATCGATTAAAGTCGGTTCTACTCGTATATTTGATATCATCATGTGGGTACTTGGAGCCTTCATCTCTATCTCCATCCTTTGCAAGTCATACAAAATGGGCCTTTGTGTTAACAACATTGCACTCGTACCCGCATATGATCTTCTACTCAATGCGTCAGCTACTACGTTTGCTTTTCCAGGATGATATTGGATGGTATGATCGTAATCTTTCAACAGCTCGAGCCAACGTCGCTGCCGCATGTTGAGTTCCTTTTGGGTGAAGAAATATTTAAGGCTTTTATGATCTGTATAGATCTCCACTTTCTCCCCATACAGGTAGTGTCTCCAGATCTTCAACGCGAAAACTACTGCTGCCAACTCCAAATCATGAGTAGGATAATTCCTCTCATATTCTTTGAGTTGTCGCGAGGCATAGGCTATGACTTTCCCATGTTGCATGAGAACACATCCTAACCCTTTGCCTGAAGCATCACTGTAGATAACAAATCCATCCGAACCAGATGGTATTGTCAGAACAGGTGCCGAAATGAGTCTCCTCTTAAGCTCTTGAAAACTCTTCTCGCATTCCTCGCTCCATACGAATTTGATATCTTTCCGAGTCAGCTGAGTTAACGGGGTAGCGATTCGAGAAAACCCTTCCACGAATCTTCGATAATAACCAGCTAAGCCTAAAAAGCTACGTACTTCGGTCACCGTCTTTGGTTGCTCCCAACTTTGTATTGCTTCAATCTTCGCCGGGTCAACAGATACTCCATGTTTTGACACCACGTGCCCTAGGAAAGCTACTTCCTCAAGCCAGAACTCGCATTTCTTCAACTTGGCATATAACTTATTTTCACGCAGCCTTTGGAGTACCAGCTTCAAATGATGCTCATGATCTTCACGGCTTTTGGAATATATGAGGATGTCATCAATAAAGACAACAACGAACTGATCCAAATAATCCTTAAATACTCGGTTCATCATATCCATGAAAGCCGCAGGAGCATTAGTCAATCCAAAAGACATAACTAGGAACTCATAATGCCCGTACCGAGTTCTGAAGGCAGTCTTTGGAATATCCTCAGTTTTAACCTTCAGCTGATGATATCCAGAACGAAGATCGATCTTTGAAAAGAACTGTGCTCCTTGTAACTGGTCAAACAGGTCATCAATACGAGGTAGCGGATACCTATTCTTAATAGTGACATGGTTTAACCCGGTAATCAATACAAAGTCGCATACTCCCGTCTTTCTTCTTTACAAATAAAACAGGAGCACCCCAAGGAGATGTACTAGGACGAATGAAACCGATGTCCAACAACTCTTGTAGTTGGACCTTTAACTCCTGAAGTTCAATAGGAGCCATTCGATATGGGGTTTTAGAAATGGGCTTTGTACCAGGTTCAAGATCAATAAAGAATTCAATTTCTCGTTCCGGGGGTAGACCGGGAAGTTCTTCAGGAAATACGTCAGGAAAGTCAATAACAACAGGAATATTATTCAAATTTGACGTGTCTTTATTCAAATCCATAACATGGGCTAAGAAAGCTTGACATCCGTTTTTTAATAAACGAATGGCTTTATGGCTTGATATAACAGTGATTGATTTTAATGGCTTAGTTGTTTGAATTCGTACAACAGGTTGGTTAGGAATATGAAAACTAACAACCTTACGAAAACAATCAATTTTGGCATGATGAGTAGTTAGCCAATCAATCCCTAAAATCACATCAAAAGCAAGTATCTTTAAAGAGATAAGGTCAACAGGTAAGGTGATGGTACCAACTTGGATCACACAAGATTTATAAACAGTGGATGTGATGAAAGTTTCTCCTAACGGAGTCTCCACAGATAAATCAAAGTCTAACTTCTCCGGAGTCAAGTTTAAACGTTGAGCACAAGCAGGAGAGATAAAAGAATGGGTAGAACCGGTATCTAATAAGGTATAAACTTCGCATGAATTTATGATTAGCTTACCCGTGATCACCTCGCTTGGGTTCCTCGCATGTTGACCAGTCACGACAAACGCTCTTCCAGGAACCGTTGACTTTATCTTTTCTGGGACAGCTTTTTGAGTCACCATCCCCGCTGGACTTGGTTTTGCTACAGTGCAATCTCGAGCGATATGTCCTTCCTTTCCACAATTATAACATACCTTAAACTGTTGTGGGCAGTTTGGGCTGATATGTCCTTCTTTTCCGCACTTATAGCATACAACCGGTGGTCGTTCTCCTCCCTTGGAACCAATTTCTGTTGGTGCTGACGTCTTCGTATTGTCATTGTTGAATCTCCTCTTTTTAAAATCTCCTCCCGACTCGCTTCTTCTATTTTCATAGCCACGATTACCACCAGAGTGGTTGCCGTTCTTGTCTGTATTTTTCTTTCTCCGCTGGTTATCATTGTTCTGATGACTGCTGTCACCGATATGATCCTGGTTGTGATCCCTCAGTTGACCGTACTCGTTATCTCGCTCTAATAATTGAGCCCTGTTGACAACATCTGAATAGAGAGAAAATTTATGAGAAATGAGATATTGACGTATGCCGGGTTTCAAACCTCTCAGAAACATCCTCGTCATACGTTCCTCATTCTCCACCAAATGAGGTGCAAACCTGGACAACTCTGCAAACTTTGCCTCGTACTGAGATACCGTCATATTATTCTGCTCTAGTCTAATAAACTCTACCTCCTTCATATGACGAATACTTTCAGGAAAGTACTTGTCATTGAACAGTTTTTGAAATGTCTCCCAAGACATGCTGAGTGCGGTTGGATGGGTACGCTTCACAGACTCCCACCAGTAATCTGCCTCGCCACGGAACATAAAGGTGGCGAATGGAACCTTCTGTTCCTCCGTGCATCCCAAGACATCGAATATCTTGGTAATTTGCTTGACCCACGTTTCCGCCATGATCGGATCCGGCTTTCCCTTAAATTCTGGTGGTCCCAATTCTTTGAACTGTTTGGCTGTGACAAACCGTGAATTGCTATCATTTCCTCCTGTATTTTGAACACGAGTCTCCCTTGTCTGGTTTTGCATGAATTGCAAAAAACTTCTAAACATTCCATCGTTCATCATCTGCTCATTGGTGTTGTTCACAGGAGGAACATTGCCAGCCTGTTGCACGTTCTCCTCGCTGGTAAGCACCGGTTCTCATTTACTCCACTATTAACATTCTCAGTCGACATTCTCAAATACTGCCATAAAACAAGGGTTAATTAAATAAATTAACAAATCACATAATACCCCTATATTATGACTGACCAATAAATAAGCTTAGGTAGGACACACTAGCGAAGGATTCGTCTCTCCCCTCCTAGTTCTATTCCCCGATCTCCGCCAGAGATCATATCCCTAAGCTCTGATACCAACTGTGACGCCCCCAAAATAGGTATACAACACCCATTCTGAGTCGCCAAAATACATGGTACAGAAACAACTACATCTTTATTATTACAACACAAGAACTGTGAGTTTAAATACAAATATTGTCATTTAGACAATATCCACACTCAAATAAGCCCTCATTACAATTATTGATACATTATTTCACAAAAATAGTGAGGACTACTAAAGTAACTTCTAGAACCATCATTCCATACCCCGACTAGTACTCGCTACATTCTCGCCTCCTGAGAAAAATGGAACAAAAAGGAAAAGGGTGAGCTCAACTAGCCCAGTAAAGAACGTTATGACTAAGATAATACAGAACAAATTATCGTTAGTCTTCAACAGGGAAAAATCTAATAGAATACAATAGACAACAAGTTTTAAATCAATAACTGCAGCGGAAACAACAAACCATTAGAAGAGTCAAGTAGAGAATGAGTTCTACTATCTTCTAAGATTTAAAAGTCCATCATCAATATTTTATCCCTGTAACAACAATCAATAACCATCTTTAATCAAATATTCATCTTTGCACTACAGGCCAAAGATATTCATTTGTATCACTAGTCGGTCATGTTCATCTCAACACCTGTTCATCTTTGCACTACGGGCCAAAGATATTCATCAGTTAATCATTCATCTTTGCACTACGGCCAAAGATATTCAGTAATATCATCATTTAGGACTGAGGATGATGAAAAATATATTAAAGAAAACGAATCCAGTGAAACAAAATAACAAATATTAAGGATTCGTATTTCGATTTATTCATGTCCAAAAATACCTTATAAGTATTCATAGTGAAGTAGAATTCAAGAATGATCAAAACATGGATACAATCAAAGCTGGTACCCAAAATAGATATTTTGGACGAAAAGAAGAAAATTTTATTTTTCGGTGAATAGTAACTCGTGAATAGTAACTCGTGAATAGTAACTCATGAATAGTAACCCCGACGTGAAAAGTTCCAAATTTGATAAAAATTTCCAACCAATATTTCGGCATAATGATATTGAAGAAATAATATCATTTTTGAATAAAATAACATCCCTTACCTCGTACAGACAGTACTTCTGGTCGGAATACCGGTATAAGGCTGAAAGACACTTGCTCTGATGAATAGAAACTCTCAAAGTATCTAAATACTCACAAAATACACTCAATAATCTAGAGAGAGAAAGAGAAAAAACTTGTTTCTGGTGTGATTTTTAATTCTAACTTAGCCCTCTATTTATAGGAAAATGTTAGCACGCCGAAGCAGACTTAACCTGCAACCTGATGGCTTTACCTGCTACTATTCCCACCCACCACATTTGAATAAAAATCTCAGCACATTTCTTCACCAACTAAGAGTGGGGCCCACCAATTCTAGAATTTTCTACCAAAATGATTAACTCCGAAAATTCAACAATTTCTGAACCAGTCATCTCGTAAAATTCATAATAAATCATACGTTCATTTTTAACGGTTCAAAATTTATGGACATATACTCAACTTATATATGTATAACATATCCAAAAATTACCACGATCCAACGGTCGGATTAAAAATTATAACTCCCGCAAAATATCTCAAAAACCCTGATTTTTAATACCTCCATTCCGACAAAAATACTGATAAAAACCTCAACATTAACTCCTTCATTTTTAACCACAAAAATATATCCCTCATTTATATCCACAAAAATAAATATTTCCTTATCATATGAATCAATAATTAATTATTTACAAATAATATTACAGAATCACATTTATGACAACCAGGCCGTTCCCAGGAAAGAGGGGGCTTTCCAATAAGGATTTCTCCTTACTGGCGCGCAATTAGATGACCAAACCTCTCCTTAGACAGAACTTTCTAGACATTGCCAATAATGTTATCTAATAATATTATTCAAATAATATGAATTATTGATCTGATAATGGGAAATACTGTGTAGTGACAATTATTGAAACAACAGTAATATAAAATATCAACGCAGCAATTATTGAATCAATAAAATAAAATACTGAACAGTAATTACTGTAACCATTATTGAGTAGTGCCTTCTTACGTAAGAATCAATAATTGGTGCAATACAGTGTGCTACTGTGTAACAACGCGTATTACTGTGTTTTAACCACCGGGTATTCCAACAGTATTAACGGTAACAACTACGCCGTTATTAATAAAAAACATATACTTGTCGTTTTCTTCATCCAATCGCTTTCCGTTATGGGGCCCACAAAAGACTGCGCCGTCGTACGAATATTCCCCGACAGGAAGAATATTCCACGACCAAACGAATATTCCCCGACAACAATGAATATTTTATAACCACTTGCTTATTTAAAATATTTACGCATTTTACCCATAACTAACCTCATTAATCAATTTAACACTTACTATTTCAAAATAATAAATAGAGGGAATTTAAATTTCATTTATTAATAATTTGGGGTCTTACAACTATTCCCACCCACCACATTTGAATAAAAATCTCAGCACATTTTTTCACCAACCAAGAGTGGGGCCCACTAATTCTAGAATTTTTTTACCAAAATGATTAACTCCGAAAATTCAACAATTTCTGAACCAGTCATCTCATAAAATTCATAACAAATCATACGTTCATTTTTAACGGTTCAAAATTTGTGGACATATACTCAACTTATATACGTATAACATATCCAAATATTACCACGATCCAACGGTCGAATTAAAAATTATAACCCTCGCAAAATATCTCAAAAACCCTAATTTGATTTTCAATACCTTCGTTCCGACAAAAATAAAGATAAAACACCTCAACATTAACTCCTTCATTTTTAACCACAAAAATATATCCCTCATTTATATCCACATAAAATAAATATTTCCTTATCATATGAATCAATAATTAATTATTCACAAATAATATTACAGAATAATATTTATGACAACCAGGCCGTTCCCAAGAAAGAGGGGGCTTTCCAATAAGGATTTCTCCTTATTGGCGCGCAATTAGGTGACCAAACCTCTCCTTAGACAGAACTTTCTAGACATTGCCAATAATGTTATCTAATAATATTATTCAAATAATATGAATTATTAATCTGATAATGGGAAATACTGTGAAGTGATAATTATTGAACAACAATAATATAAAATTTCAACGCAGCAATTATTGAATCAATAAAATAAAATATTGAACAGTAATTACTGTGACAATTATTCAGTAGTGCCTTCTTACGTAAGAATCAATAATTTCAAAAATACTGTGCAATACCGTGTGCTACTGTGCAATAACGCGTATTACTGTATTTTAACCACCGGGTATTCCAACAGTGTTAACGGTAACAATTACGCCGTTATTTATAAAAACTCAAATTTATCGTTTTCTTCATCCGACAGTTATTCTGTTATGGGGCCCACAAATGGCTGTGCCGTCGTACGAATATTTTCCGACAGAAAGAATATTCCACGACCAAACGAATATTCCCCGACAACAATGAATATTTTATAACCACTTGTTTATTTTGAAAAATTTTCACATTTCACCCATAACTTTAACTTTTTATCAATTTAACCATTTACGGAATTGTAATTATAAAAAAAATTGAATACTTTTATTTCATAAAATTCGGGGTCTTACAATATTTAATTAGCATTTTGAAAAGATAAGTATAGTTATTAAATTATTAAATATTTATTTAAATAATAAATATTGAATTATATATTATAGGTTCCTTCGATCAATTTAAGTTAAAAATTTGAATAGAATACATATTTACTTAGTTATAATTATGAGAAAATAATTATTTTAAATTTATTTAAGTTTATAGTGAAATTTTGTATTAATGCTTATATTGACAAAATTTGATTGAAATTATAATCCAAATAGAAGTATGAAACTCAAGTTTTAATAGTTATGACAATTAATTAGAAATGAATCCACTATAATTTTTCAACTAATTTTATAATTATTACTCCCTCCATCCCATAACAAATGTCCTAATTTGACTTTTATGGTCAAATCGACTATTTTTAGAATTATTAATTAAAAATATTTATATAGAATTTTCAAATTTCGAAACTTAACACTAGTAGTAAATTATCTGTAGTTTATTATGATCATAATCACTTGGCGTATAGTTTGATTTTTTTTTTAGATTTAGTAATTTAAAATGGTTAATTTGACCATAAAAGTCAAATTAGGACGTTTATTATAGGACCGAGGGAGTATATTTAAAATTGATACGATATGAGGATGCATTCTACGTTTCTATATTGAAAGTCAGAACGACCAAAATCGTAGAGTTTAGTTATTCTACAATATGAGGATTTACTTTATGTTTCAATACTGAAAGCCAGAATAACCAAATCGTAGAGTTGAGTTATTATACAATCTCATGATTCACTTTACGTTTCTATACAAAAAGTCAGAACAACCAAAATCGATGAGTCATATCGTAGAGCATGTAATTACTTGTATCACATTTCTAAATTAATACTCTGCCACAATGCACCAAATTTCTGTTTTGTTACATATATCACCAATTAACTCGCTTCAAAATACATTAAAAAAATCTACTTAACAGATACACCATTACAAAATGATTTTTCTACGACTATCCTGCGCTTCAAAATTATGTTTGCTTGACCATTTTGTTGAGCTTGTGATGTCTGCGACTATCCTGCAAACAAAATGAAGATTGACAAGTCGAAATGTAAGAAAAACAAAATGAAAATTAACAGGTTGAAATGTAAGAAAAAAACCCACTTAAAAAGAAAAAGGAAGAAGAAGAAGAAGAAAGTACTTTTATTAGCATTACCTTTTTCTTTATTACCTTTCTCATTATTGTCTCATTTGTTATGTTGATTTCCTATTCATAAAATACAATAAAATTAAAATTAAATATTTATAATAATAAAAAAAACAATTTGATATAATAAAATGGAATCATCTTGATTTCTCTAATTCTAATATATATATATATATATATATATATATATATATATATATATATATATATATATATATATATAATCATTTGACTAATAATAATCTATGTAACTAAAGAATGAGATTGGAGGCCAAAATTGTGGTGCTATAATTATAACTTTAAAAGTAACTTAGAAATTAAGATTAGGGAGATGACTATTGGAAAAATATTTTTTTAATGATACCGATTTGGGTTGCTATTGCAGAAGAATAACTCGTGGAAATTGAAGGAGAAGAGAGAGAAAATCCAAAAAAATGAGGAAATCGGTGATTCAATTTGAAATTTGGGGCTTTCTTTGCTCTATTTAGGACTGGATTGATGTTATGGGAGGAGAAAAAGAATAAGGTTTAGGGTTACTTTATCGATTTGGGAGAGAAGAGAATGAGCTACTGAGTTATATATATATATATATATATATATATATATATATATATATATATATATATATATATGGAAAGAGAGAGAGAGAGTCCGAATCAGGGGCTTACCCTTATCTAGCTTACCCAACTCACATATTTAATCCCTTCCTTATTTCTTCTCTCTCCTCACTTTCGACTCAGCCAAAACAAAAAATTGACGTAACCATCTCTCTCTCTTCGATTCAGCCATCTCCCTCTCTCTTCGATTCACAGTAAGGAGAAGTCATTTCTATCTTCGATTCATCTCGTCCATCTCCTCACAAAATCGACGCAGTATCGACCAACTCAGCCATCTCATCACAAAATCGACAAGCATACTCCGCCCATCTCGTCGATTCACATCAAGCCATCTCTCAATCCGTCGATTCACTGCAAGGTAACAAAACTAGATATGGGTAGATGAATTTTCTTGCTGTTAGTAAACTAGGCTTAATTTTTTATATTTTTTGTTTTGGTTTTCAATAATTGGTTTTTTAGGGCTAATAATTTTTGAGGGGCAAACCTTATAATCTGCTAGGGTTTATTAAAATTTCAGAGCTCCTAGTTATGTTGTCCCATAATTCTTGTATAGTAGATTACCCAATTCAGAGATTGTTTTCAACCATATAATCTAGACAAGTTAATCAAAAACTAAAAATAGAAATCAACGAAGCATCTAACAACGAAAAGGAGACTTGAGGACCAAAAAAACACCAATACCTTCAATATTATTGCGACTTGCAGTTGCCAAACCAGAACTGAAGTCAATAGTATTATTAAAATTTATTTTACATTTTTTGAGACAAAAAAATTGATACCTTTGTTTCAAATTTGGTTGGTAAGGTTTATATGAGGAGTGTAATCTGTTTCTGATTTTGCATTGTTGTTGCAAGGTTAAAGCTTCAATGACCTTTACTGCAAGTTAAATGTTATTTCTTGTTAAATGCTATTTCTTGTTATTGGGAGTTTGATATGTATTGACATGGTAAATTGATTATTTGTTAAGATGTTATTAAATTGAAAGATTGTGGTATTTTTATACTCTAAAAAGATTAGAATTTATGTAAGGCCTTTTGAGTGTTTTAAATGAGATTTCTTCAATTAATTAATTCTATTTTGTTGTAGCTTTGAAGCAATATACTACTCAAACAAATGTAATCTTTTGTTAAGTTGCAAGAAATTAAATGGTTTCTTGTTTTAAAATTAATTGGATATTATGGGACCAGATAGAAGGCAACAACCATTTGTTTAAAGTTTATGTAGTTAAAAGCACATATGCTTTGTTGGTGTAGTGAAAATTGCATGTTTCTTATTTGACATTTGTATTTGGTTGCACATCCATAGTATCTAACATTTTTATTTGAAAAACTTTCTAGTACTCTAGGTAATTACTCCATGATTACCACATTTTGTTACCAATTTATACATCAGGAGTTTTTTTCTTCTTTTCTGATTTTTATTCTCAGGGAACTGCTATTTTATACAGTATTTCTGCTTGCTACATTATTTCTATTGAGTGTGGATCTAATCATTCTTTCAAATTTATTATGGGCAAAATTTTTAAAAATGGATGTCATGAACCATGAAATAGATAGTTGTGGGAATAATGCAGAAATTAATTTTGCCTACATTTACAATTTTGAAATGGAAATGGAGAGGGATGACTTGAATGAAGAGGGGTTGAATGTGAACAATGTTAAAACTGTTGTCTACTATCCTCAAGTAGCCGATGAATTTACGCCTAAGCTAGGTCAAGAATTTCAAACATTAGACGATGTTCACACTTTTTACAATACATATGCAATGCATGCTTGTTTTAGTGTGCGAAAGCATACTGACAAAAAAAAGGAGGGAAGCGATGAGATTTATAGGAAGGAGTATGTGTGTTATAAGAAAGGAAAGGGTAAATTATTAGCCGATGTGGATGCAAAAAGAAAACGTGGATCTACCAAAGAAGGTTGTAGTGCAATAATTATAGTGGTAAAAAGAAATGAGTTGTACATAGTTACTATAACTGAGGAGGGCCATTGTCACCCATTGTCAATCCCACACAAGAGGCATCTTTTATGATCGCACTTTAATGTGTGGTGAATATACCACAATGCCAATAATACAAATTTTTTGCAGTGCATGCGGGAGGGATTGAAAATATTGGTTGCACGCAACGAGATTTGTATAACTTTGAAAGAGCCAATTGTAATGAGCTGAAGGGACAAGATGGAAATATGTTGAATGAGTACTTAAAGTTAGAACAACAAAAGAATCCTTCATTCACTTTTACAATTGACACAGACGATGAAAAAAGGATTACTCGTTGTTTTTGGGTCGATGCAACTTCTAGACGGGCTTATAGATTCTTTTGATACCACGTATAACACTAATCTTTATAGAATGATATTTACACCACTAATGGGGGTTAATAACCACGGTCAAACTATTGTATTTTGTTGTACTTTCTTAAGTGATGAGACCATAGATACTTTTGTTTGGCTTTTTAAGTGTTTTTTGGAAGCAATGCCAGGTGATGCACCTAAGATGATTATCACTGATCAATATTTGGCTATGAAAAATGTCATTACACATATCCTTCCTAAGACATTTCACAGGTATTGTAGTTGGCACATTTTGACCAAATTTTTAGAGAAGATTGACTCAGTAAAATTCAATGCTTATTATAAAGAATTTTCATATTGCATTTGAAATTCAGAGACTGTGGAAAAGTTTGACTCCACTTGGGTGGAGCTGGCGGAGAAAAGTGGGTTGACTATTAATAAATTATTTGGCTACAATCAATGTATGACATCCGTTGTAGATGGGTACCTGCACATGTGAATCATGTTTTCTCAGCCGACATGTCAAGTAGCCAACGAGCGGAGAGTTCTCATGCATTTAAAAAAAAATTATTTCTAAAGGAAATTCATTAGTGAATTTTATGATTCAATTTGGTCGGAGATTTCAACATCAACGACATGCAGAGTTGGAATCAGATAACAAAGATTTGATTGAGAGATCGAAAATAAAAATTGTCAATCACTTCTTAAGTCAAATGGTTGACATTTATACATACTCTATGAATTATAAATTTGAAGATGAGTTGTGTGAGACCTTGAATTATAAGTTTGAACTTATGAAGGAGGATGTCAACTACCATATATATAAGATTTGTCGAAGGAATGTCAACAAGTGTAAGGTAAGAGAAATTCATTATGACAAATCTTGAGATTATGCAACATGCACTTGCAAAAAGTTTGAGAGTTTGGGAATCCTATGTCGGCATGTGCTAGCTTACTTGAATAAGTACAAGTTTCCTACAAAATACATTTTAAAGAGGTGGACAAAGACAACAAAATCAAGTGGTGTAATTGATGATAATGGTGTGGCGATAAAAGATGACAAGTCATACTTACTCTTGCGGAGTAAATTGATTCAACGTTCTTTAGATTTGATTGATAGTGCTCTCACAAATGAAGAAGCCACAAATGTATTAAAAGAATGTTTAGATAATGGATATGAAAATATTAAGCAAATTATTGGGAAGAATGATTCCGAAAGAAACAAAGAAATGGAGTGTGGTGGAATTAGCGTATCTAAGTCAGTTAAAATGACTTCTACTTATGAACATAGTTACATTGAGCCGAACCACGTGCAAGTAAAAGGGTGTGGCAAAAGGCTGAAGGGTGGCAAAGAAAGGGCTTTGGGAAAAGCAAAATGTTCCAAAAGTAGACGTTGTCATGCATGTGGCAAAGTTGGTGTGACACACTATAAAAGAATTTGTCCGATGCTTAATAATCTGTATGCAAGTTTACTTATTTTTACTTTGCTATTTGTTTAAAATTGAATTTGGTATTTGTTTAAATTTGAATGTGCTATTTGTTTAAATGTAGAACTGGAGCATCAAATGATGATACTACTCAGGATCCAAGTGTAGATAATGATGATAGTGATTCACCCCCAGGTGCAACTGAGATTGCTATAAAAATAGAGAATTCTAAATTCTGAGGTAATGATAATAGTGATCCGAGTGTATTAAGTCTGTATTATTGTTTTGATTATTAGGTAGATCAAATGAATGACCTTCTTTTTGTGAATGGAGGGAGAATATGTATTAATCTAAATCTGTATATTGAAAATATCAAATCAGTACCTGTGACTCCCCCAAATTCAGACACTCATATCTCGAATTCGGTGCATCACGTATAAATTCTAATATCATACTAAAATCATCAACAACGAAAAATTGAATAATTTACATTGATATAATATAAATATTCGTATCCAAAGGTCTCGTGACCGTTACTACAATATTCCAGTGATTAAACTTAAACATAAATTATTCATCCCTTAATAAATCATTATAATAATAATCATAATAGTTCTCCTACACTTAAAGGACTAAGCTACTCCATAGCCTTGCTCTTTCCTTTATCTTTTCCTGAAGTACCGTCTTGCTCTGCCTTAACTGTAATGTTTTTAGGGAAGCAAGAATGAATATAAATTTGCCCAGCAAGTAATGTAACAATAAGAATAAATAATTATAAAGTTTGAATCTCAAATTTATAATAGTAAATGATAGTTCAAGAATAACAAGAAGTATCAATAGTTCCCAATAAGTGTCGCTATAGACTGAAGAGTGTCGACAAGATTCAAAGGTTTAATCATTTCAAGGTTCAATAAGAATGAATACTGAGCAGTCACTAGGGACTAAGAACTCATGCTAGAATTAACAGTATTATACTACAAATCCATTATAAACGAGTACAATAGGTGATCAACCTAAAGTACCCTACGTTATGCATAACATTTAAACATACTAGTATGTGCGCATGTCGGTTTCCCGACAATTATATAATTTCCCCTTTAATGAGGGTTATTCATCTAAGTAGATTTACGAGAGTCCACACCAAGTCAATTGGTTTGGATAGCTTTCTAACACATGATAATAGTCTAGCTGAATCAAAGGCTTAGACAACTTTTATAATGCATTTAAGAACGATAAGTTCAATGCTTGCAACAACGCCAAGGTATACAAATGATTTCCAAATAGTAATAGATATTTGCTCGATATAAATATGGTTGATATGACAACAATTCGGATTATACAATATATACAGTGTAAGAATTAAGGAACTTGCAATAATGTTGGAAGTTTAAGGTTAGATACTTGCCTTTTGCGTTGATTACCACTTATAACATAAATCACCTCAATGAACTATATTATCCAATTTATGTACGTATAGGTATTCATTAGTCACACACACTTTGACATATATATCAACATGCATTTATCACACATATTTCTATCCATATACTCCATACACATTAAAACTCATAAATGAATAATCCACATTGTTCTTACTTTTGAAAACCTTATAAACATTTAAAATATTTTAGTCCCATATACTCATCTCATGTTTGTATACGTGAAATATTACTTAAGTCACATATTCTAGTTCAAGTTGTTTCACACATACATGTTAAGGAACTTTTAAACTAGGTTTGGTCTTTTTTATTTACTTTCAACAATTATTAATTTTACTCATAACATTCCTATTTTACAAGTTAAGAAAGCTCATTGTGTTAAAGACTAACCATTACGTTCATTAAACCACATAACAATGCTAAACAACCTTTCCTACGCATGCTTGCATGTATTAGATTTATTTGCACTTAGCTAGTATAACTCTCTATGTGACGCCCCCCAAAATAGGTATACATCACCCATTCTGAGTCGCCAAATATATGGTACAGAAACAACTACAACTTCATTATTACAATTGTTGTGCAAAATACGACAACACATATACTGTGAGTTTAAATACAAATATTTTCTTCTAGACAATATCCATACTCAAGTAAGTCCTCATTACAATTATTGAAATACTATTATACAAAATAGTGAGGACTACTAAAACAACTATCTTGATCAATCACTCCATACCCCGACTAGTTTCTGCTATATTCTCTCATCTTAAGAAGAAAAATGGAACAAAAAGAAAAAAGGTTGAGCTCAAATAGCCCAGTAAAGAATATTATGACTAAGATAATGAACAACAAATTATCGTTAGCCTTCAACAAATCAGATAAAATATAGTGGACAACAAGTTTTAGATCAATATTCGAAGCGAAAATAACAATTCATTAGAAGAGTTAAGTAGAGAATAAAATCTACTATCATCTATGAATTTAAAAATCAATCGTCAATATTTTATCCTTGTAACATCAATCAACATACATCTTGAATCAAATATGCATCTTTGCACTACGGGCCAAAGATATTCATTTGTATCACCAGTTGGTCATGTTCATCTCAACACCTGTTCATCTTTGAACTACGGGCCAAAGATATTCATCAGGTAATCATTCATCTTTGCACTACAGGCCAAAGATATTCAGTTATATCATCATTTAGAACTGAGGATGACGAAAAATATTTTAAAGAATGAATCCAGTGAGATAAAAGGATAAAGATTAGGGATTCGTACTTTAGATAATTCAAGTTCAAAAATACTTCATAATAAATCATAGTGGAGTAAATTTCAAGAATGAAGATCAAAACATGGATACAATCAAATATAGTAACCATGATAAACATCTTGGACAAAGAAGCGAAAATTTTATTTTTATGTGAATAGTGCCATATACGTGAATAGTGTCGTATAAGTAAATAGTAATCCCGACAAAAAAGGGTAAAATTTCCACAAGAAAAATCATACTTCATGAATAGTACCGTATTTATGAATAGTATCGTATACGTGAATAGTAACCTCGACATGAAAAGATAAAAATTTTATAATAAAATTCATACCAATATTTTAACATAATGATATTGAACGAAAGAACATCATTTACGAAGAAAATAACATCCCTTACCTCAAAAGAACAGTACTTCTGTCTGAAATATCAGATATAAAGTTGAAAGAAACTTGCACTGAATAGCAACTCTCAAAGTATCTAAATACTCACAAAATACGCTCGATAATATATAGAGAGAAAACTTATGATTCTGGTGTGATTTTCAATTCTAACTAAGCACCCTATTTATAGGAAAATGCTAGAACGCCAAAGCAGACTAACCTGATACCTGATGGCTTTACCTGCTAATATTCACTTACACCACTTTTAAAATAAAATTTTAGCACATTTCTCATCAACCAAAAGTGGGGCCCATCCATTCTAGAAAATTTTTAAAATGTTTTAAATTTAAACAATAATCAACAACTTCAATAATTCATAATAAATAGACCTTTTTATCAGAAAAATACGAATTTTATATCCATTCCATAGGAAATTTAATTCTCTACAACTTTGTAGAAGAAAATTTTTCCAAATTCCAAACAAAAAATGCCTGAAATCCACATACGGACGATTTTTAATACATCCATTCTGACAAAATACTAATAAAATACATCAGCATTAATTCCTTCATTTATATCCACATAAAAATAAATATTTTCTTATCATATAAATTAATAATTAATTATTCACAAATAATATTACAGAATCACAATTATGACAACCAGGTCGTTCCCAGGAAAGAATAGGTTTTCCGATAAGGATTTCTCCTTACTGGAGCGCAATTAGGTGATTAAGCCCCTTTCCTAGACAGAACTTCCTTAGACATTGTCAATAATGCTATCTAATAATATTATTCAAATAATATGAATTATTGATATGATAATGGGTAATACTGTGCAGTGACAATTATTGAAACAACAATAATATAAAATATCAACGTAGTAATTATTGAATCAATAAAATAAAATATTAAACAGTAATTACTGTAACAATTATTGAGTAGTGCCTTCTTACGTAAGAATCAATAATTTAAAAGTACTGTACAATACCGTGTGCTACTGTGCAACCACGCGTATTACTGTATTTTAACCACCGGGTATTCCAACAGTGTTAACGGTAACAACAACGTTGTTATTTGTAAAAACTCAAACTTGTCATTTTCTTCATCCAACCGTTTTCTGTTATGGGGACCACAAATGGCTGCGCCGTCGTATGAATATTCCTCGACAGCAAGAATATTCCACGACCAAACTAATATTCCCTGACAACAATGAATATTTTATAACCACTTGCTTATTTTGTAAAATTTACACATTTCACCCATAACCAAAGTATTATATCAAATTAACACCTTATTATTCAAAATAATAATTAGAGGAAATTCGATTTTATTTATAAAAAGTTGGGGTCTTACAATCTCCCATCCTTATAAAATTTCGTCCTCGAAATTGATGTACGTACCTAGTGTTTCGAAAAGGTGAAGGTACCTCGCTTTCATTTCCGATTCCAACTCCCAGATCATTTTCTCAATAGCATGGTTCCTCCATAAAACATTGACTTATGGTATAACTTTTGTGCATAGAACGTGCTCCTTCCTATCAAAGATCTTGACTGGTACCTCTTCGCACATGAAATCTTCGGCTATCTCATCTGGTTCTAATTCAATAATGTGGTACGGGTTATCCACATATTTACGTAACATCGATACGTGAAAAACTTTATAAATACACGACATACTTGGCGGTAAAGCAAGTCTATAGGCCAAAGTTCCTACTCGATTTAGGATTTCAAATAGACCAATAAAATCGAGGGTTGAGATTACCTCTCTTCGTCGATTCTTGTTTCTAAAATAACACATTCTTGTACTTTCGTCTTCATATTCTTTAGCACGGGGTCTGTAGCTTAAGCAGCCTTAACTTTATCGATTAAAGTCGGTTCTACTCGTATATTCGTCATTTTCACGTGGGTCTGTAGAGTCTTTAACTCTATCTCCATGATTTGTAAGTTATACGAAATGGGTCTTTGTGTTAACAACATCGCACTCGTAAACGCATACGATCTTTCATTCAACGCGTCAGCTACCACGTTCGCTTTTCCAAGATGGTATTAAATGGTATGGTCATAATCTTTCAACAGCTCGAGCCAACGTCATTGCCGCATGTTGAGTTCCTTTTGGGTGAAGAAATATTTAATTCTCTTATGATCTGTAAAGATCTCCACTTTCTCCCCATACAGGTAGTGTCTCAAGATCTTCAACGCGAAAACGACTGCTGCCAACTCCAGATCATGAGTAGGATAATTCATCTCATATTCTTTGAGTTGTCGCGAGGCATAGGTTATGACTTTCTCATATTGCATGAGAACACATCCTACCCCTTTACCTGAAGCATCGCTGTAGATAACAAATCCATCCGAACTTAATGGTATTGTCAGAACAGGTGACGAAATGAGTCTCCTCTTGAGCTCTTAAAAACTCTTCTCGCATTCCTCGCTCCATACGAATTTTGTATCTTTCCGAGTCAGCTGAGTTAACGGAGTAGCAATTCGAGAAAATCCTTCCACGAATCTCCGATAATAACAAGCTAAGCCCAGAAAGCTACGTACTTCGGTTACCGACTTCGGTTGCTCCCAACTTTGTATTGCTTCAATCTTCGCCGGGTTAACAGATACTCCATGTTTTGACACCACGTGCCCAAGGAATACTACTTTCTCAAGCTAGAACTCGCATTTTTTCAGCTTGGCATATAGCTTGTTATCACGAAGCCTTTGAAGTACGTACCAACTTTAAATAGCGCTCATGATCTTCACGACTTTTGGAATAGATGAGGATGTCATCAATAAAGACAACAATGAACTGATCCAAATATTCCTTGAATACTCGGTTCATCATATCCATGAAAACAGCAGGAGCATTAGTCAATTCAAAAGATATGACTAAGAATTTATAATGTCCGTATCGAGTTCTGAAGGCAGTTTTCGAAATATTCTTAGTTTTAATCTTCAGCTGATGATATTCAGAACGAAGATCGATCTTTGAAAAGAATTGTGCTCCTTGCAACTGGTCGAACAAGTCATCAATGCGAGGTAGCGGATACCTATTCTTAATGGTGACATGGTTCAATTCCCGATAGTCAATACAAAGTCGCATACTACCGTCTTTCTTCTTTACGAATAAAACAGGAGCACCCCAAGGAGATGTACTAGGACGAATGAAACCTATGTCTAATAACTCCTGTAGTTGGACCTTTAACTCCTGAAGTTCAATAAGAGCCATTCGATATAGGATTTTAGAAATTGGTTTTGTACCAGGTTCAAGGTCAATAAAGAATTCAACTTCACGTCTGGGGGTCCGGGAAGTTCTTTAGGAAATACGTTAGGAAATTCACTAACAACAGAAATATTATTCAAATCCGACGTATTTTTGTTAAAGTTCATGACATGGGCTAAGAAAGCTTGACATCCGTTTTTCAATAAACGAATGGCTTTATGGCTTGATATGACAGTGATTGACTTTAGTGGTTTGGTTGCTTGAATTCACATAACACAAGTAGGAGAGATAAAAGAATGGGTAGAACCGGTATCTAATAAGGTATAATCTTCACAAGAGTTTATAATTAGCTTACCCGTGATAATTTCGTTCGGTTCCTTGTCACGAAAAACGCTTTCCCTTAAACTACCGACTTTGTTTTGTCCATATCCGTCTTTGGTGTCACCGTCCCAGTTAGACTTGATTTTGCTATAGGCAAAATCGAGCTATGTGACCATCTTTTCCACAACTAAAACATACTGTGACGCCCCCAAAATTAGGTATACATCACCCATCTTGGGTCGTCAGATACATAGTATAGAATACAAATACAACTTACTAATACAACTGTCGTGTACAATACGATAAAACATAAACTGTGAGTTTGAATACAAATATTATCTTCTAGAGAGTATTCATACTCAAAAGGAGTCCTCATTACATTTATTAACACACTATTACATAGAATAGTGAAGACTACTAACTAATACTATCATTCGGACCATCACACCGTTCCCCGACTTGCCCCAACTACGTTCTTATTTCCTGAAGAGAAGAGTGAAAGAAAGGGTGAGCTCAACTAGCCCAGTAAGAAATATTATGACTAAGATAATACAGAATAAATTATCATTAGCCTTCAACAATGTTAAACTGATAAAATATAATAGACATCAAGTTTAACTGCAGTGGAACAAGCAATCCATTAAAAGAGTCAAGTAGAAAATAAACTCTACTATCTTTTATGATTTAAAAGGTTTTTCAACATTGTGATCGCTGTGACTCAGCTTAATAAAATAATCCACATCATCGAATCACCCCTGCACTACGGCCAAGGATATTCGTGTATTCATTAATGGTCATGATCATGCCAACAACTGTCCATCAATGCACTACGTGCCAATGAGGACTTTTACCACATCATTTGTAACATTACGGTCATGATTATACCGAATAATCCCTGGTCATAATCATACCAAGTCCATCTATGCACTACAGGCCACAGATGACTTTCAACATTTTATAAACATGAGGATGATGACAATGATATAAGAATTCAATAAAACAAGTTCAAGAATTAATTTATCCAAGAATTAACAACGTCCAAATTGTCAACATGATACTGCTTTGTGG
Organism: Panax notoginseng; assembly: GCA_016801055.1. NCBI lineage: Eukaryota > Viridiplantae > Streptophyta > Magnoliopsida > Apiales > Araliaceae > Panax > Panax notoginseng. Next base: position 136,293,334 of record CM029021.1, on the reverse strand, counting down.
AGTAAAATTCAAGAATACTTAGAAGAATATTTTCATGAAAAGATACTGGATGAACCGCAATTATCAATGATATTCCACTAATTTTAAAGAGTATAGAAGTCAAAACTTAACCAACTGAGTATAATAAAGAATGAAATAGCAAAAGAAATCACCCGGCATGCGATAGACCGCACAGACAGGTTATTCCAACAGAATAATAAATAATGGAACCAGGTCCGGCGTAAACGCACGGACAGGATATTCAGACAGAATAATAAATAATGGAACCAGGTCCGGTGTAAAATACACAGACAGGATGTTCCAACAGAATAATAACAAGACGGAACCAGGTCCGGTGTGAAACACACAGACAGGATGTTCCAACAGAATAATAATAAAAACGGAACCAGGTCCGGTGTAAAACACACAGACAGGATGTTCCAACAGAATAATAATAAAAACGGAACCAGGTCCGGTGTAAAATACACAGACAGGATGTTCCAACAGAATAACAGAAGAATGTCACCAAGTATAGGGTAGACCGCGTATACAGGTTATTCCAACAGAATAATAAATAATGAAATAACAACAATTCTCTTCATGAATAAGAAAGAATAACACCCCTTACCGTTTTAAAGAAGAGCTGAAATAAGGAAGTAGTTAAGTAGCAGAATACTCTTCTTCTCTCTCTCTCTATAGTTTCTCTCTATAGTTTCTCTCTCTAGAGTTCAGTGAATTCGTAAGAAATAATGAAGGAATGAGCTACTATTTATAGAAAAATAGAATGCATAGTAACTAATCCATGAACGGTCCAGATTGATTACTTTAATCTGACGGTCCATATTTAAAGAAAAATCTTTTAAATAAAATATAATATATTCTATTTATAGAATAACTTTAATAAAGTATTTTGTTTTATATAAAAAGATGTTTCTGTTTTATTACGTTAATAATACGAATAAAATAAAACGTCATTATCGCTAAATAATTCATATTATTAACTGACAATAATTGAATCAAACTGAGTGACTTCTCACATAAGCATTAATAATCAATACCGTGTGCTACTATGCAACCACACGTATTACTGTACTTTTACTACCGAGTAGTTCAACAGTATCAATGGTAAAACTTCCGTCGTTATTTTTAATAAAATATATTTGTCGTTTTCTCAATCCGACAATAATTCCGTTGTGGGGTTCACCAATGATTGTGCCGTTGTACGAATATTCCCTGTTAAAAATGAATATTCCCTGACCAATCGAATATTATATAACAACTTGCGTACTTTGCAAAATTTATAAATATTACCCACAACTATAACATTATATCAAATTAACTCCATAATATTCAAAAATGATATTTATAGAAAATTCATCTTTATTTATAAAAGTTGGGGTCTTACACATACCTTGGAAGGCTGTGAACAGTTTAGACTTATGTGTCCCTCATTTCCGCATCTGTAGCATCTAACTGGCGGTCTTTCTTCTCCCCTAGAATTTGTTGATGGTGCTGTTGCCGATGTCTTTCCGTCATCGTTAAATCTTCTCTTCTTGAAATCTCCCCCTGACTCGCTTCTTCTAATATCATGGCCACGATTACCACCAGAGAGGTTACCGCTTTTTTCCGAATATTTTCCTCCCCGCTAGTTGTCATTGCTTCGATGACTGCTGTAAGACCCCAACTTATTAATGAATAAAATCAAATTTTCTCTAAATATTATTGTGAATAATAAGGGGGTTAATTTGATATAATACTTTGGTTATGGGTGAAATGTGCAAATTTTGCAAAATAAGCAAGTGGTTATAAAATATTTATTTTTGGTCGGTGAATATTCGGTTGGTCGTGGAATATTCTTGCTGTCGGGGAATATTCGTACGACGACGCAGCCTTGTGTGGGCCCCATAACGGAAAGCGATTGGATGAAGAAAACGACAAGTATAAGTTGTTTATTAATAATGGCGTAGTTGTTACCGTTAACACTGTTTAAATACCCGGTGGTTAAAAATACAGTAATAACGCGTGGTTGCACAGTAGCACACGGATTGCACAGTATAGTTGAATTATTGATTCGTACGTAAGAAGGCACTACTCAATAATTGTTACAGTGATTACTGTTCAATATTTTATTTTATTGGTTCAATAATTGCTGCATTGATATTTCATATTATTGTTGTTTCAATAATTGTTACTGCACAGTATTTCCCATTATCAGATCAATAATTCATATTATTTGAATAATATTATTAGATAATATTATTGACAATGTCTAGAAAGTTCTGTCTAAGGAGAGGTTTGGTCATCTAATTGCGCGCCAGTAAGGAGAAATCCTTATTGGAAAGCCCCCTCTTTCCTGGGAACGGCCTGGTTGTCATAAATGTGATTCTGTAATATTATTTATGAATAATTAATTATTGATTCATATGATAAGGAAATATTTATTTTATGTGGATATAAATGAGGGATATATTTTTGTGGTTAAAAATGAAGGAGTTAATGTTGAGGTTTTTATCCATATTTTTGTCGGAATGGAGGTATTAAAAATCAGGGTTTTTGAGATATTTTGCGGGGGTTATAATTTTTAATCCGACCGTTGGATCGTGGTAATTTTTGGATATGTTATACATATATAAGTTGAGTATATGCCCACAAATTTTGAACCGTTAAAAATGAACGTATGATTTATTATGAATTTTACAAGATGACTGGTTCAGAAATTGTTGAATTTTCGGAGTTTATCATTTTGATGGAAAATTCTAGAATTGGTGGGCCCCACTTGTGGTTGGTGAAGAAATGTGCTGAATTATATTTCAAATGTGGTAGGTGGGAATAGTAGCAGGTAAAGCCATCAGGTTGCAGGTCAAACCTACCAAAATTTTCCTATAAATAGAGGGCTAAGTTAGAATTGAAAATTACACCAGAAACAAGTTTTCTCTCTTTCTCTCTCTAGATTATTGAGTGTATTTTGTGAGTATTTAGATACTTTGAGAGTTTCTATTCATCAGAGCAAGTTTCTTTCAGCCTTATACCGGTATTCCGACCAGAAGTACTGATATTTTGAGGTAAGGGATATTATTTTCTTCTTAAATGATATTATTTTCTTCAATATCATTATGCTGAAATATTGATATGAGTTTTTATCAAATTTGGAACTTTTTGTGTCGGGGTTACTATTCATGTATACGACACTATTCACGTATACAGCACTATTCACGAATACGGCACTATTCGCCGAAAAATAAAATTTTCTCTTTTTGTCCAAGATGTCTATTATGGTTACTATCTTTGATTGTATCCATGTTTTGATCTTTATTTTTGAATTCTGCTTCACAATTGATTATTATGAAGTATTATTGATTTTGGATAAACTGTTATACAAATCCCTACTATTTGTCCTTCTGTCTCATTGGATTCGTTCTCTTTAAGATATTTTTCATCATCCTCAGTCCTAAATGATGATATTACTGAATATCTTTGGCCTGTAGTGCAAAGATGTATAATTACTTGATGAATATTTTTGGCCTGTAGCGCAAAGATGAACAGGTGTTGAGATGAACATGACCGACTGATGATACAAATGAATATCTTTGGCATGTAGTGCAAAGATGAATATTTGGTTAAAGATGATTATTAATTGATGTTACAGGGATAAAATATTGATGATGAACTTTTAAATCTTAGAAGATAGTAGAATTCTTTCTCTACTTGACTCTTCTAATGGTTTGTTGTTTCCGCTGCACTTGTTGATCTAAAACTTGTTGTCGATTATATTTTATCAGATTTTTCCCTGTTGAAGACTAACGATAATTTGTTGTATATTATCTTAGTCATAATATTCTTTACTGGGCTAGTTGAGCTCACCCTTTTCCTTTTTGTTCCATTTTTCTTCTCAGGAGGTGAGAACATAGCAGGATCTAGTCGGGGTATGGAGTGATGGTTCTAGAAAGATGTATTAGTAGTCCTCACTATTTCTGTAAAATAGTGTTTGAATAATTGTAATGAGGATTTATTTGAGTGTGGATATTGTCTAGAAGACAATATTTGTATTTAAACTCACAGTATGTGTTGTCGTATTTTGCACGACAATTGTATTATTGAAGTTGTAGTTTGCTTTCTGTACCATGTATTTGACGACTCAGAATGGGTTTTGTATACCTATTCTGGGGGCGTCACAACTGCTGCCACCGGTATGACCCTGGTTGTGGTCCCTGGGTTGGACATAATTGTGAGACACCGAATTTTATGAAATAGAAGTATTCAATTTTTCTTATAATTATTATTCAGTAAATGGTTAAATTGATAAAAAGTTAAAGTTATGGGTGAAATGTGCAAATTTTGTAAAATAAGCAAGTGGTTATAAAATATTCATTGTTGTCGGAGAATATTCGTTTGGTAGTGGAATATTCTTGCACAGCCATTTGTGGGCCCCATAACGGAATAACTGTCGGATGAAGAAAATGACAAATTTGAGTTTTTATAAATAACGGCGTAATCTTTACCGTTAACACTGTTGGAATACCCAGTGGTTAAAATATAGTAATACACGTGGTTGCACAGTAGCACAAGGTATTGCACAGTATTTTTGAATTATTGATTTTTACGTAAGAAGGCACTACTCAATAATTGTTACAGTAATTACTGTTCAATATTTGATTTTATTGATTCAATAATTGCTACGTTGATATTCTATATTATTGTTGTTTCAATAATTGTCACTGCACAGTATCTCCATTATCATATCAATAATTCATATTATTTGAATAATATTATTAGATAGCATTATTGGCAATGTCAAAGGAAGTTCTTTCTAAGGAGAGGTTTGGTCATCTAATTGCGCGCCAGTAAAGAGAAATTCTTATCGGAAAGCCCCCTCTTTCCTGGGAACAACCTGGTTATCATAAAGGTGATTCTGTAATATTATTTATGAATAATTAATTATTGATTTATATGATAAGAAATTACTTATTTTTATGTGGATATAATTGAAGGAATTAATGCTGATGTGTTTTATTAGTATTTTGTCGAAATGAAGAACGAAATATGGGATTTTCAGAAAAATTAGTTTATTACTTGATTTTGTAAAATCTATAACTCTTTGTGTATAATGAGTTAGGAGATGAGCCATATATCAAAAGAAAGCCCTGGAAGTAAGCTAACCATAGAAATTGGAATCACCCAAAAATTCTTTATGAATTTTTCGTGGTGACTGTTTGAGTGAAACTGGTATGAGGGACTTATAGTCCGAAAATCAAATCAGTGTTCTTAAGCTCTATTGCGTGAGTTATAATTTTGATCCGACCGTTGGATCGTTGTGATTTTTGGATATGTTATACATATATAAGTTGAGTATATGTCCACAAATTTTGAACCGTTAAAAATTAACGTATGATTTGTTATGAATTTTAAGAGGTGTTGAAAATCGTCCGTATGTGGATTTCGGTCAATTTCTGTTTGGAATTTAGAAAAACTAAAAGCTACAAAGTTGGAGAGAATTTAATTTCCTATGGAATGGACATAAAATTCGTATTTTTCTGATAAAAGAGCTATTTATTATGAATTATTAAAGTTTCGAAAAATAAAATATTTTTATTATGGGTGAGACCCACTTTTGGTTGGTGTAGAAAATATGTGCTGAATTGGTGGGCCCCACTAGAGGTGGCTGATTATTTGGGCAAAGATGGTGGGCGTAGAATTTTTTTAATAAAATATTAATTTATTAAATTTTAGTGTCCTATGACGTTCTAGCATTTTTCTATAAATAGGGTGCCTAGTTAGAATTGAAAATTACACCAGAAATAAGTTTTCTCTCTCTCTATATTATCGAGCATATTTTGTGAGTATTTAGATACTTTGAGAGTTGCTATTCAGTACAAGTTTCTTTCAGTTTTACATCTGATATTCCAGTCAGAAATACTGCTCTTTTGAGGTAAGGGATTGTAAGGGTTATTATGATCCTCATGCTTATATTGTGATGAAAGTCATCTTTGGCCCGTAGTGTATAGATGAACTATTATTTGTTAGTTTTACAGTTGTATGCCTTTGGCCTGTAGTGTAAAGAAGAAATGTTGATTGATATATTTGGCCTGTAATGCAAAGATGACATGTTGTTGAATATCTTTGGCCTGTAGTGCAAAGATAACCTGTTGTTGAATATCTTTGGCCTGTAGTGCAAAGATGACATGTTGTTGAATATCTTTGGTCTGTAGTGCAAAGATGAACTATTAATGAATATCTTTGGTCGTAGTGCAAAGACGAACTTATTAGTATGATTATGAACATGAACTGTGATTTTGTATAACCATGATCTTTGATGTTTCAGGTAAAGATAGGTGATGAAAATTATATTCGTCTTGGATGAGAAGATGAATTTAGAACTACAATTATGATTATGAATTATTCATATGATTATGGACCAGAACTGTTGATTGATGTTACATGGATAAAACATTATTGGTGGACTTTTAACATGGAGAAAATAATAGACTTTATGGTCTATTTGACTCTTTTAATGGATTGCTCGTTCCGCTGCAACTATGGTTGAAAAGTTTTATCATCTACCATATGTTCTAAATCTCTGATTTATTACCGATGAAGGGTGTTGATAATTTAATTATTTTTAGTCATGATATTCTTTTCTGGGCTAGTTGTGCTCACCCTTTTGCTTCACAATTCCTTTCAGGTAATAAGAGTGTAGCTGGGTCAAGCGGGGGTAACAGGAGAATAGAACGGTGGTCTCTAGCTGTGGAGGTTCTCCCTAAACAGTATGGAAATAATTTTATTGAGAACTTTAGAATTGTGGGTTGTATTTTATACATCATTTAGTAGTTATATTTGGTGAATCCAATAGTGTGAGGCGAACCCAACGTTGAAAGGGTGTTTTGCCACTATCATACAAGATGTCTAATGACATGCAACTTCGTGTTATCATAAGACAGGGTTGTGCACATACACTCGCTGAGTATATCTACGAGCACTACCTATATAACCTTGGAGTTTGGTTGAAATATAATTCACAATTGGAGACAATGGAGATAATTATATGTCAAGAGAAAACTCACCATTGGAAAGAACATGATAGTAATCTTCTCATTTTTCTTTGGGGTCTATTGGGTCAACCAAGGATAATTCTGTGGGCATATGATATCTATCATAACCTAGACGCATGGCCTCCCATGTACGAAGGTTTCCTTGAGTATTGCATTGAGTGTATTTCGTGGCGACTCTGAATAGGTTAGGTGGAATGGACCTATTTTAGGGGCGTTACAATAATCATTATCTCGCTCTAATAATTGAGCCATGTTCACAACATCTGAATATAGAGAAAATTTGTGACCTCTTAGAAATATCAGCGTCATACATTCCTCATTCTCTACCAAATGAGGTGCAAACCTGGATAACTCTGCGAACTTAGCCTCGTAATGGGACACAGTCATGTTGTTGTATTTCAGTCTAATACAACGAATACTTTCAGAAAAGTACTTGTCATTGAACAGTTTTTAAAATATTTCCCAAGACATGTTGAGTGCGGCAGGCTGGGTAAGCTTCACAGATTCTCACCAGTAATCTGCCTCACCACGAAATATAAAGGTGGCAAATGGAACCTTCTGTTCCTCCATGCATCCCAAGACATCAAATATCTTGATAATTTGCTTAACCCACATTTCCGCCTTGATCGGATCCGACTTTCCCAAAAATTCTAATAGTCCCAACTCTTTGAACTGCTCGGCTGTGACAAGCCGCGCGTTGCCATTGTTCCCACCATATTTTGTACACGAGTCTCCTTCGTCTGATTTTGTAAGAACTGCAAAAAGCTCCTAAACATCCCATCATTCATCGTTTGATCGGTGATATTAATTATAGGAGTAACATTGTTGTCCTGTTGCACGTTCTCCTGGTTGGTGATTAAAGGTGTCTCCACAGTCTTAATCACTCCATTGGTAATATTTTCAGCTGCCATTCTCAAATACTGTCATAAAACAAGGGTTAATTAAGGAAATTAACATGCCACATAATATCCCTATATTATGACCGACCAATAAATAAGCTTAAGTAGGACACACTAGCGAAGGATTTACTCGTCTTTTCCCTCTTAGTTCTATTCCCCGATCTCTGCTAGAGACCATATCCTTAAGCTCTGATACCAACTGTAACGCCCCCAAAATAGGTATACATCACTCATTCTGAGTTGTCAAATACATGGTACAGAAATAACTACAATTTCATTATTACAATTATCGTGCAAAATACGATAACACATATACTGTGAGTTTAAATACGAATATTGTCTTCTAGATAATATTCATACTCAAGTAAGTCTTCATTACAATTATTGATACACTATTATACAAAATAGTGAGGACTACTAAAACAACTATCTTGATTCATCACTTCATACCCTGACTAGTTCCCTATATATTCTCTCCTCCTAAGAAGAAAAATGGAACAAAAAAGAAAAGAGTGAGCTCAACTAGCCCAGTAAAGAATATTATGACTAAGATAATGAACAACAAATTATCGTTAGCCTTCAATAAATTTGATAAAATATAATGGATAACAAGTTTTAGATCAATATTCGCAGCGGAAATAATAATTCATTAGAAGAGTTAAGTAGAGAATGAAATCTACTATCATCTATGAATTTAAAAGTCCATCATCAATATTTTATCGTTGTAACATCAATCAACATACATCTTGAACCAAATATTCATCTTTGCACTACGGGCCAAAGATATTCATTTGTATCACCAGTTGGTCATGCTCATCTCAACACCTGTTCAACTTTGCACTACGGGCCAAAGATATTCATCAGATAATCATTCATATTTACACTACAGACCAAAGATATTCAGTTATATCATCATTTAGGACTGAGGATGATGAAAAATATTTTAAAAAAACGAATCCAGTTAGATAAAAGGATAAAGATTAGGAATTCGTACTTTAGATAATCCAAGTTCAAATATACTCCATAATAATCAATTGTAGAGCAAAATTCAAGAATGAAGATCAAAACATGGATACAATCAAAGAAAGTAACCATAATAGACATCTTGGATAAATAAGTGAAAATTTTATTTTTCTGTGAATAGTGTCGTATTTGTGAATAATACCGTATACGTGAATAGTAACCCCGACACATAAAAGTAGAAATTCCACAAGAAAAATCATACTTCGTGAATAGTACAGTATTCGTGAATAGTGTCTTATACGTGAATAGTAATCTCGACATGAAAATGTAAAAATTTCATAATAAAATTCATACCAATATTTCAGCATAATGATATTGATTTAAATAACATCATTTACGAAGAAAATAACATCCCTTACCTCAAAAGAACAGTACTTCTGTCTGAAATATCGGATATAAAGCTGAAAAAAACTTGCACTAAATAATAACTCTCAAAGTATCTAAATACTCACAAAATACGCTCGATAATATATAGAGAGAAAACTTATAATTCTGATGTGATTTTTAATTCTAACTAAGCACCCTATTTATAGGAAAATGCTAGAACGCCAAAGTAGACTAACCTGCTACTATTCACGTACACCAATTTTGAAATAAAATTTTAGCACATTTCTAACCAACTAAAAGTGGGGCCCACCCATTCCAGAAAATTTCCAAAATATTTTAAATTTAAACAATAATTAGCAACTTCAATAATTCATAATAAATAGCCCTTTTATCAGAAAAATAAGAATTTTATGTCTATTTCATAGGAAATTTAATTCTCTACAACTTTGTAGAAGAAAGTTTTTCTAAATTCTAAACAGAAAATGGCTGAAATCCACATACGGACGATTTTTAATACCTCTATTCTGACAAAATACTGATAAAATACCTCAACATTAATTCCTACATTTATATCCATATAAAAATAAATATTTTCTTATCATAAAAATTAATAATTAATTATTCATAAATAATATTACAGAATCACAATATGACAACCAGGTCGCTCCTAGGAAAGAGGGGGCTTTCCGATAAGGATATTTCCTTACTGGCGCGCAATTAGGTGACCAAACCCCTTTTCTAGACAGAACTTCCTTAGACATTGCCAATAATGCTATCTAATAATATTATTTAAATAATATGAATTATTGATCTGATAATAGAAAATACTATGCAGTGACAATTATTGAAACAACAATAGTATAAAATATCAACGTAGCAATTATTGAATCAATAAAATAAAATACTAAACAGTAATTATTGTAATAACTATTGAGTAGTGCATTCTTACGTAAGAATCAATAATTCAAAAATATTATATAATACCGTGTGTGACGCCCCCAAAATGGTATACATCACTCATTCTGAGTCGTCAAATACATGGAACAGAAACAACTATAACTTTATTAATACAATTGTCGTGCAAAATACGACAACATAAACTGTGAGTTTAAAAATAAATATGTTTTTCTAGACAATATCCACACTCAAATAAATTCTCGTTACAATTATTGATACACTATTCACAAAATAGTGAGAACTACTATAACAACTGTATTGGAACATCACTCCACACCCCGACTACTTCCCGCTATATTCTCGTTTCCTAAGAGGAAAAATAGAATAAAAAGGAAAAAGGGTAAGCTCAACTAGCCCAGTAAAGAATATTATGACTAAGATAATATATAACAAATTATCGTTAGTCCTCACCAGAGAAAAATCTGATAGAATATAATAGATAATAAGTTTCAGATCAATATTCGCATCGGAAATAATAATTCATTAGAAAAGTTAAGTAGAGAATGAAATCTACTATCTTCTATGAATTTAAAAGTTCATCATCAAAATTTTATCCCTGTAACATCAATCAATATACATCTTGAATCAAATATTCATCTTTGCACTATAGGCCAAAGATATTCATTTATATCACCAGTTGGTCATGAACATCTAACACCTGTTCATCTTTGCACTACAGGCCAAAGATATTCATCAGTTAATCATTTATCTTTGCACTACAGGCCAAAGATATTCAGTAATATCATCATTTAGGACTGAGAATGATGAAAATATTTTAAAGATAACGAATCCAGTGAGATAAAAGAATAAGGATTAAGGATTCGTATTTTAGTTCATCCATGTTCAAAAATACTCCATAATAAACTATTGTGGAGCAAAATTTAAGAATGAGAATCAAAACATGAATACAATCAAAGCTAGTAATCATAATAAACAACTTGGACAAAATTTTTTTTTTAATTTTTCTGTGAATAGTGTCATATACGTGAATAGTAACTTCGACATAAGAATTTCACAAGAAAAAAATCCTACCAATATTTCGACATAATGATATTGAAAGAAATAATATCATTTATAAAAAAAATAACATCCCTTACCTCAAAAGGACAGTGCTTCTGACTGGAATATCGGATATAATGCTGAAGGAAACTTGCACCGTATAGCAACACTCAAAGTATCAAAATAGTCACAAAAATATGCTCGATAATATAGAGAGAGAAAACTTCAGATTCTGGTGTGATATCCTAATCTCTGAAACTAACTGTGACGCCCCCAAAATGGTATACATCACCCATTCTGAGTCACCAAATATATGGTACAAAAACACCTATAACTTTATTAATACAATTGTCGTGCAAAATACGACAACATAAACTGTGAGTTTAAAAATAAATATTATCTTCTAGACAATATCCATACTCAAATAAGTCCTCATTATAATTATTGATATACTATTCACAAAATAGTGAGGACAACTATAACAACTGCCTTGGAACATCACTCCACACCTCGACTACTTCCCGCTATATTCTCGCTTCCTAAGAAGAAAAATAGAACAAAAAGAAAAAGGGTGAGCTCAACTAGCCCAGTAAAGAATATTATGACTAAAATAATATAGAACAAATTATTGTTAGTCCTTAACAGGGAAAAATCTGATAGAATATAATAGACAATAAGTTTCAGATCAATATTCGCAGCGGAAATAACAATTCATTAGAAAAGTTAAGTAGAGAATGAAATCTACTATCTTCTATGAATTTAAAAGTTTATCATTAATATTTAATCCCTGTAACATCAATCAATATACATCTTGAATAAAATATTTATCTTTGCACTACAGGCCAAAGATATTCATTTGTATCACCAGTTGGTCATGAACATCTAAACACCTGTTCATCTTTGCACTACGGGCCAAAGATATTCATCAATTAATCATTCATCTTTGCACTACAGGCCAAAGATATTCAGTAATATCATCATTTAGGACTAAGAATGATAAAAATATTTTAAAGATAACGAATCCAGTGAGATAAAAGAATAAGGATTAAGGATTTGTATTTTAGTTCATCCATGTTAAAAAAAACTCCATAATAAATCATTGCGGAGAAAAATTTAAGAATGAGGATCAAAACATTGATACAATCAAAGCTAGTAATCATAATAAACAACTTAGACAAAGAAAAGAAAATTTTAATCTTTCTGTGAATAATATCGTATACGTGAATAGTGTCGTATACGTGAATAGTAACCTCGACACAAGAATTTCATAAGAAAAAAATCTTACCAATATTCCGGCATAATTATATTGATAGAAATAATATCATTTATAAAAAAAAATAGCATCCCTTACCTCAAAAGGATAGTGTTTCTGACTAAAATATCGGATATAATGCTGAAGAAAATTTGCACCGTATAGCAATACTCAAAGTATCAAAATAGTCACAAAAATACGCTCGATAATATAGAGAGAGAAAACTTCATTTTCTGGTGTGATTTTTAATTATAACCTAAGCACCCTATTTATAGAAAAATGCTTAGAACACTAAACCAGAAAATTTAATAAAATATTAATATTTATAAAAAAAAATTGCCCACTTTGAAAATTTTGAACTTAGCACGTTTTCAATACAAGTGGGGCCCACCAACATAATAAAAACGTTTTTCTTAAAAAAAAATTTAAACTTCAAAAATCAACTATTCCGGAACTTCAATAATTCATAATAAATAGCCCTTTTATCAGATAAATTCGAATCTTATGTCCATTCCATAGGAAATTTAATTCTCTACAACTTTGTAGCTTTAAGTTTTTCTAAATTCTTAACAGAAATTGACCGAAATCCACATACGGACGATTTTGCATGCTATAATCACATCTTAGTCAAAAATGGGGCCCTCTAATATGTTTAACAAATTTTTAGTATTTATTGTATCAAAAATACTTTTCCTCCTCATTTATTCATATATCACACATTCATTGTAAAAATATCTCCATTATTATATTATTGTAATATAATAATATATTTAAATGAATTATTTTATCAAAAAAGATAAAATATCAATTTTTAACAATTGTCACTTTTCTAAAAATTTCTCCATTTATATCCACATAAATAAATATTTTCCTTTTCATAAAAATCAATAATTAATTATTCACAAATAATATTACAGAATCACAATAATGACAACCAGGTCGTTCTCAGGAAAGAGAGGGCTTTCCAATAAGGATTTCTCCTTACTGGCGCGCAATTAGGTAACCAAACCTCTCCTTAGACAGAACTTTATAGACATTGTCAATAATGCTATCTAATAATATTATTAAAATAATATGATTTATTGATCTGATAATAGAAATACTATGCAGTGATAATTATTGAAACATCAATAATATATAATATCAACGTAGCAATTATTAAATCAATAAAATAAAATATTAAACATTAATTACTGTAACAATTATTGAGTAGTGCCTTCTTACGTAAGAATCAATGGTGCAATACCGCATATTACTGTGTTTTAACCACCAGGTATTCCAACAGTGTTAACGGTAATAACTACGCTGTTATTTATAAAAAAAACTCATACTTGTCGTTTGCTTCATCCAATAGCTTTCCGTTATGGGGCCCACACAAGGCTGCGCCGTCGTACGAATATTTCCTGACAGTAAGAATATTTCACGACCAAACGAATATTCCCCGACAACAATGAATATTTTATAACCACTTGCTTATTTAAAATATTTGTGCATTTTACCCATAACTAACCACATTAATCAAATCAACCCTTACTATTTCAAAATAATAAATAGAGGAAATTTAATTTCATTTATAAAAAGTTGTGGTCATACACCGTGTGCTACTGTGCAACCACGCGTATTACTGCATTTTAACCACCGGGTATTCCAACAGTGTTAATGGTAACAACTACGCCGTTATTTGTAAAAACTCAAACTTGTCATTTTTTTCATCCGACCATTTTTCGTTATGGGGCCCACAAATGGCTGCGCCGTCGTACGAATATTCTCTGACAGCAAGAATATTCAACGACCAAACGAATATTCCCCGACAATAATGAATATTTTATAACCACTTGCTTATTTTGTAAAATTTGCACATTTCACCCATAACCAAAGCATTATATCAAATTAACACCTTATTATTCAAAAACAATAATTAGAGAAAATTCGATATTATTTATAAAAAGTTGGGATCTTACACTCTACTTAGAAACTCATTTTAGTTCATGTGTGGGTAGTTTATCTCTAAATAATAATATTTATCACATTAATTTAGCCTTTTCCAAAGTCAAGATGATATCTCCGAATTCGAAGACATATCCCGAAGTCAAGACGTCATCTCCGAATACGAAGACATCTTCTGAAGTCAAAGACATCATCTCCGAACCCGAAAACATTTCCGAAGTCGAAGACATCATCTCCGAAGTCGAAGACATCTTGTGACGCCCACAAAATAGGTCTACACAACCTATTCTGAGTCGCCAAATACATGGTACATAATTTAAATACAAACTTCATTTATACAACTATTGAACTGTCGTGCAAAATACAACAAAACATAAACTGTGAGTTTTAATACAAATATTATCTCGTAGATAATATCCAAACTCAAAATAAGTTCTCGTTACAATTATTATCACACTATTTTATAGAATAGTGAGGAATACTATAGCCACCATCTCGGACCATCACTCCATTCTCCGACTAGTCTCAGCTATATTCTCATTTCCTGAAGAGAACAATGAAAGAAAAGGATGAGCTCAACTAGCCCAGTAAAGAATATTATGACTATGTAGAATAAATTAACCTTAGTCTTCAACAGTATAAAACTGATTGAATACAATAGACAACAAGTTTAACTGCAGCGGAATAAGCAATCCATTAGAAGAGTCAAGTAGAGTATAATGTCTACAATCTTCTATGATTTAAAAGTTTATCATCAATATTTTATCTCTGTAACACAACTCAATAAATAATACACATCACCGAATTATTCATGCACTACGGGCCAAGGATATTCGTTAGTGTCACATCCGCGAATCATCCATGCACTACGGGCCAATGATATTCGTTAGTATCACCAGTGATCATGATCATGTCAACAACTTTCCATCAATGAACTAAGGGCCAACGAGGACTTTCACCACATCATTTGTAACATTACAGGTCATGATTATACCGATACATAATTTCTGGTCATAATCATACCAATCAATAGTCCATCTATGCACTACGGGCCAAAGATGACTTTTATCACAGTATAAGCATGAGGATGATGACAATGATATAAGAAATCAATCAAGTGAGATCAATGATAAATATTAAATATTTATAATTCAATTTATCCAGGGTTTAAGAATGTCCAAATTGTCAACATGATAATTAATTGTGGAGTAAAATTCAATAATGATATTCATATATCAAAAATAATTTGGACAGAAAAGAAACTAATTTTAGCGTGAATAGTACCCCAGGTGAATAGTACCCGAGTGAATAGTATCTCGTAAAAAGTATCCCGGCATGAAAAGATTAAAATTCAATAAGAAAGTTCAGAAAAATATTTAAGTGAAACGATACTAGATGAAGCGCAAAATTCAAGGATATTCTACTAATTTTAGGAAGTATAAAAGCAATACTTATCAAAATAAGTGTAGATTTAGGAATATGAAACGAAATAATATTACTTACACACTACAGAGTATAGAAGAAAATATTATTTTTTACGAATATTGAACGAAAATAATATCTCTTACCTTAGTAGGAGAATAATTCTGACTGGTATAGCAGAGATATTATTGAAGAAAAATTGCACTATTTTCTACCCTCAAAGTATTCTTATACTAGAAAGAAATACGCACAATATTATAGAAGAAGAATTCTCTGATTCTGGTGTGATTTTCATTTCTTAACTAAGCATTCTATTTATAGGAAAATGGCAGAATACTATTTAAAAAAAATCACGGGTGAAAAGTAAGATTCACGGGCGACGAATTCGACGGATTTCTGATTTTCACTATGCAACACTATATAATAAAATATTCTAATAAAACGAAAAGTTTATATAAAATATAATATATTCTATTTATAATCTAATAAAACGAATAACTTTATATATAATATAAAAAGTATTCAGTTTTATATAAAAAGTTTTCTATTTTATTACTATTATAATAATAATAAAACAAAACTGAGATAACTCTCTACCAGCGATTTTGAAAAATGAATAAGTGGGAGTCCATGTAATAAGCCAAACTTACAACAAATACTTCATGACAAACCCCTTTATTTATATCAAAAATTGAAAAACTATTTATCACAAATCGCTTATCTTCAATAAACACATTTTTAATCTTTCAACAATTATTCATCATTAATATTATAACTCACAATATTAACAACCAGATCATTCCCAGGAAAGAAGAGGCTTTCCGATAAGGACTTCTCCTTATTGGCGCGCAATTAAATAACCTACCCCCTTTCCTCGACAGAACTTTGTAGACATTGTCAATAATACAAATAATAATATGAATAACTTTGTCGTCTCAATTATTGATTTAATAATATAAAATATTATGCAGATGATATTGTGACAATAATTGAATCAATAATATGAGATGCTATGCAACAATTACTGTGACAATAATTGAATAAAACTAAGTGACTTCTTAAGTTAGCATCAATAATCAGAGATATTGTACAATATCGTGTGCTACTGTGTAACCACGCGTATTGATGTACTTTTATCACTAGGTATTTCAACAGTTAACGGTAAAAGTTTTGCCGTTATTTTTATAAAAAGGTTATTTCTGTCACTTTCTATATCTGACAGTTATGCCGTTATGCGAGGTCCACCAATGATTGTGTTGTCGTACAGATATTTCCCGAAAAAAGAATATTCCCTGACCAAAAGAATATTTTCTGACAACTTGCTTACTTGCAAAATTTGCACATATCTCCCATAGCTATAGCATTATATCAAATTCGCACCTTATTATTCAAAATATCATTTAGAGAAAATTAAATTTTTATTCATAAAAATTTGGGGTCTTAAACATCTTCCGAAGTCGAAGACATCTTCTGAACCCAGCCCTTCGGGACAGCTTCAGTCTTTGGGGATTATGACTGCCTCTTCTATCCCGACTCCTATCTAACTCCTCCTCAAACTCCATAGCTAGCTGTACAACGTGTCTAACTAGACGTGTGATCATGCCAGTTATCTCTAAAGGCATACAGTATCTTATTATTCAAAAGTTCACAAGATTTATCGAGTTTGGTTTACTAACTAGGAGGCAAGAACCAGAAAGGAAAAATAATAATAATGATAAATAAAATAAATCATAACAGTTCCTGAGACATGTCATGAATTAGCTTGGGTCTATTTTACTTCGGTAGAGCTTAAGTTCTTGGGTTTGTTGAGGTTATTCATGGGTACACAGAGAGCCAACTTATCACTTTATTCAAGTTACTAGTCAGTTTAATGCTTATAACATTTGGTCTTGGATACAACTATCATGATGACGAACAGGACTCTTTAATATGTATATTACATTATTTATCCCAAAAGAACTAACCGGCTAAAATTGATAGGTAATACTTAAGGTAACAAGGTCATACCTTTATGCCTTCACAGTCGTTCCTCCTAGATTCTGCCTTCCCGAACAACAAGAGCTTCCTTGGTTTTTCTCCCTCCCTCTCAACTCTCTCTAGCTTTCTTATATTAGGACTAGCAAATGGATTGTGGAAAATTCCACCAACACATCTAAGACTTCCTATTTATAGGAAAATTATTATCCAATAATTGGGGTATTAACCAAGGGTAAAAGTTGAGTTGGTGCAAAGTTCTACCAACTCACACTATTCCTACACTATTCCTAGTACTTGCACCATCATTTCCCCCACATGAACTTTGCTTGTGAGCTCAATTAGCTAAAAAATTAGTATTTTGGCAAGGGGAAGGGGCATGGTCGGCTATGGGGCTTATTGCCTTATATTACACTTTATTTTATTTTATTGCTCTTTTGTACAACATGCTAGCTTATTTGCTTCCGAATTGTATATATACATATAATTCTCTCTCTACACACACACACACACACACACACACACACACACACACACACACATATACACACCTACACACCCACATATAATGTAAGTATATTACCCCTCTTTATTCCATACTACACATTGGGCTATTCCCAAATTAATTTAAGGTTGGGCTAGGCAGAAATATTTATACACATTGAGCTAAACATTAATCTACCAATTCAATTTCTTGGGCTAAACTCCCAACTTATACAAGTATGTTACATTATTAATGTTGGGCTTGAATATTACCTAGATCCAACACTTCATTAAGTTATCCATCAATTAATCTCATTAAGAAATTAATTATGCTACAAAAGGCTTAACACTTAAGCTTAATTAATCATAACCAAGCTTATCAACATTATTATCAATATATTTCTTAATCCTTTCATATATGATTCAATTTGTATTGACTTATTAGTCCCATGTCACATATACATACATATATATATATATATATATATATATATATATATATATGCACACAAATAATTGCAAATATCTTTATTTTTTTACTAAAATTATTTATAAAATTCTCGAGTATTACAAATATCCATATTGGTTACCTTTCCCCCCTTCCCTAAACATGACAGTCAAGCAGGGTATGAGTTGTATTTAAACTTGGTTTGAAAAGTACCAATAAGGTGGTTGTAAATTGATAATAATTGTGTTCAGTGCCATTATAGAAATAGTCATTTGTGAGCACATTTATGTGTTTTTGTGATTCCTTGACTGCTTTTGATTCTTGCTGGCTGATATTATTGATTTGATAATACAAAAGCATGCTTCCATGGTCTTTGCCTTAATCGCTTTAGTAGTTTAGTTCAAGTTATGTGGCACTCCTTTGACATTTAAGGTAATTGGTGTCCATGTTGCTTAATTCTCGTGCAGAATTTAGCAATACAAATTAGTTGAGATGAAACGTCTTGCTCAACAAAGGGATCTTCAGGTAGTTTTTGTGTTCTTGTCTCTTTGCCACATTTATTTCATTTTACATTGCAATATGTTGCAGTTCGACTTTGCGAAATATTTCATTGACATGAAGCTAAGTTGTTATTTGACCCATGCTTTTTTATCTTAATTGCATATTCCCCCCCCCCCATGTTTGCACAGATGGCCGAGTTAAAGAAGTTTTTTTATGGGAAGTTTAAGGATTCTAACAAACTTGAGGAGGATTAGTGCAATTTTAAGTTTTTATTGTGCTAATTAATTTCTCAAATTTTTAATAACTTTGTACCAGATTATAATGTACACTTGATGACTGCTTTGATATGGACAGATCAGTTATTACGGATCAGTTGTTTCATTAGTTGCTTAACTCAGACGTTTGGTTTTCATATTCTTATTTTTTAGTTGGAAGATCCTAACTAGCTTATCCCAGGGTACTTTTGATTGTTTCGGATATTTTGAAATAGTAATAATAATAATATTCTTCAGTCTTTTAATTGGTGATGTTATTCTTAGTTAGTTATGTTTGTGTTGCTGGAAATTGATTGAATA
The DNA here is from genome assembly GCA_016801055.1 of Panax notoginseng. Taxonomy (NCBI): domain Eukaryota; kingdom Viridiplantae; phylum Streptophyta; class Magnoliopsida; order Apiales; family Araliaceae; genus Panax; species Panax notoginseng. The sequence continues at coordinate 136,273,502 of CM029021.1, read as the reverse complement.
TAGATTGGAATTTATCTCAGCTAGCATTTCAGATTTGAGGTTTTTTTCGAAAATCTCTCTTTGAATCAATAGGGTTTGGATTTCATTTGACTTGGTGTGACGCCCCCAAAATAGGTATACACAACCTATTCTGAGTCGCCAGATACACAGTACCGAATTCAAATACAAACATCAATTATACAATTATCAATTGTCATGCAAAATACGACTACCCATAAGCTGTGAGTTTCAATAGAAATAACAGTACTTACACTCCAAACCGATGATACTTTATATAAAGGTACAGTCGATAACTGTTTTAGGAATTAAAATTTTTAGAAAATGCACAAGGAATCCTTCATACATGGAAGGCCATGCTTATAAGTTATAATAGATATCATATGACTTGAGCATTACCCTTAGTTGACCAAATAGACCCCAAAGAAGAACGAGAAGATTATTATCTTGTTCATTCCAATGGTGGGTATCTTCTTGCCATATAATTATCTCTATTGTCTCAAACCAAGAATTATATTCAAACCATACTCTAAGATTATATAAATAACGCTCATAGATATAGTCAGCAAGTGGATGTGCATAATCATATCTTATGATAACACGAGTTTGTATGTGGTCAGACATCATGTATGATAGTGAAAACACACCCTTTAAGCTCTTAGTACATTTTTGTCCTCCTCATTCTAATGAGGTGCATTTTTTACGCTTCCAAAGTTGGGTTCTCATCACCCTATTGTTGTTCACCAAAATCAATTATTAAGTGACGTATAATATACGACACACCCATCTTAGGTCCTCAATACAATTATATATTGTATGTCATGCAGTTTTATAATGTATTGAGAAACTTTCACAGTCTCGGGCCATCACACTATTTTTCTGTTATCCCCGCTCGACCCAGCTACACTCTTAATACCTGTAAGGAATTGTGAAGCAAAAGGGTGAGCACAAATAGCCCAGTAAAGAATATTATGACTAAGATAATTAATTTATCAATAGCCTTCATCAATAATAAATTAGATATTTAGAACATATGGTAGATGATAAAAGCTTTCAACCATAATTACAGCGGAATCAACAATCCATTAGAAGAGTCAAGTAGAACAAAATGTCTACTATCTCCTCCAAATTAAAAGTCCATCATTAATATTTCATTCATGTAATACTCATCAACAGTTCTTTGTTGTACCCAAGACAAAGAGAACTCTCATCACCTGTCTTCACCTGAACCACCAAAGATTATAGTTAAATTCACAACTCATATTTATAATCAGGTAAATCAACAGTCCATCTTTGCACTACGAGCCAAAGACATACAGCTGTAAAACCAATAATCAACAGTTCATCTTTTCACGTAAGCCAAAGATATACAACTGTAAAACCAAAAATCAACAGTCCATCTTTGCACGTAAGCTAAAGATATACAACTGTAAAACCAATAATCAGCAATCCATCTTTGCACGTAAGCCAAATATATACAACTGTAAAATCAATAATCAACAGTCCATCTTTGCACGTAAGCCAAAGATATACAACTATAAAACCAATAATCAACAATCCATCTTTGCTCGTAAGCCAAAGATATACAACTGTAAAACCAATAATCAACAATCCATCTTTGCACGTAAGCCAAATAGCATTTTTACCACATCATTTGTCTATAACATACATAATTCACATCACCGAATTATTCATGCACTATGAAGCAAGGATATTCGTTAGTATCACATTCACGAATTATCCATGCACTACGGGCCAAGAATAACCACATCCACGAATTATGCATGCACTACGGGCCAATGATATTCGTTATTATCACCAGTGGTCATGATCATACCAAACAACTGTCCATCAATGCACTGCGGGTCAATGAGGACTTTTACCACATCAGTTGTAACATTACAGGTCATGATTATACCGATACATAATTCTTGGTCATAATCATACCAATCAACAGTCCATTTATGCACTACGGGTCAAAAATAACTTTTATCACAATATAAGCATGAGGATGATGACAATGATATAAACATCAATCAAACGAAATCAAAGATAAATATTAAAGATTTTTAATTTATCTAGAGTTTAAAAATATCCAAATTGTCAACATGATAATTGTTTTGTGGAGTAAAATTCAAGAATAATATTCATGTATCAAAAATAATTTGGACAAAAAATAAATTAATTTTTATCGTGAATAGTACCCTGGGTGAATAGTATCCCGTGAATAGTATTTCGTGAATAGTATCCCGTGAATTGTACTTCGTGAATAGTACCCTGTGAGTAGTACCGTATGAATAATACCGTATGTATGAATAGTGCCATATGCATGAATAGTACCGTATGTATGAAAAATATTTTTGTGAAACGATACTAGATGAAGCGCAAATTTCAAGGATATTCTACTAATTTCAAAGAGTATAGAAGCAATACTTAACAAAATAAGTGTAGAATAAGGAATATGAAACGAAATAATATTGTTTACATACTGTAGAGTATGGAAAAAAATATTATTTCTTACGAATATTAAACAAATATAATATCCCTTACAACTGTTGCACTAAAATAATATTCCTTACGAATATTGAACGAATATAATATTCCTTACGAATATTGAACGAAAATAATATTCCTTACGAATATTGAATGAAAATAAAATTTCTTACAAATATGAAAAATAATATCGTAAGCGAATATGAAATAAATAATACCCTTAACGAATATTGAACGAAAATAATATTCCTTACGAATATTGAACGAAGATAATATCCCTTACGAATATTGAACGAAAATAATATTCTTACGAATACGAAAGATAATATCTCTTCTGAATATGAAATAAATAATACTTCTTACCTTAAAAGAATAGTAATTCTGACTGGTATAGCGAAGATATTCTTAAAAAAAATTTACTCTATTTTCTACACTCAAAGCTTCCTTAAACTCAAAAGAAATACGTTCAATATTATAGAAGAAGAATTCTCTGATTCTGATGTGATTTTCATTTCTAAAATGAGCATCCTATTTATAGGAGAATGACAGGATACTATTTAAAAAAAATAATCATGGACTGAACAGTAAGATTAGAACGAATTCACGGGCGCACCTGCTAATTTTTTTTTTGATTTTACTAAGTTGTACTATGCAGTAATATGCATATAATAAAATATAATATATTCTATTTATATAAAAAAACAAAACTTATAATATATATATATATATATATATATATATATATATATATATATATATATAACAAAATTGAGATAACTTTCTACCGATTATTTTGAAAAATGAGTAAGTGGGGGTCCATGTAATAAGTCAAATTTACAACAAATACTTCATAAAAAACCCATTTATTTATCTCAATTCACTTAGCTTCACTAAACACATTTTTAATAACATTTATTCATCATTAATATTATAACTCGTAATATTAATAACCAGATCATTCCCAAGAAAGAGAGGGATATTCGATAAGGACTTCTCCTTATTGACGCGCAATTAGGTGACCAAACCCTTTTCTCGACAGTACTTTTTAGACATTGTCAATAATGTAAATAATTATATGAATAACTTTGTCGTCTCAATTATTGATTTAATAATATAAAATATTGTGCAGATGATACTGTGACAATAATTGAATCAATAATATGAGATATTATACATCAACTACTATTGTAATAATTGAATAAACTGAGTGACTTCTCACGTAAGCATCAATAATTTAGAAATACTGTGCAATATCGTGTATTACTGTGCAACAACGCGTATTACTGTATTTTTATCACCGAGTATTTCAACAGTTTAACGGTAAAAGTCTTGCCGTTATTTTTATAAAAAGGTTATTTCTGTTACTTTCTAAATTCGACAGTTATTTCGTTGTGGGGTTCACTAATGATTGTGCCGTCGTACGGATATTCTCCGACAAAAATAATATTCCTCGACCAAACGAATATTTTATGACAACTTGTTTACTTTTATAAAATTTTCACATATCACCCTTAACTTTAACCTTTTATCAATTTAACCATTTACTAAATAAAATAATAATTATAAAAAAATTGAGTACTTTTATTTTATAAAATTCGGGATCTTACACTTGGAATTCTAATCCATAAAAAATAAACTAGCCGGATTTCCAAGTGTGGATTTTTGAAACAACGTACGTACTATATGATTTGATTCATAAATTAGAGTGGAAACATAATGAAACTTTGTTAATCCTCTTTTTTATTAATCCACTGTTTTATCCGTGATGTAAGAACTAAGAAGCTTAGTGGATTAAGATAATAACGTTCCAGCAACATCATACAGTGAAAGAAAAAAGTGATTAACACTGAATATTTATGAATGTGACTTCCGAAAATGAGAATCTGATTTGATACAAAATGACAACTTATACCAGTTTTAATATAATTTAAAAGGTTACAACAAACTATACTAGAAGTTTAATCAACTCAAATGATAATAAAAACTCCATCTACAATAACATGATTTAAAACAATAACCAAGAACAAACAAGTGCAATAATTAATTTTATTCTTCCTTTGTTGCCTGTTGCACGCATGTTCTTCATCTCTTGCTTCATTCCGTTAATCTTTCGAAGTAATCCGGAGATTATTTGCCTTGATCTGTCACACATTGGAGGATCGTACCAACAAAAAAACTAACAAACAATGCTCTGTAAACAAAGAAGTTTTCAATTTTATGTGCAAGTAAATAAAATGGAAGAGATAAGAGACAAAATTGGAACCCTAACACACTTAATTTTCCATAATTTGTACATGATAAAAACATTCTTCCTGGGTTTGTATCGGTCACCTCTCATAATCACTTAGTGTGTTCATGGCTACAAATACAAAACAGGAAATCATCCTTGTAAATTAAGAGGCCAGGAACAGAGACTCAAGAATTTGCAAATACAAAACAGGAAAACACAATGGAGATAAACTGTTCTATAAGAGAAGAAAACTCAAAAGGCAATTAATATTTAAGGAATATCAGAGACGTTAGCAGAAACTTCTGGAACGCTTTTTATCCAAAAAATTATGAGAATGTATGTGACAGGTAACAGGTAGTGAAAATGGTTGTTGCCTTCTATCTGATCCCATAATATCCAATTAATTCTAAACAAGAAACTATTTAATTTCCTGCAATTCAACAAAAGATTACATTTGTTTGAGTAGTATATTGCTTCAAAGCTACAACAAAATAGAATAAATTAATTGAAGAAATCTCATTTAAAACACTCAAAAGGCCTTACACAAATTCTAATCTTTGTAGAGTACAAAAATCCCACAATCTTCTAATTCAATAGCATCTCAACAAATAATATATTTACCATGTCAATACATATCAAACTCCCAGTAATAAGAAATAACATTTAACTCCCAGTAAAGGTCATTGAAGCTTTAACCTTACAACAACAATGCAAAATCAAAAACATATTATACTCCTCATAGAAATCTTACCAACCAAATATGAAACAGAGGCATCAATTTTTTTGTCTCAAAAAATGTAAAATAAATTTTAATAATACTATTGTCTTTAGTTCTGGTTTGGCAACTGCAGGTCGTAATAATATTGAAGGTATTGGTGTTTTTTGGTCCTCAAGTCTCCTTTTCGTTGTTAGATGCTTCGTTGATTTCTATTTTTAGTTTTTGATCAACTTGCCCAGATTATATGGTTGAAAAGTTTGGTATAGATAGGAACACAATCTCCGAATTGGGTAATCTACTATACAAGAATTATTGGAAAACATAGTCAGAAGCTCTGAAATTTTAATAAACACTAGCAGATTATAGGGTTTGCCCCTAAAAAATTATTAGCCCTAAAAAATCAATTATTGAAAACCAAAATACAAAATGTAATAAATTAAGCATAATTCAGCACTAACAGTAAGAAAATCCATCTACCCACATCTAATTTTTTTACCTTGCAGTGAATCGACGGATCGAGAGATGACTTAGTGTGAATCGACGAGATGGGCGAAGTATGCTTGTCGATTTTGCGAGGAGATGGCTGAGTCGATCGATACTGCGTCGGTTTTGCGAGGAGATGGATGAGATGAATTGAAGAGAGATCAAGATGACTTCTCTTTATTGTGAATCGAAGACAGAGAGAGATGGTTGAGTCGAAGAGAGAGATGGCTGCGTCAATTTTTTATTTTAGGTGAGTCGAAAGTGAGGAGAGAGAAGAAATAAGGGAGGGTTAGGTGAGTTGGGTAAGCCCCTGATCCGAACTCTCTCTATAAATATAAATATATATATATACATGCTCAAAACGATGTCGTTTTGAGTTGTGACTTTTTTAAATATCCCAACCTGGTTCCGTCTTGTTATTATTCTGTTGGAACATCCTGTCTGTGTGTTTTACACCGGACCTGGTTCCAATATTTATTATTCTGTCGGAATATCCTGTCTGTGTGTTTTACACCGGACCTGGTTCCATTATTTATTATTCTGTCGGAATATCCTGTCTGTGCGTTTATGCCGGACCTGGTTTCATTATTTATTATTCTGTTGGAATAACCTGTCTGTGCGGTCTATCGCATGCATGGTGATTTCTTTTGTTATTCCATTCTTTATTATACTCAGTTGGTTAAGTCTTGACTTCTATACTCCATGAAATTTATGGAATATCCTTGATAATTGCGTTTCATCCAGTATCTTTTCATGAAAATATTCTTCTAAGCATTCTTGAATTTTACTCCACAAAGCAGTATCATGTTGACAATTTGGACGTTGTTAATTCTTGGATAAATTAATTCTTGAACTTGTTTTATTGGATTCTTATATCATTGTCATCATCCTCATGTTTATAAAATGTTGAAAGTCATCTGTGGCCTGTAGTGCATAGATAGACTCGGTATGATTATGACCAGGGATTATTCGGTATAATCATGACCGTAATGTTACAAATGATGTGGTAAAAGTCCTCATTGGCCCGTAGTGCATTGATGGACAGTTGTTGGCATGATCATGACCATTAATGAATACACGAATATCCTTGGCCGTAGTGCAGGGGTGATTCGATGATGTGGATTATTTTATTAAGCTGAGTCCCAGCGATCACAATGTTGAAAAACCTTTTAAATCATAAAAGATAGTAGAGTTTATTTTCTACTTTACTCTTTTAATGGATTGCTTGTTCCGCTGCAGTTAAACTTAATGTCTATTATATTTTATCAGTTTAACATTGTTGAAGGCTAATGATAATTTATTCTGCATTATCTTAGTCATAATATTTTTTACTGGGCTAGTTGAGCTCACCCTTTCTTTCACTGTTCTCTTCAGGAAATGAGAACGTAGCTGGGGCAAGTCGGGGAACGGAGTGATGGTCCGAATGATAGTATTAGTTAGTAGTCCTCACTATTCTATGTAATAGTGTGTTAATAAATGTAATGAGGACTCCTTTTGAGTATGAATACTCTCTAGAAGATAATATCTGTATTCAAACTCGCAGTTTATGTTTTATCGTATTGTACATGACAGTTGTATTAGTAAGTTGTATTTGTATTCTGTACTATGTATCTGCCGACCCAAGATGGTTGAAGTATACCTAATTTTGGGGACGTCACAGTTGGTATCAGAGCTTAGGGATATGATCCCTGGCTAAGATGTGAGAATAGAACTAGGAGGGGAGAGACGGGGAATTCCTTCGCTAGTATGACCTACCTAAGTTTATTTGCATGGTATTTAATTGGTCGGTCATTGATATAAGGATAATATATGACATATCAATTAACTTTTATTTTGTGACAGTATCTGAAAATGGCATCTGAGAATGTTGAGAATAGCAATGGAGCACAGGCGACTGTTGATTCACCACATATCAATAATCAGGATAATGTGCATCAGGAAGGTGACAATCCTCATGCAAACAACAACACTGACCAGATGATGAATGATGGAATGTTCAGAAACTTTATGCAGTTCATGCAACAGCAGGCGAGAGCGGCTCCTGTCCAAAATATAGGTGAAAACACTGAAAACTCTCGGACGATCACCGCTAAACAGTTCAAGGAGCTGGGATCACCAGTGTAACGACCCCAAAATAGGTTCATTCCACCCAACCCATTCTGAGTCGTCAAATACATGGTACAGAAAATAACTACAACTTTATTACAACAATTGTCGTGCAAAATACAACAACACATATGCTGTGAGTTTGGATACAAATATATACCAAATGTGACTCATGTTCCAACCGTGGACATCACCTCACAATAACACCTTACATAAAGGTATAGTCAAAAACTGTTTTAGAAATTAGAATCTTTGGGAAGTGCTCAAGGAAACCTTCGTACATGGGAGGCCACGCGTCTAGGTTATGATAGATATCATATGGCCACAGAATTATCCTTGGTTGACCCAATAGACCCCAAAGAAAAACGAGAAGATTACTATCATATTCTTCCCAATGGTGAGTCTTCTCTTGACATATCATTATCTCTACTGTCTCTAATTGAGAATTATACTTTAAACAAATACCAAGATTATATAGGTAGTGCTCGTATATATACTCAGCAAGTGGATGAGCACATCCCTGTCTTATGATGACACGAGGTTGTATGTCGTTAGACATCTTGTATGATAGTGGCAAACCACCCTTCCAACGTTGGGTACACCTTACCCTATTGGATTCACCAAATATAACTACTAAATGAACTTTTCTATACTGCTTCGGGAGAACATCCACAGCTAGAGACCACTGTTCTATTTTCCCGTTACCCTCGCTCGACCCAGCTACACTCTTATTACCTGAAAGGAATTGTGAAGCAAAAGGGTGAGCACAACTAGCCCAGTAAAGAATATCATGACTAAAGATAATTAAATTATCAGTAGCCTTCATCAATAATAAATCAGAGATTTAGAACATATGGTAAATGATAAAAATTTCAACCATAGTTGCAGCGGAACGAGCAATCCATTAGAAGAGTCAAATAGACTATAAAGTCTATTATCTTCTCCATGTTAAAAATCCATCAACAATGTTTTATCCCTGTAACATCAATCAACAGTTCCTTTCCACAATCATATGAATAACTCATAATCATAATTGTGATTCTAAATTTTTCTTCGCACCCAAGACGAAGAATATTTTCATCACATGTCTTTACCTGAAACATCAAAGATCATGGTTATACCAAATCACAGTTCATGTTCATAATCATACTAATAAATCCATCTTTGCACTACGACCAAAGATATTCAACAACAGTTTATCTTTGCACTACGGGCCAAAGATATTCATCAACAGACCATCTTTGCACTACAGGCCAAAGATATTCATCTACAATTCATCTTTGCACTACAGGCCAAAGATATTCCTCAACCGTTCATCTTTGCATTACTGGCCAAAGATATTCAACAACAGGTCATCTTTGCACTACGGGCCAAAGATATTCATCTACAATTCATCTTTGCACTACAGGCCAAAGATATTCCTCAACAATTCATATTTGCACTACATGCCAAATATATTAATACCTCAAAGAATATATAATCATTTAAGAATTTATATAAACAATAATTATAACCATGTTGATCATTTCACCTTTGCACTTAAGCTAAAGATATTCAATTATAAATTCAATGGTCATGATCATACCAGTCAACAATTCAACTTTGCACTACTGGCCAAAGAGAACCCTAGTCATGATCATACCAATAATCTACCCATCTTTACACTCCAGTGAAAGAGAATTTCAACATCAGGGTTATAAAAATGTTATATATGATGATAAAAATAATATGATCAACATATAGTTTTAATCTCAAGAGTAATATTCGTAACTCATGAATAGTAACCTCGACACAAAAGATAGAAATTCTACAATAAAATTCATACCAATATTTCGGTATAATGATATTGAAAGAATAACATTACTTAAATTTATAAACAATTTATTTTAATTGTTTACACTTTACTAATTAATGCATTTAATCATCATAAAATGTCAACTCTTACAATTTCATCATCAATAACCAAAACCCTCATCAAAAATCTGCATATACCTCATATAGGATTCTCAAGCCATAAAATCCTATTTTCCAATTTTCTTTCTTCACAAAACATATTTAATTCATTTACTCATAACTAAACCATTTTCATGAAAAATACCAAATCAGTTTCAAAAATATTTCTTTTCTGGGATTTAGCATAATATAGTCCCATAGTGAACATATATTTTTCTCAGAATTTTTAAAAGTCATTTACTATTTTTCATATGGCCAAAATAGCCGAATATTTAGACATTTATCAAAAATTGTACTTTTGTCTAAAAATTCTGAAATTTACAGAGTATACTTCTATCATATACATGTACTCCCAATAAAAATTTCATCAATTTTGGAGTTAACCACAAGGAATTATAAGCGGTTACTTTTAAAATAGTCTTTTCTCATAAAATTCATAACTCTCAATCTATACATCCAAAAATCACTATTTTTGGACACAATCAATAAAACTCATCAAAATATCATTTCAAATTTTTCCAGAATTTTTGAAGTTCAGAAAAATTACGAAACTGAAAATCATAACAACCCTTAAAATCCCTTAATATCCCTTACTATCCCTTACTATCCCTTATTATCCCTTACCTCAAAAGAGCAGTACTTCTGATCGGTATAAGGCTGAAGGAAACTTGCACTGATGAATAGCAACTCACCAAGTATCTAAATACTCACAAAATACACTCAATAATCTAGAGAGAGAAAGAGAGAAAGCTTATGTTTCTGGTGTGATTTTCAATTCTAACTTAGCCCTCTATTTATAGGAAAATTTTGGTAGGTTTGACCTGCAACCTGATGGCTTTACCTGCTACTATTCCCACCCACCACATTTGAAATATAATTCAGCACATTTCTTCACCAACCACAAGTGGGGCCCACCAATTCTAGAATTTTCCACCAAAATGATAAACTCCGAAAATTCAACAATTTCTGAACCAGTCATCTCGTAAAATTCATAACAAATCATACATTCATTTTTAACGGTTCAAAATTTGTGGACATATACTCAACTTATATATGTATAACATATCCAAATATTACTACGATCCAACGGTCGGATTAAAAATTATAACCCCCGCAAAATATCTCAAAAACCCTGATTTTTAATACCTCAATTCCGACAAAAATACTGATAAAAACCTCAACATTAACTCCTTCATTTTAACCACAAAAATATATCCCTCATTTATATCCACATAAAATAAATATTTTCTTATCATATAAATCAATAATTAATTATTCACAAATAATATTACAGAATCACATTTATGACAACCAGGCCGTTCCCAGGAAAGAGGGGGCTTTCCAATAAGGATTTCTCCTTACTAGCGCGCAATTAGATGACCAAACCTCTCCTTAGACAGAACTTTCTAGACATTGCCAATAATGCTATCTAATAATACTATTCAAATAATATGAATTATTGATCTGATAATGGAAAATACTGTGCAGCAACAATTATTGAACAACAATGATTATTTTATAACCACTTGCTTATTTTGAAAAAAATTTCATATTTCACCCATAACTTTAAACTTTTATCAATTTAACCATTTACTGAATAGTAATTATAAGAAAAATTGAATACTTTTATTTCATAAAATTCGGGGTCTTACAATCTCCCCTCCTTATGAAATTTCGTCCCCAAAATTTACGTACCTGGTATTTCGAAGAGTTGAGAATACCTTGCTTCCATTTCAGATTCTATCTCTCAGATCATCATGATTTCTCCATTGCTCATCTCCCATGATAACTTCATTTGGGTTCCTCATTTGTTGGGAAGTCATGACAACCGCCATCCTCGAACTATTCGGCTTTGACTTGTCTGGAGCAGCATTTGGTGTCATCATTACCGTTGGAATATACCTTTCTATAGGACATATTCCTCCCTCAACTGCCTCTTCGTACTCCTCATTCATGATCTGAATCATCAATCTTCGATCCATATCGGATTCAGGTTGACCGCTATGTACAGGGTAATTCAAAACTCGATGTTGGGTTCTCCCAATTGCTTTCCAAAAAGAGAAATTCATATCATCTATTTTAGCCTTCTTAGATCGAACATCTCTTTCCACAATATCCACGTGTCGTGCGACTTTTGCCCATGCATCACTTATTCTCACTCGTTCAATTTTTTCTTCTTTCAGCTCAGATTCTATTTTTATCATCTTATACTCTGCCAAAGAATGCTTCTGTTCAAGCATCACATATCGGGTAACACAAGCTTGAATTGTTGCATCCTTTTGTTCCACGACCGCCTGTCGTTCTTCTGCCTGCTCTTCTAACTCATGAATACGATTTTGAAATTCTACATTTTGATCATATAATACCTCTAATAAACTCTCCTCTGGTACTTCTTCTTCCTCTTCTTCCTCAGTCTCAGCTGTTACCTCTGCGACTATCTCGGGTGCAACTATCAATTCTTCACTCACCACATAGATATCTCTAATTCCTTCTTCGTCTGACATCACATTATCATGGTTAGTGATTAAAGGTATCCCCACAGTCTCATTCACTCCATTTTTAGCATTCTCAGCTGCCATTCTCAAATACTGCCATAAAATAAGGGTTAATTAAACAAATTAACATATCACATAATATCCCAATATTATGACTAACCAACAAATAAGCTTAGGTAGGACACACTAGCGAAGGATTTACGCATCTCTCCCCTCCTAGTTATATTTCCCGATCTCCACCAGAGATCATATCCCTAAGCTCTGATACCAACTGTAACGACCCCAAAATAGGTTCATTCCACCCAACCCATTCTGAGTCGTCAAATACATGGTACAGAAAATAACTACAACTTTATTACAACAATTGTCGTGCAAAATACAACAACACATATGCTGTGAGTTTGGATACAAATATATACCAAATGTGACTCATGTTCCAACCGTGGACATTACCTCACAATAACACCTTACATAAAGGTATAGTCAAAAACTGTTTTAGAAATTAGAATCTTTGGGAAGTGCTCAAGGAAACCTTCGTACATGGGAGGCCACGCGTCTAGGTTATGATAGATATCATATGGCCACAGAATTATCCTTGGTTGACCCAATAGACCCCAAAGAAAAACGAGAAGATTACTATCATATTCTTCCCAATGGTGAGTCTTCTCTTGACATATCATTATCTCTACTGTCTCTAATTGAGAATTATACTTTAAACAAACACCAAGATTATATAGGTAGTGCTCGTATATATACTCAGCAAGTGGATGAGCACATCCCTGTCTTATGATGACACGAGGTTGTATGTCGTTAGACATCTTGTATGATAGTGGCAAACCACCCTTCCAACGTTGGGTACACCTTACCCTATTGGATTCACCAAATATAACTACTAAATGAACTTTTCTATACTGCTTCGGGAGAACATCCACAGCTAGAGACCACTGTTCTATTTTCCCGTTACCCTCGCTCGACCCAGCTACACTCTTATTACCTGAAAGGAATTGTGAAGCAAAAGGGTGAGCACAACTAGCCCAGTAAAGAATATCATGACTAAAGATAATTAAATTATCAGTAGCCTTCATCAATAATAAATCAGAGATTTAGAACATATGGTAAATGATAAAAATTTCAACCATAGTTGCAGCGGAACGAGCAATCCATTAGAAGAGTCAAATAGACTATAAAGTCTATTATCTTCTCCATGTTAAAAATCCATCAACAATGTTTTATCCCTGTAACATCAATCAACAGTTCCTTTCCACAATCATATGAATAACTCATAATCATAATTGTGATTCTAAATTTTTCTTCGCACCCAAGACGAAGAATATTTTCATCACATGTCTTTACCTGAAACATCAAAGATCATGGTTATACCAAATCACAGTTCATGTTCATAATCATACTAATAAATCCATCTTTGCACTACGACCAAAGATATTCAACAACAGGTCATCTTTGCACTACGGGCCAAAGATATTCATCTACAATTCATCTTTGCACTACAGGCCAAAGATATTCCTCAACAATTCATATTTGCACTACATGCCAAATATATTAATACCTCAAAGAATATATAATCATTTAAGAATTTATATAAACAATAATTATAACCATGTTGATCATTCACCTTTGCACTTAAGCTAAAGATATTCAATTATAAATTCAATGGTCATGATCATACCAGTCAACAATTCAACTTTGCACTACTGGCCAAAGAGAACCCTAGTCATGATCATACCAATAATCTACCCATCTTTACACTCCAGTGAAAGAGAATTTCAACATCAGGGTTATAAAAATGTTATATATGATGATAAAAATAATATGATCAACATATAGTTTTAATCTCAAGAGTAATATTCGTAACTCATGAATAGTAACCTCGACACAAAAGATAGAAATTCTACAATAAAATTCATACCAATATTTCGGTATAATGATATTGAAAGAATAACATTACTTAAATTTATAAACAATTTATTTTAATTGTTTACACTTTACTAATTAATGCATTTAATCATCATAAAATGTCAACTCTTACAATTTCATCATCAATAACCAAAACCCTCATCAAAAATCTGCATATACCTCATATAGGATTCTCAAGCCATAAAATCCTATTTTCCAATTTTCTTTCTTCACAAAACATATTTAATTCATTTACTCATAACTAAACCATTTTCATGAAAAATACCAAATCAGTTTCAAAAATATTTCTTTTCTGGGATTTAGCATAATATAGTCCCATAGTGAACATATATTTTTCTCAGAATTTTTAAAAGTCATTTACTATTTTTCATATGGCCAAAATAGCCGAATATTTAGACATTTATCAAAAATTGTACTTTTGTCTAAAAATTCTGAAATTTACAGAGTATACTTCTATCATATACATGTACTCCCAATAAAAATTTCATCAATTTTGGAGTTAACCACAAGGAATTATAAGCGGTTACTTTTAAAATAGTCTTTTCTCATAAAATTCATAACTCTCAATCTATACATCCAAAAATCACCATTTTTGGACACAATCAATAAAACTCATCAAAATATCATTTCAAATTTTTCCAAAATTTTTGAAGTTCAGAAAAATTACGAAACTGAAAATCATAACAACCCTTAAAATCCCTTAATATCCCTTACTATCCCTTACTATCCCTTACTATCCCTTACCTCAAAAGAGCAGTACTTCTGATCGGTATAAGGGTGAAGGAAACTTGCACTGATGAATAGCAACTCACCAAGTATCTAAATACTCACAAAATACACTCAATAATCTAGAGAGAGAAAGAGAGAAAGCTTATGTTTCTGGTGTGATTTTCAATTCTAACTTAGCCCTCTATTTATAGGAAAATTTTGGTAGGTTTGACCTGCAACCTGATGGCTTTACCTGCTACTATTCCCACCCACCACATTTGAAATATAATTCAGCACATTTCTTCACCAACCACAAGTGGGGCCCACCAATTCTAGAATTTTCCACCAAAATGATAAACTCCGAAAATTCAATAATTTCTGAACCAGTCATCTCGTAAAATTCATAACAAATCATACATTCATTTTTAACGGTTCAAAATTTGTGGACATATACTCAACTTATATATGTATAACATATCCAAATATTACTACGATCCAACGGTCGGATTAAAAATTATAACCCCCGCAAAATATCTCAAAAACCCTGATTTTTAATACCTCCATTCCGACAAAAATACTGATAAAAACCTCAACATTAACTCCTTCATTTTAACCACAAAAATATATCCCTCATTTATATCCACATAAAATAAATATTTTCTTATCATATAAATCAATAATTAATTATTCACAAATAATATTACAGAATCACATTTATGACAACCAGGCCGTTCCCAGGAAAGAGGGGGCTTTCCAATAAGAATTTCTCCTTACTAGCGCGCAATTAGATGACCAAACCTCTCCTTAGACAGAACTTTCTAGACATTGCCAATAATGCTATCTAATAATACTATTCAAATAATATGAATTATTGATCTGATAATGGAAAATACTGTGCAGCAACAATTATTGAACAACAATAATATAAAATTTTAACGTAGCAATAATTGAATCAATAAAATAAAATATTGAACAGTAATTACTGTAACAATTATTGAGTAGTGCCTTCTTACGTAAGAATCAATAATTTCAAAAATACTGTGCAATACCGTGTGCTACTGTGCAATAACGCGTATTACTGTATTTTAACCACCGGGTATTTCAACAGTATTAACTATAACAACTACGCCGTTATTTGTAAAAATTCAAATTTGTCGTTTTTCTTCACCCGACAGTTATTCGTTATGGGGCCCACAAATAGCTGCGCCGTCGTACGAATATTCTCCGACAGAAAGAATATTCCACGACTAAACGAATATTCCCCGACAACAATGATTATTTTATAACCACTTGCTTATTTTGAAAAAAATTTCATATTTCACCCATAACTTTAAACTTTTATCAATTTAACCATTTACTGAATAGTAATTATAAGAAAAATTGAATACTTTTATTTCATAAAATTCGGGGTCTTACAACCAGAGTTTAAGGGAGAGCCAATACCACTTATAGCAGAAACATGGATAAAGTAGATTACCAAGATATTTGATGTCTTGGGATGCTCCGAGGAGCAAAAGGTTCCTTTTGCCGCCTTTATGTTGCGAGGAGAGGCAGATTACTGGTGGTAATCGATTAAACGTACTCAACCTGCCGCACTGAAGATGTCTTGGGAGAAGTTCCAAGAGCTGTTCAATGACAAATACTTTCCCGAAAGTGTTCGTCACATGAAGTAGGTGGAGTTCATCAAATTGGAGCAGAATAATATGACCGTGTCGCAGTATGAGGCTAAATTTGCTGAGTTGTCCCGGTTTGCGTCCCACTTGGTGGATAATGGAGAGCGAATGACGCGAATATTTTTGCGAGGTTTGAAACCTGAGATACGTCAACATCTTATTTCTCATAAACTGTGTTTGTATTCAGATGTTGTGAATAGGGCTCAGTTAGTGGAGCGCGATAACGAGTCAACGCAACCAAAAGAGATTTATTCATAATATTTCTTAGTCATAATATTTCTTACTGGGCTAGTTGAGCTCACCCTTTCTTTCACTGTTCTCTTCAGGAAATGAGAACGTAGCTGGGGCAAGTCGGGGAACGGAGTGATGGTTCGAATGATAGTATTAGTTAGTAGTCCTCACTATTCTATGTAATAGTGTGTTAATAAATGTAATGAAGACTCCTTTTGAGTATGAATACTCTCTAGAAGATAATATTTATATTCAAACTCACAGTTTATATTTTGTCGTATTGTACACGACAGTTGTATTTGTATTCTGTACTATGTATCTGACGACCCAAGATGGGTGATGTATACCTAATTTTGGGGGCGTCACAGTTGGTATCAGAGCTTAGGGATATGATCCTTGGCTGAGATGTGAGATAAGAACTAGGAGGGGAGAGACGGGGAATTCGTTCGCTAGTATGACCTACCTAAGTTTATTTGGTATTTAATTGGTCGGTCAGAGTATAGGGATAATATGTGATATGTTAATTAACCCTTGTTTGGTGGCAGTGTTTGAAAATGGCATCTAACAATGTTGAGATAAGCATTGGAGCAAAATAATATGACCATATCGAAATACGAGGCTAAGTTTGCGGAGTTATCCCGGTTTGCATCCAATTTGGTCGATAATGAGGAGCGAATGACGCGAATGTTTTTAAGAGGTTTGAACCCCTATATACGTCAATACCTTATCCTCATGTTTATGTTGAAAGTCATCTGTGGCCTGTAGTGCATAGATAGACTTGGTATGATTATGACCAGGGATTATTCGGTATAATCATGACTGTAATATTACAAATGATGTGAAAAAAAAAGTCCTCATTGGCCCGTAGTGCATTGATGGACAGTTTTTGGTATGATTATGGCTATGGATTCTCTTTGGCCGTAGTGCAAAGACTAATTATTTTATGGCATGATCAGGACCGTTGATGAAAACACGATTATCTTTAGCCGTAGTGCATGCATAATTCGTGGTCGTGATACTAAAGAATATCCTTAGCCGGAGTGCAAGGGTGATTCGATGATGTGGATTAATTATTGAGCTGAGTCTCAGCAGTGAAATATTAATTCATAGATGTGGTAAAAGTCATCTGTGGCTTACGTGCATAGATGGACTTGGTATGATTATGACCAGGGATTATTCGGTATAATCATTACTGTAATTGAAAACACGATTATCTTTGGCACGTAGTGCATGGATAATTCGTGGTCGTGATACTAAAGAATATCCTTGGCCTGTAGTGCAGGGATGATTCGATGATGTGGATTAATTATTGAGCTGAGTCTCAGCAATGAAATATTAATTCATATTTGTGGTAAAAGTCATCTGTGGCTTACGTGCATAGATGGACTTGGTATGATTATGACCAGGGATTGTTTGGTATAATCATGACCGTAATTGAAAACACGATTATCTTTGGCACGTAGTGCATGGATAATTCGTGGTCGTGATACTATTAAGCTGAGTCTCAGCATTATTGATTTTACAGTTGTATATCCTTGGCCTGTAGTACGAAGATTAACTGTTGATTATTGGTTATACAGTTGTAAATCTTTAGCCGTAGTGTAAAGATGAATTTATTAGTATGATTATGAGCAGGAATTGTGATTTGGTATAACCATGATTTTTGATGTTTCAGGTGAAGATAGGTGATGTAAATTTTCTTCTTCCTGGGTGCGAAAAGGAATTCAGAATCACAATTATGATTATGAGTTATTCATATGATTGTGGACAGAAATTGTTGATTGATGTTACAGGGATATGGTCACTAACGGAGATATTAGTCTAGAAGACGAGTAATATACTTCGCTAGGGTGTGACTTACCTAAGCTGAAATTGTTTACTTAATAAGTGGATAAATTGTGGTATGTCGATTAACCTTTGTTTTGAAGGTATATTCTAGATTGATATTCGAAATACAGGAGATGAGAAATGGAAAAATCATGATAGAGCGGAATTATCCGGAAAGGTACAATCCAAAAAGAAAGCAAGGTATTCTCATCTCTTCGAATATCAGGTACGTACGTAAATTTCGAGGGCGAAATTCCATAAGGAGGGGAGATTGTGAGACCCCAGATTTTATGAATAAATATTTAATTTTTTCTCGAAATAATTTTTTTTATATTATGGTGTGGATTTGATATAATAGTTATGGGTAGTATTTATAAATTTTGCAAAGTATGCAAGTTGTCATATTATATTCGATTGGTCGGGGAATATTCTTTTTGTCGGGGAATATCCGTACGACGGTACAATCATTGGTGGACCCCACAACGGAATTATTGTCGGATTGAGAAAACGACAAAAATATTTTATTAAAAATAACGGCGGAAGTTTTACCATTGTTACTGTTGAACTACTCGGTAGTAAAAGTACAGTAATACGTGTGGTTGCATAGTAGCACACGGTATTGATTATTAATGCTTATGTGAGAAGTCACTCAATTTGATTCAATTATTGTCAGTTAATAATATGAATTATTTAGCGATAATGACGTTTTGTTTTATTCGTATTATTAACGTAATAAAACAGAAACATCTTTTTATATAAAACAGAATACTTTATTACAGTTATTCTATAAATAGAATATATTATATTTTATTTAAAAGATTTTTCTTTAAATATGGACCGTCAGATTAAAGTAATCAATCTGGACCGTTCATGGATTAGTTACTATGCATTCTATTTTTCTATAAATAGCAGCTCATTCTTTCATTATTTCTTACGAATTCACTGAACTCTAAAGAAAGAAACTATAGAGAGAGAAGAAGAGTATTCTGCTACTTAACTACTTCCTTATTTCAGCTCTTCTTTAAAACGGTAAGGGATATTATTCTTTTGTATTCAAGAAGAGAACTTCTGTTATTCCATTTCTTTATTATTCTGTTGGAATAACCTGTATATGCGGAATACCCTATACTTCGTGACATTCTTCTATTATTCTGTCTTTGTTATTCCGTTGGAACATCCTGTCTGTGCTATACGCCGGACCTGGTTCCGTCTTTATTATTCTGTCTTTATTTTCAGTTGGAACATCCTGTCTGTGCTTTACGCCGGACCTGGTTCCGTCTTTATTATTATTCTGTCGGAATATCCTGTCTGTGTATTTTACACCGGACCTGGTTCCATTATTTATTATTCTGTCGGAATATCCTGTCTGTGCGTTTACGCCGGACCTGGTTCCATTATTTATTATTCTGTCGGAATATCCTGTCTGTGCGTTTACGCCGGACCTGGTTCCATTATTTATTATTCTGTTGGAATAACCTGTCTGTGCGGTCTGTCGCATGCATAGTGATTTCTTTTGTTATTCCATTCTTTATTATACCCAGTTGGTTAAGTTTTGACTTCTATACTCCATGAAATTTGTGGAATATCCTTGGTAATTGCGGTTCATCCAGTATCTTTTCATGAAAATATTCTTCTAAGTATTCTTGAATTTTACTCCACAAAGCAGTATCATGTTGACAATTTGGACGTTGTTAATTCTTGGATAAATTAATTCTTGAATTCTTATATCATTGTCATCATCCTCATGTTTATAAAATGTTGAAAGTCATCTGTGGCATGTAGTGCATAGATGGACTTGATATGATTATGACCAGGGATTATTCGGAATAATCATGACCGTAATGTTACAAATGATGTGGTAAAAGTCATCATTGGCCCGTAGTGCATTGATGGACAGTTGTTGGCATGATCATGACCATTAATGAATACACGAATATCCTTGGTCATAGTGCAGGGGTGATTCGATGATGTGGATTATTTTATTAAGCTGAGTCACAGCGATAACAGTGTTGAAAATTTTTTTAAATCATAAAAGATAGTAGAGTTTATTTTCTACTTGACTCTTTTAATGGATTGCTTGTTCCACTGCAGTTAAACTTGATGTCTATTATATTTTATCAGTTTAACATTGTTGAAGGCTAATGATAATTTATTCTGCATTATCTTAGTCATAATATTTCTTACTAGGCTAGTTGAGCTCACCCTTTCTTTCACTGTTCTCTTCAGGAAATGAGAACGTAGCTGGGGCAAGTCGGGGAACAGAGTGATGGTTCGAATGATAGTATTAGTTAGTAGTCCTCACTATTCTATGTAATAGTGTGTTAATAAATGTAATGAGGACTCCTTTTGAGTATGAATACTCTCTAGAAGATAATATTTATATTCAAACTCACAGTTTATATTTTGTCGTATTGTATACGACAGTTGTATTAGTAAGTTGTATTTGTATTCTGTACTATGTATCTGACGACCCAAGATGGGTGATGTATACCTAATTTTGGGGGCGTCACAGCAAGGAACCCGAATGAGATCATCACGGGTAAGCTTATCATAAACTCTAACGAAGTCTATACTTTATTTGATACCGGTTCTACCCATTCTTTTATTTCTCCTACTTGCGCTCATCGATTAAATTTGATTCCGGAGAAATTAGACTTTGACTTATCTGTTGAAACTCCATTGGGAGAAACCTTCATTACATCTACGGTTTATAAGTCTTGTTTGGTTCAAGTTGGTACCCACACATTACCTGTCGATCTGATTTCATTAAAAATACTTGCATTTGACGTGATTCTAGGGATTGATTGGTTAACTACTCATCATGTAAAAATTGATTGTTTTCGTAAGGTTGTTAGCTTTCATATTCCTAATCGACCTATTATGCGAATTCAAGCAACTAAACCATTAAAATCAATCGCTGTCATCTCAAATCATAAAGCTATTCGTTTATTGAAAAACGGATGTCAAGCTTTCTTAGCTCATGTCACGGATCTAAACAAAAATACGTCAGTTTTGAATGATATTTCTATTGTTAATAAATTCCCTGACGTATTCCCTGAAGAACTTCTTGGCCTACCCCTAGAGCGTGAAATTGAATTTTGTATCGACCTTGAACCCGGTACAAAACCCATTTCCAAAGCCCCATATCGAATGGCTCCTATTGAACTTCAGGAGTTAAAGATCCAACTGCAGGAATTGTTAGACATTGGCTTTATTCGTCCTGGTACTTCTCCTTGGGGTGCTCCTGTGCTATTCGTGAAGAAGAAAGATGGAAGTATGCGACTTTGTATTGATTATCGGGAGTTGAATCATGTCACCATCAAAAATAGGTACCCATTTCCACGTATTGATGACCTGTTTGACCAGTTACAAGGAGCACAATTCTTTTCAAAGATCGATCTTCGTTCTGGATATCATCAGCTGAAGGTTAGAACTGAGGATATTCCAAAGACAGCTTTCAGAACTCGGTACAGGTATTATGAATTCCTAGTCATGTCCTTTGGATTGACTAATGCTCCTGCTGCCTTCATGGATATGATGAACCGGGTATTCAAGGAATATTTGGATCACTTTGTGGTCGTCTTTATTGATGACATCCTTATTTATTCCAAAAGTTGTGAAGATCATGAGCAACACTTGAGGCTGGTACTCTAAAAGCTTCGTGAATACAAGCTTTATGCCAAGTTGATGAAAGGCGAGTTCTGGTTGGAGGGGGTAGCAATCCTTGGGCACGTAGTATCAAGTCGAGGAATATCGGTTGACCCGACAAAGATTGAAGCTATTCAAAGCTGGGAGCAACCTAAATCAGTGACCGAAGTACGTAGCTTTCTTGGTTTAGCTGGTTATTATCGGAGATTCGTGGAAGGATTTTCTCGAATCGCTACTCTATTAACTCAGCTGACTCGGAAAGATACAAAGTTCGGTTGGAGCGAAGAATGTGAGCAGAGTTTTCAAGGACTCAAAAGGAGACTCATTTCAGCACCTGTTCTAACAATACCATCTGGCTCGGAGGGATTTGTCGTCTACAGTGATGCTTCGAGCAAAGGGTTGGGATGCGTTCTCATGCAACATGGAAAAGTCATAGCCTATGCATCAAGACAACTCAAGAAATATGAGAGGAATTATCCTACTCATGATCTAGAGTTGGCAGCTGTTGTCTTTGCACTTAAAATTTGGAGGCATTACTTGTATGGGGAGAAGGTGGAGATCTTTACGGATCATAAAAGCCTCAAATATTTCTTCACTCAAAAGGAACTCAACATGCGACAACGACGTTGGCTTGAACTGTTGAAAGATTATGATCATACCATTCAATATCATCCTGAAAAAGCGAACGTGGTAGCTGACGCATTGAGTAAAAGATCATATGCAAGTACGAGTGCGATATTGTCAACGCAAAGGCCCATTTTGTGTGACTTGCAAAGGATGGAGATAGAGTTAAAGACTCCAGGGACCCATGTGATGATGTCGAATATACGAGTAGAACCAACTTTAATCGATAAGGTTAAAGCTGCTCAAGCTACAGACCTGGAGCTGATGCGTATAAGGAAGAAAGTGCAAGAAGGTGCTATGCCGGAAGCAAGAATCGATGAAGAAGGAATACTTCGAGTCAACTCCAGACTTTGTGTTCCTAACAACCCTGATTTAAAGTATGAAATCATGATGGAGGCGCACAACACACCATTTGCAATCCATCCTGGAAGTTCCAAAATATATCATGATCTTCGTCATACATTTTGGTGGAGCAATATGAAGAGAGAGATAGCGTTGTTTATCTCAAGGTGTCTAACTTGTCAACGAGTCAAAGCGGAGCATCAAGTACCAAAAGGTCCATTACAACCACTTGAAATTCCAAAATGGAAGTGGGAGCACATTACCATGGATTTCGTTACCGGTCTTCCTAAGGTTTCTCAAGGTATAAATGCGATTTGGGTCATTGTTGATAGATTGACCAAGTCTGCTCATTTATTACCGATACGAGAAACTTATACACTTGAACGTCTTGCTCGTATGTACATAAACGAGATTGTAAGACTGCATGGTATGCCAGTATCCATAATTTCTGACCGAGACCCAAGATTCACTTTACGATTTTGGGTTAGTTTACAAAAAGCTATGGGCATGGATTTACGATTTAGTTCAGCATATCATCCTCAGACGGACGGACAATCAGAGAGGACTATTCAAACTCTTGAAGATCTATTAAGACTCTGTGTCTTTGACTTCAAGGGAAGTTGGGACAAGTTCTTACCATTGGTGGAGTTTTTCTACAACAACAGTTATCAAGCAAGTATTGGCATGGCTCCATTCGAAGCATTGTATGGAAGAAAATGTCGTTCTTCAGTATGCTGGGATGAGGTGGGTGAAGCAACGTTGTTGGGAACGGAGTTGGTACGTATGACTACAGAAAAGATTCAAACAATCCGACAACGTATAAAAACCTCACAAGATCGACAAAAGAGTTATGCTGATCTTCATCGAAAGGACGTGAAATTTGATATAGGAGATCATGTGTTCTTACGTGTTGCTCCATGGAAAGGAGTTACGAGATTTGGAAAAAGAGGAAAGCTCAATCCTCGATTCATCGGTCCATTTTTAATCCTCGATCGAGTAGGAACTGTAGCTTATAGACTCGCTTTACCGCCAAGTATGTCTCGTGTTCATAACGTTTTCCACATATCCATGTTACGCAAATATGTGGAAGACCCAAACCACATTATTGAGTTAGAACCGGACGAAATAGCGGAGGATTTGACGTATGAAGAAGTTCCTGTTTAAATATTGGATAAGAAGGAACATATTCTACGCTCCAAGGTTATACCTCAAGTCAAAGTTTTGTGGAAAAACCACGATGTTGAGGAAATGACTTGGGAGTTAGAATCTGAAATGAAATCAAGGTATCCTTACCTCTTCGACATACCAGGTACGTACCCTAATTTCGAGGGCGAAATTTCATAAGAAGGGGAGGTTGTAAGACCCCAACTTTTATAAATAAAGATGAATTTTCTATAAATATCATTTTTGAATATTATGGAGTTAATTTGATATAATGTTATAGTTGTGGGTAATATTTATAAATTTTGCAAAGTACACAAGTTGTTATATAATATTCGATTGGTCGGGAAATATTCGTTGTAACAGGGAATATTCGTACAACGACACAATCATTGGTGGACCCCACAACGGAATTATTGTCGGATTGAGAAAACGACAAAAATATTTTATTAAAAATAACGACGGAAGTTTTACCATTGTTACTGTTGAACTACTCGGTAGTAAAAGTACAGTAATACGTGTGGTTGCATAGTAGCACACGGTATTGATTATTAATGCTTATGTGAAAAGTCACTCAGTTTGATTCAATTATTGTCAGTTAATAATATGAATTATTTAGCGATAATGACGTTTTGTTTTATTCGTATTATTAACGTTATAAAACAGAAACATCTTTTTATATAAAACAGAATACTTTATTAAAGTTATTCTATAAATAGAATATATTATATTTTATTTAAAAGATTTTTCTTTAAATATGGACCGTCAGATTAAAGTAATCAATCTGGACCGTTCATGGATTAGTTACTATGCATTCTATTTTTCTATAAATAGCAGCTCATTCCTTCATTATTTCTTACGAATTCACTGAACTCTAGAGAGAGAAACTATAGAGAGAAATATAGAGAGAGAGAAGAAGAGTATTCTGCTACTTAACTACTTCCTTACTTCAGCTCTTCTTTAAAACGGTAAGGGGTGTTATTCTTTCTTATTCATGAAGAGAACTGTTGTTGTTCCATTTCTTATTATTCTGTTGGAATAACCTGTATACGCGGTCTACCCTATACATGGTGACATTCTTCTATTATTCTGTTGGAACATCCTGTCTGTGTGTTTTACACCGGACCTATTTCCGTTTTATTATTATTCTGTTGGAACATCCTGTCTGTGTGTTTTATACCGGACCTGGTTTCGTCTTGTTATTATTCTGTTGGAACATCCTGTCTGTGTGTTTTACACCGGACCTGGTTCCATTATTTATTATTCTGTCGGAATATCCTGTCTGTGTGTTTTACACCGGACCTGGTTCCATTATTTATTATTCTGTCGGAATATCCTGTCTGTGCGTTTACGCCGGACCTGGTTCCATTATTTATTATTCTGTTGGAATAACCTGTCTGTGCGGTTTATCGCATGCATGGTGATTTCTTTTGTTATTCCATTATTTATTATACTCAGTTGGTTAAGTCTTGACTTCTATACTCCACGAAATTTGTGGAATATCCTTGATAATTGCGTTTCATCCAGTATCTTTTCATGAAAATATTCTTCTAGGCATTCTTGAATTTTACTCCACAAAGCAGTATCATGTTGACAATTTGGACGTTGTTAATTCTTGGATAAATTAATTCTTGAACTTGTTTTATTAAATTCTTATATCATTGTCATCATCCTCATGTTTATAAAATGTTGAAAGACATCTGTGGCCTGTAGTGCATAGATGGACTTGGTATGATTATGACCAGGGATTATTCGGTATAATCATGACCGTAATGTTACAAATGATGTGGTAAAAGTCCTCATTGGCCCGTAGTGCATTGATGGACAGTTGTTGGCATGATCATGACCATTAATGAATACACGAATATCCTTGGCCGTAGTGCAGGGGTGATTCGATGATGTGGATTATTTTATTAAGCTGAGTCCCAGCGATCACAAAGTTAAAAAACCTTTTAAATCATAAAAGATAGTAGAGTTTATTTTTTACTTTACTCTTTTAATGGATTGCTTGTTCCGCTGCAGTTAAACTTGATGTCTATTATATTTTATCAGTTTAACATTGTTGAAGGCTAATGATAATTTATTCTGCATTATCTTAGTCATAATATTTCTTACTGGGCTAGTTGAGCTCACCCTTTCTTTCACTGTTCTCTTCAGGAAATGAGAACGTAACTGGGGCAAGTCGAGGAACGGAGTGATGGTCCGAATGATAGTATTAGTTAGTAGTCCTCACTATTTTATGTAATAGTGTGTTAATAAATGTAATGAGAACTCCTTTTGAGTATGAATACTCTCTAGAAGATAATATTTGTATTCAAACTCGCAGTTTATGTTTTGTCGTATTGTACACGACAGTTGTATTAGTAAGTTGTATTTGTATTCTGTACTATGTATCTGACGACCCAAGATGGTTAAAGTATAACTAATTTTGGGGGCGTCACAGAAAATAATGACATGGGCTGCGCCTACGTGGTATTTTTTTGGGTGAATCAATAACATCAGAGAACTAGCCAACATCAAAGAACTCGCCATCGAAGATGGCGAAACCCAGCCCGTAGCATTAAAGAATTAACCGCGAGTGATGGTAAAATCTCATTAATGTTCCCATCCGACTCATTGCATTTTTCTCGCTGGTCATCTATTAGTGACGAAGAAGGTACAACGTTAGGGTTTATGGGTTCTAAATCGACCAATTGTTTCTTCAACATCTGTTGGTCGCTCCCCTCGCTCCACCGCCACAGACGACTACGGTGTAAGATATTTCTCAGTTCCCCATTTATCTTCGATCTGTACACGGATCCTAAACATTGTCTAGTCTTTTCTGGCTGTAATGCTCAAATTCTCCATGATCCTTCGATTCAATCGGGGGTGCCCTAGGAGAATGAAAAGCAATAAAAAAATAAAATTGGACGTTTTATAGCTTTAAAACAATAAATCTTCAAAACTTCTCAAAATTCTGTAATTACATCGAATTCTTCAACAAAAATCAAAAGTTGATTTCAAATGCCCATGAATATATCCTCCAAAACTTAATTTCACTATTTTTTAAAAAAACTCATAAAATTACTTTACAATTACAAAACCCACTTTTGATTTTGGTCTATAAGCAGAGGAGAGATAAATTATTGGTGATAGGTGATGAGATATTCATGGGACCATGAATTCTCTGTTTGATCTGGTGGAACAAAAGAGTAGAGGTGAGCATGGTGCGGTTTGAAGTCCAAACCGCACCGAAAATCACTTAGGTGCGGTTTGACAAATTCAAAACCGCACACAAAACCGTTTGTGATTGGTGCGGTGCGGTTTCAATTGATATGGTTTCGATTTCAAAACCAATTGAAACAACAAAAAGGTTTACGACTTCAATAGAAATTAATACAGAGCTCACATCGAGCAATTAACTTAGTGACAGAGTCGATAATGGGAATTATATCAAGTATAGAAACAAAGCTCATTATGCCAAACATGTCAAATTCACCATCAAATCATAGAACAGTGAGACACATAAAATAGTTTTAGTTTATAATAAAGGAATGATGCTTTAAAACTAAAACATACGTTATATAAAACAACGAAGACCATATATTTGATAACAAGCAAGAATGTTTATCTAGTTCCCCAAAAATTAAAAGTATATAGTGGAGATAGAATGAAATTATATCTTATATATTGTAGGGATGACTTATATAATATAATCCTAACTGTACCTAATTTGAAAAATAATCTATTAGACTATTACTACTATATCATAGACCTTAACTAATGCATCAAGTGCTCGAACCAACGAATTTGGCCCCTCGGCTATAAGCCCCTCCAGTAATGCATCAAACAAATCCGAAATTCCAAAATCCAAATGTTTAATTTTTGACTCTATAACCTCAAACCATCTTCTTTCAAATGGTGAAAAAAATGATAATGCAAAACTGGAGTTTTCTTTGAGCATGGTCAAGTGAAAAGAAACTTTAGAATTTACTAGAGATAATACATACATACACACACATGGTGCGGTTTCAGTTTTATTCATGCGATTTTGGCTAGAAACAAAATCAGAACCATAAATTTGGTTATTCAACCCACCTAAAGCCGCCACATACACCAGAACCGTTGGTGCGATTTTAATTGGTGCGGTTTGTGCGATTTTTTGTGCGGTTTCGGTTCTAATTTGATTACTTACTTAGCCCTACAAGAGAGTTAAGAGTTTTACTTGAAGCAGCAACAACAAAGCGACGGTGAAGATGATCAGAGGATAAATGGGGGCCACACAACAACATGTCATCTTCCTTTTCTTTTTATTTTATTTTTTTTAATTGCCATGTAGAATGATTTTGCTGCTTAAACCAGTTGGATTGGGCCATGCCATTTCTTTTATTTTTTACCTTTTTTTGTATGTCCACGTAGGAAAAAACCAAAAAAATTTAACACCGGTCAACTAAACATAACAGAAATAACAAATTGACCCAATTACAAAATAATAATTAATTTAACTGAATAATTTAAAAAATTAAAAGTTCAGTAACGTATTAAGTAAAACTTGCCAACTATAATAGTTAAATCATTAATTTTCCCCTTAAATTATTATAATCAACATTAACTTAAAATGACAGACTACATTGTCAATATTTCATACACTTGAAATATAAACTTTGTGTCGACAAAAAAATAATTATTTCACGAATGTTTTTTAATTTTAGAATACAAAAAATAAAATTTAAAGGAAAATTAAAAAAGCTACTAAGAGCATTAAAAACAGTTTCCCTAATTAACTCTCTATCCTCAATTTTAAAGAATACATCAACAAATTATTATCCAATTATTTTCTTATCCTTATTTGACTCTCTATTTTAATCCCTATATAAGATTTTACTCCCCAGTGTGAGGGAATCAAAAGACTCTTATCTATATATACAAAATGACATTTTACACCCTCGTTTAAGTGGACAACTCATCAATCATACATATCTTGACATTTTTTTACTACTTCATTTTCAAATTAGAAACTTAATATTGACTTTTTAAAAAAAAAATCAAATGTATTCAAATTTAAAATTGATATAAATTTATTTAATTTATGTCAATATAATTATAAATATTATAAAAGTACTATTAATTATAAAATTTATTATTTTCAAATTTTAAATAAATCATATTAAATTTAACTTTAAAAATATCATAAATTAACTTTTTAAAAGTTAATATTGATCTTATGTACATTAACAATTGCAATCTATTTAATACTCACTCCATAAATTACTTAAAATTTAAAACAAAATAAAAATTATTTTACAGTGGAATATAATTGATAAATTATGCTCTCTTTTAT
Source organism: Panax notoginseng (assembly GCA_016801055.1). NCBI lineage: Eukaryota > Viridiplantae > Streptophyta > Magnoliopsida > Apiales > Araliaceae > Panax > Panax notoginseng. The sequence continues at coordinate 136,243,558 of CM029021.1, read as the reverse complement.
AAATTATAAGATTATTATTAATTTAATGTTTTGAATGTTGGAACTTTTAAATTTTAAATTTCATTATTTAAGGAATAATATAAGAAATCGGTTGGGTACATAGTGAAAAAATTGAGGATTAATTACATATTTTAGTATATTTTTAGAAATAATTACAATAATAGTGCATAGATAAAATAATTACAAAAGTAATATATTTTTCATATTTATTTATAAAATTAATACATTTGGGTATTTTTTAATCGTGGCCCACGATTATCTCCCTTATCTCTTCCCGTTAATTATTATTTTTTTATTCAAACACAGCGGACCCATTTTTGATTTTTGTTCCTGTTTCTCTCTTTTTTCTTCATCCTCTTTTTTTCTACTATAAACCAAAGTGGCGGCGGCCATCGTGTTAACGGCCACTGGAGAGGTGTTCCATTGCTGAAAATGTTGTGATCGTGTTACCGGCCACTGGAGAGGTGTTTTGGTAGAAGGAGTGGCGACGGCTTGTTGTGGCACACCGACTTGAAGCCTCACGCCTAGCTCTGGTGACTTCTCCATCGCGGTAGTTCAAGCTAATTCCTCTCTTGAAGACAAATCTCAAGTTTATACTACTCCCTCCGCTACTTATGTTGGCGTTTATGACGGCCATGATGGTCCCGAAGCTTCTCGCTTTGTTAACCAACATCTCTTCCGTTTTCTCTATGGTGGTCTCAATTTGTTGCATCTTACTATTATATGTATATATTAAAAAGTTGTATATTTTTAGAGTTTTACATCAAAAATTCACTTTTACTGTTGTCTGCTTCAGTAAATATTCGTTTTACTACTACACTTGTGTTAAAAATACAAATTTAAGAGAGAGAAAGACAATGATTCTATAATTAATTGTGTGTTTCCGTTGTAAATTTGTGCTAGAAATCTAAAATGTTTGTTTCAATTTTTCTGTAGAGATTCATCAATTGACAGAAAAATAGCAGTAAAATTTTTATTGCATTTGGAAGTGTAGGCGGTGTTGGTGGTGGTGGCATATTCGTCCCAATGCTTACCTTGACTATTGGATTTTCATAGTGCAGTTGGTAACCAAACCTCCATACTAAGGTAACCAAACCTTTATATCAAGGTAACCAATCCACACCTGCAGTTTTTTCATAGTGCAGTTGGTAACTAAACTTTCATACCAAGGTTACCAAACCTTCATACCAAGATTACCAATCCACCTCCACACCTGCAGTTTTTTTATAGTGCAGTTGGTAACCAAATTTTCATATCACGGTAACCAAACTGTCATACCAAGGTAACCAATCCACCTCCACACCTTCAATTTTTTCATAGTGCAGTTGGTAACCAAACCTTCACACCAAGGTAACCAAACCTTCATACCAAGGTAACAAAACCTTTATACCAAGGTAACCAATCCACATCCACACCTGCAGTTTTTTTATAGTGCAGTAATTGGTAGCCAAACATTCAAACCAAGGTAACCAATTCAGTGTTATTAGGTTACCAATTTATTTTGAATGTGATACAGTTAGTAGCCAAACCTTCATACAGTGGGTAACCAAACCTTCATACCAAGGTAACCAATTCAGTTTTATTAAGTTACCAATTTATTTTGAATGTGATGCAGTTGGTAGCTAAACCTTCATATAGTTGGTTGCCAAACTTTCAGACCAAGGTAACTAATTCATACTGCATGTGTGGATGTAGATTGGTTACCTTAGTATAAAGGTTTGGTTACCTTGGTTTAAAAGTTTGGTTACCTTGGTATGAAGATTTGGTTATCAACATTACATTACACATCACTCTCTTATCTCTCTCTTTCCTATTCAGAAAACAAAAATTGTTTATAAAACTAGAATTGAAGGTGTTCCAGTGCTATTATTAAGTAGCTAGCTAGCTTATTTCATGATGACACCAATTATGCCTTTATCTCTGCCCATGTCATGAATTCTAATTGCTTTCTGGCGCCATGACATTACTAATGATCTTCTCCTCTACAGTATCTCGAGAATTTTCTTTTATTACCGAAAAATGGTTGCTCCCGCCACCACCGCCCCAGCCTCCACCTCCACCGCCGTCGCCACCACCGCCGTCGCATCCACCGCCATTGTTACCTCCTCCATAGCCTTCACCGCCGCCTCCGAAGCCATCACTGCCACCTCCTCCGAAGTTGCCTCCGCCACCTCCTCCGAAGTACAAAATTTGTGCAGTCTTTCCTATGAAGATTTGAATTTGAATATTTGAATTTGAATTATTATTTTGAATTTGAATTTGTTTTTGTGGTTAGATCCCATATATTTGAATTTGAATTATTAATTATGGCAGTTATTTCTCCTTAATTTTAGGTTTCCTTATTAATGTGAATTGCGTTATTTTTATAATTATTTTGTGGATGTTTTGTTTTTATAAATATTTTCTAAATGTTGTGTATTATTAAGGACCAAAAAATTAAATTCTTATTTTGCAGAATGACCCAATAACGCAGAGTAAGGATAAAAATAAAGAAACTCTTACGAATGCTCTAAATAGACCTGGCAAACGGGCGGGCCGGGCCGGGCTGGGCGAGGGTCGGGCCATCGACGGGCCGGGCCAAAATGGCCCGGGTTTTGGTAGGCTAGAAATGTGAGGCCCGTGGCTCGAGTTGGGCCGAGTCGGGCTAACCCGCGGGTTTCTCTCTTTAATTTTTTTTATTTTATTTTTGTAAAATCTTGATACACCAAAAATAGTAATAATAATAAATATTAAAAATAATAAAATAATTAATAATAAACAATAATACACACAGACACGATTAATTAATTACATACATTAATTACATATCTCAATCAATTAAAATTTATTATTCCCCCCACACCCTCCTCCTTTTTTAAGTCGGGGAAATAAATCCTTTGTAACACTTGGGAAAGTAACAAGGAACTAGTGTAGTGTAGAATATACTACTTTTGTATCTTAAATTATTCATTCATTTAGTCTGTCAGTAAAAAATTATGTAACCGTACATACTACCCATTTGACATAAATGGATGTGACTATAAAATTGATCAAAATTTTGAACAAAAGTTTTTTTTTATATTTTAAATATGCAAGTTAAAAAAAAGTGTTAGTGTTAGTGTGAGGCAGGCATTAGAAGTGTGTAGTCATATTCAAAGGGGGCAGATAAGGAGTGATGGGAACTCACCACCTAACAATTATCACTAAGGACTACTCCTACTCCTACATTTTAGTAGTAGGACTAATTTTTTTACAGGAACCCCTCCAATCCCCTCACAACACATGTTCCTGCAACTTTGATTGCCCACTAACCTATACATACATATAATAATAATACAATACTAGTAGTAAATACATACTCCTGTTCCTATTCCTATATAGGTCAGTGGCCACCACCTATATCTGTTCATAGTTAAAATATATTGAAATATATTGAAGATTGCATTAAAAATAAATAGTTGTTGTATCTCAGTTAGTTTGAACTCTTATTTATTTACTTACAAATCTTGTGTTCAAGCCTCACAACCCAAGGCAAAGGTTCAAAAATACCCATGATGTTTACTCCGATATCCCACCTACACCCTAAACTATTTTTTTTTTCAAAAGTGCCCTTAACGTTACAAATTTAAGGTCAATTATACCCCTCCCGTTAACGGACATGCCACCTTGACAAACGGAACTGACACCTGAGTATATTTTGCTAACTAGGTATGTATTTTCAAATCTGATGTATTTGTTATCTCCATATCCTTTCTTCTTCCTCTGTTCTAAAACCAAATCGATACTCCCAAAACCAAATCGATACTCCCAGTCAAATCCCAAAACCAAATCGATACTCCCATCTAACCCAAAACCCCAAATCGTGACTCTGCCTCCGCCTCTCCCTGACTCGGCGGCTCCGGCCTCCGGCCTCTCTGCGTCTTCGCCTATGCTCCATGTCTAGGTAACTGGGTTCTAGATAGTCGATCTCTCACTCTATGCTCTAACCCAAAACCCAAAATCGTGACTCCGCCTATGCCTCTCCCTGACTTGGCGACTCCGTCTCCGGCCTCTCCGCGTCTCCGCAGCTCCGCCTCCACTCCATGTCTGGGTAACTGGGTTCTAGACTTCTAGTTGCGAATGTTGTAGTTGTTTTCTTCATAGTTCGATGGGATTCTTTGCAGAAAATTCTCATGTACTCTTCTAAATCGCCTTGTTCATTTACGCTGATAATTTCATTTCCTATTTAGGTAGCATATTAAGATAGTGTTGAGACTGTGTTTGGTTACCGAAATGAGATTGAGACGTGCTTAGCTGCTTACTTCTACTGTTGACTGTTGTAAATTATTGGCTTACTTCTGCTGTTGACTATTGTAAATTATTGGATAGCAGGCCAATTTGATAAAGGGTGGTAGCAGTCCAGATGACGGCGACGGCGACGGCGACGGCGACGGCGATTTGAGAGAGAAAGGGAGATTCAGAGAAGGAGACGGAGGGGATTGATTTTATGGGTTGAACGGGCGTGGGGACGGAGAAGAGAGTATTATTATTATTTAAGGTATTTTAAAAATAAATTTTGACTAATTTTATATAGTAAATTATATTAATTATAAATTATATAAAATGTATAATTAATTACAATATTTTTTGTTAAAAAATATTTAAATTGAATTTAAAACTCCAACACTAATTTTATATTTCGAAATGAAAAGGACAAAACAATAATAATAATAATAATAATAATAATAATAATAATAATAAATAATAATAATAATAATAATAATAATAATAATAATAAAATGAGGAAGTTATATTGACAATGGGCACATGTATTGGGACAAATATGTTTGATTTGAATGGTTAGCTATTTTTCATGTATGCATTGCCTTGTCAACAAATTTTGTCTAGATGTCAGCTCCGTTTGTCAAGGTGGCATGTTTGTTAACGGGAGTGCTATAATTGACCTTAAATTTGTAACGTTAAGGGCACTTTTGAAAAAAAAAATAGTTTAGGGTGTAAGTGGGATATCGGGGTAAATATCAAGGGTATTTTTGGATCTTTGCTCTCACAACCTATAAGTAGCAACATTTTAATTTTAGGGTCCTTTATATAAGTATACAACAATTAGAAAGTAATTACACCATTAGTGCATCAATAAAATAATTACAAAAAGAGTGTAACTAGGACTCATATTACAAAAATAGTACAATTCACATTAATAAGGAAACCTAAAATAACAACAAAAACAAATTCAAATTCAAATATTTAAATTCAAATCTTCATCTCCCTTTTCATATTTTCTCTCTCCTTTGTAACTAAGAAATTCCATCTAGCTCGTTCTTGGTGTATGTGTAGCAGATCTGAATCTGCATCTTCCATTCTCTAAAATAACTTCAGATTTCTCTCCAATACTTGATTTGCGTACTGATATATGAAAGACTTTTTCACATTCTGCAACCAATGTAATAGAATTAGCAACTATTCGCAATCACCATATGCTAAATAGTCAGACAAAACACGAACAACCAAAACAAAACAAATAGAAGGAGAAGAAGAAGAAGAAAAAGTCGGAGTTACCAAAATAAATCAAAGAAAAAAAAGTTAGAGTTACCAAACCAGCAAGAATAGATCCAAAACGAATTCGGAGTAGCCGAACAAAGAGGAAATCACGAACAATTTTTTTTTATGAATATTTAGTTACCCACAAAACTTAAAATGGCTACCTTTGTATGAAGGTTTGGCTACCAACTGCACCATATTGTCGATTTCATTAACTCATTCATCTCTTCCGGAGAAAGCACGAAAAAGAAAAATAGAAAAAGAAACCATGCTTCAGGCGTATAAGCTTTCATGCTCGTCAATTTTGCGACATCAACCACAAGAAAAATGACCCTAAATATTACAAAGTGCAAAGTGAAGAATTGGTAACCCAATTCAGTGTTATAAGAGAGTGATGTGAAATGTAATGTTGATAACCGTACTTTTATACTAAGGTAACAAAACATTTATACCAAGGTAACCAATCTACCTCCACATCTGCAGTATGAATTGGTTACCTTGGTTTGAAAGTTTGGCAACCAACTGCATGAAGGTTTGGCTACTAACTGTATCACATTCAAAAATAAATTGGTAACCTAAAAAAACTGAATTGGTTACCTTGGAATGAATGTTTGGCTCCCAACTGCACTCTGAAAAAAATATCAAACAAAGCTATATGTATTTATGTCAGGGAATCATTATTAATTGGGTGAGGAAGGCGGTGAGAGAAACCTTCAAACAAAAAAGAAGGATAGAACAAAAAATACAACCAGAAAGAAAAAAAAATAATACAAAAAACTATATGTATTTATGTATATGTTTAATCACAACAAAAAACTATATGTATTTATTACATATAATTAATACACATGCAATTCACTCTACCATGCCAATCTTTATATTCCATTCAATTCGTGGTGATCGGAGATCCCAAAACCCGTTAAAAAACCGTCGAAAATCCCAAAATACGTTATACATACATAATATCCTTTTTAAAATCATAGATGTATATATATATATATATATATATATATATATGTATTTATGTATAACGTACTTGATCAATTTTTACATAAACGTGGGCCATCAATGTGTGTGAGAGAGAGAGGTGGGGATAAAGTGAAGAAGATGAAGATGACAGGCAGATGAGTGTCCTCAGTTTGTAAAAATATTATTTTTAAATTTGATTGTAGTCCGTAGATAGTAGCAAAAAAAATGAAAAAAAAAATGAAAAAATATAAATCACACCCCAAAATTAAAGGAAGTATAAATATGTACTAATAATGAAAATAAAAATTTAAAAGCATTAATTGTGTATATATTTTATGAGTATACTATTGTTGTAATTATTTTTTAAAATATAATAGAAAATATAATTGTACTTTAATTTTTAAAAAAATAAGTCGCGGGCCACAGGCCGGGTCGGGCCAAAATAGCCCGCATTTTCATAGGCTAAACAATTACAGTCCAAAACCCGACCTATGGTCGATCGCCCGGCCCGGCCCGCGAGTCTGAGCCTCTTTTGTCATGTCTAGCTCTAAATGACCAAAGGGCAGAAGAGGAACACGTGCACGAATGTGCCACCATCTACTTCTACTTGTACTTCTACTTCATAATTATCATCGTTGAACTTTCAACATTCCAAGATGCCCTTTTTCCTGTAGCATCAATCGCCCAAAAGCCACAAATTTCCCTCACAAATCAACAACTCAAAACCCCCGTTAACCGGAAATAGAAAAGAAGTGATACTATCACATCACAATTGAAGAAGAAGAACAAAAATGGGAGCTTTGACGAAGCTAATTGACGCAATACTCTTCCTCTTCTTCTTGCTAATCGCCGTTGTGGTTCCCCTTCTCGACGCCCAGATCTGCCTCCCTCGCAATCTTTACCCAGATCTTCTAGTCAATTTTAAGAGCTGGTACGCCCGCGAGTATGACGATTACTTAGTCGTCCAACGACCCCATTTCTTTGTTGGCATAGTTTGGCTCGAGCTTTTCCTGCAGTGGCCTCTTTCTATCGTTTCCCTCTACGGCATTGCCACCGGAAAATCCTGGGTCAAGACCGTTTTTTTGATCTTTGGGTCCTCCACTCTCACTTCTATGGTATTCTTTTTTCTTTCTTTATGGAATATTTATTTACTGTTTGGTTTTTGTAATACATTTAAATATTATTCATTTGTTTTTCTGTTTATATGTCAACGAATTCAGTTTTTGTATGGGGTTGCATTGAGATTTCAGATCCTTAACTCTTGTGTAATTTTGCAATATTATGTGAAACTACTAGCAAACATTATGAGAATTTAAAGATGATTAGATTATATCTTTGAAGTTTGCTAGTAAAATTTGTTTATGTGATATTATATTATAGTATTATAAAGTAGTAATCTTTGTAAAGGTTGTTGATGCAATTAGTATTCTTCTAATATATGTAAGATATACTTTCAAGAATTCGATGCAATTACATTCTAATTTGTCATCACCATGATTAGCTAGGATGGTTGAAATTGCATATGGTCTATCATTCCCAAAGTGAATAAACTATGAACTATCTCCCCACTCCAACCCCAATCCTCAAGGCCTCAAATTTTAATATTTTTAAGAAAGGTGTATAATTGGAACATTTATATTTTGTGGTAGGAGACTCTGAAAAGGAAAGAAAAGCAGGAAATGTGGTATCCTCTCTCCTTGTTTAGGAGTTTTATGAGAGAACACAAACTAGCCATCTCATTCTTTGGCATTACTTTTTAAAGGATCAAAAGAACATATGTAGTTTTAATTTTTTCTCCCTACTCGGTCTCACATTTGGGAGAGAATGAAATCATTATCCCTTCATTTCCTTTCTCTTTTGTCCTCTTAGATTTCTTGAAGAAGTGATTAAGTTCCCTTCCTCTCATATCTTCTTTACTTTGCTACTTCTTTTAGTCTAATTAGGGTTGCCTGACCATTTTCACGTGACTAGTTCTATTGTCGCAAAGAAATTTGTTTTTAACATTGTGGAGATAAGGGGGCTTTCCTCTAGTTATAATGAAACTAGTTCATGTGCTTGTTGTAGCAATTTATAACGTGTCCAAGTACAAGCCAGTGAGTTCTAATTGCAAAGTCATCATGGTTGAGCGTTCTAATTGCAAAAACATGGTTGAACAAAAGATAATGCTCTGGTCCTCTTTCCTAATCAAACTATGTACTAGAATGGTGGACAAACCAAGACTGTTGTTGGATGTTAACTATCTTTCATTGAACATCTCCAATGCTGGAATCAACCAATTTTCCCCCCTCTCATATCAGTTTATCAGCCTGGGTATTCTGATGCAATTCATATTTTCTAGACATAATCACACAATTTGAGATAAAAGAACTTGAATGATTATGGGTGATGGAACAGAAAATTTAGTAGAAATGTGAATGGAAATTGATATCATTCCTCCTTTTTCTAATTGATTTGTACTTTTTTCAGGTTGCTATATTATCAGAAATGATGTGGTCTGGAAAAGCATCAGAGAAGCTCATAATGGTGTACTCTCCTTTCATGGGTCTTGCTGTTTTAGCCATATTGCGCGGCCTATTACCGCATTCTGGCAAAACTACGGCAATTGGCAAAAGACCTGTATTGAATAGGAAAAAGAGGGCTTGAAATCTTCTCAACTCATTACACAGCTGCTAAGAACTAGTTTGCGGTTCCTTTTTTTTGTTGTTGTTTTTGTTTTTTCCCTAGAGTTCTTATTTCAGTTTTTTGCCGTTTACTGAGTCTTCATGTATCACTGAAGTTATGTTATATGAACAAATGATGTTCTATAATTGAGATTCTTTTTAAGCGATTGATTTATGATTCTAAATATACCTTGACAAATAAATGCTAGCTATCAATGAGATTCAGTTATTTTATGCAGTAGAGAAGTTAGTGTACGTGTGACTGAAAGCCTTGCAAAATATTAAGGAGGAATTGTTACTTTCACTAAAAAAATTTGATAGTTCTGTAAGGACTTGCTCATCTGATATAGGTTCCATTTAGTATTCGTGTGAGGGAAGTTTTGTGATACTATCAAATTCCCAATATTAAAGCTGCTAGTGTTTGTCTGTAGAAAATAACCCAAGCTTACTGCCGAGCGGAAGTAAGTTAGGATACAAGGCGTGGTCTGTAGAAAATTAACCCAAGCTTACTACAGAGCGGAAATAAGTTAGGATACAAGGCGTTAGGGCTGTAAATGGTAATTGAAAAATTCATATTCGTTCGCATCCGTATTTAAAAAAAAAAGCGGATATTATTTGTATTCGAAAAAAACAGATATATCCGTATTCGGTTTAAAGGTATCCGCAAATAAACAGAAACGAATACGGATATAAGCGTATTCGTATTCGTTTAAGATCGTAAATATATCCGGCAGATAGCGGATATCCGGATTCGAATCTGTATCCGGAATTCGTATACAAATAACTTATATATATATATATATTAATTATTATATAATAAGCAAAATAATTTTTCTAAAGTGGCATTCCTTATATAATAATTAGTTTTCACTATCATGCGAAAATTATTTTAAAAATATATCATTTCACTTCTAAAAAATAGAAAATAACACTTTTATTCTAATATTAATAAACTGAAATAAATTGATTTAAGTATAGTTAATAGATTTTTACTATTATAAATCTAAAATATCTAAAATGTATTATTTACCAAGAAAATTATATACTAGAAGAACAAAATTATAGTTATTAGCTTGTTATAAGTTTTTTACTTTCAAAACTTACTTGCAATGTTTGGAGGTGAGAATAATAAACAACATAATTTTGGGTTCTTTACAGAAATATACAACAATTAGAAAGTAATTATACTATTAGTGCATCCACAAAATAATTACAAAAAGAGTGTAACAAATTCAAATCATTCAATTTCACATTAATAAGGAAACTTAAAATCAAGGAGAAATAATCGGCATAATTAATTCAAATTTAAACCATTCAATTTCACATTAATAAGGAAACCTACAATCAAGGAGAAATAACCGTCATAATTAATAATTCAAATCAAATTTTTGGGATCTAACAACAAAAATAAATCCATAATTCAAATCAAAAGGAGGGAAAAATAAAAAAATATCTTCTCCATCCTAATCTTCATCTCCCTCACCGCTCATTCTCTTCATCACCGCATCCTCTCTCTTCCCCTTCATCATCCTCCTCCGCCGCGAATCTCCTGAAATCCTTAGTTGTGCCGCCGTTACATCGCCCTCTCCTCCCCTTCATCATCCTCTTCCACCGCAAATATCCGAAAGTACCTGAGTTACTGTTTTGAAATATTTTTTGACGATTTGGTTACCCACAAAAACTAAAATGGTTACCTTTGTATGAAGGTTTGGCTACCAACTGCATCACATTCAAAATAAATTTATAACCTAATAAAATTGAATTGGTTACCTTTGTCTGAAGGTTTGACTACCAACTGCATCACATTCAAAATAAAATTGGTAACATAATAAAACTGAATAGGTTACCTTGGTATGAAAGTTTGACTACCAACTGCATCACATTCAAAATAAATTGGTAACCTAATAAAACTGAATAGGTTATCTTGGTATAGAGGTTTGGCTACCAACAGCACTATGGAAAAAATAATTCAGGAGACAGTTAATGAAGGCGGAGGTAGTCATAACGGAGGTGGTGGAGGCGAGGAGGAGGCGACTATAATGGAGGCGACAGAGGAGGAGGTGGAGGTGGCGGAGGAGGAGGTGGAGATGGCGGCGAAAGACGACAATAATGGAGGCGGAGGTGGTGGAGGCAGAGGAGGAGGCGACCAAAATGGAGGCAGCAGAGGAGGAGGTGGAAGTGGAGGTGGAGGTGGCGGCGGAAGGGGAAGCGGATCGGGAGGGGAGGAGATGGCGAAGGAGGTTGCAAATCTGAAGTGTTTATTTCTGATGATGATGATGATGACAACAATGAAGATGATATTTAAAATATCCACCTAAATTAAAGGGATAATAAATACATTAATTTTGTGAATAAAATATTTAAATGCATTAATTATGTAAATATTTTAGATATGCACTATTGTTGTAATTATTTTAAAAAATGTACTAGAAAGTGTAATTGATCCTATCATTTTATTGTTAAAATGTGTTAAGTCTGAATTAATTTAGAAAGGGGTTGAATGTAAGACACCGAATTTTACGAAATGAAAGTATTCAATATTTTGATAATTGTTATTCTATTTAGTAAATGGTTAAATTGATAAAAGGTTAAAGTTAAGGGTGGTTGCATAGTAACATACGGTATTAATTATTGATGCTTACGTAAGAAGTCACTCAGTTATACTCAATTATTGCTATAGTAATTGATGCATAGTATCTCACGTTAATTGATTCAATTATTGTCACAATATCATCTGCATAATATTTTATATTATTAAATCAATAATTGAGACGACAAAGTTATTCATATTATTATTTACAATATTGACGATGTTTAGAAAGTTCTGTCGATGAGAGATTTGGTCACCTAATTACGCGCCAATAGGGAGAAATCCTTATCGAAAAGCCCCCTCTTTTCTGGTAATGATCTGGTTATTAAATATTGTGAGTTATAATATTAATGATGAATAATTATTAAAAGATTAAAAATGTATTTATTAAAGATAAGTGATTTGTGGTAAATATTTATTCAATTTTTGATATAAATAGAGGGGTTTGTTATGAGGTGTTTGTTATAAGTTTGGCTTATTATTACATGAAGAGATGTGCTAATTTTTCAGACCATTGGTTGAAGTTATAATAGTAAATTAATATGGATCGTTGGTTGAAGATATAATAGTAAATCAATATGGACCGCTAGTGGAAAGTTATAATAGTAAATCAGTATGGACCGTTGCTTTAAGTTTTAATAGTAAATCAATATGGTCCGTCCGTTTAAAAGTGAATTAATCTGGGCCGTTCATGAATTAGTTACTATTCAATCTTTTTTCCTATAAATAGATTCTTTCATTATTTCTTACGAATTCACTGAAACTCTAGAGAGAGAAACTATAAAGAGAAAGAAGAGGAGTATTCTGCTACTACCCTACTTAAGTATTCAATCTTCTACTAAAGTAAGGGGTGTTATTTATTTTGTATCCGTAAGGGATATTATTTGTTGTATTGGTAAGGGGTGTTATTTATTTTGTATTCGTAAGGGATATTATTTGTTGTATTCGAAAAGGGTATTATTTCTTTTGTATTCAGGAAGAGAGTTAATTTTCTTTCAATACTCGTAAGGGTTGTTATTCTATTATTTTATTATTCTGTTGGAATAACCTGTCTACGCGGACTACCGCATGGATGGTGAATGACCCATCATATTTTATTCTTTATTAATCTGCGGGAGTAACCTGTCTACGCGAATTACCGCATGCATGGTGAATGACCCTTCGTATTCATTTTTTATTAAATTGTGGAAATGATTTGTCTATGTGGATTACTGCATGGCGAGTGAAAATCCATTTGTAGTTTCGTATATTCTATTATACTCGTATGAGATATCATTTCTTTTGTACTCGTCATGGAATATCATTTTCTTTTGTATTTTCCTTTTATAAGTACTATTCACGTATACGGCATTGTTCACGTATACGGTACTATTTACGAATACTGAGTACTATTCATGAGTTACTATTCACGAGTTACTATTCACCCGATTACTATTCACTCGAATATTATTCACTTGGGTATTCGGGACATTTTTTATGCCAGAGTACTATTCACGGGTTACTATTTATCCGGTTACTATTCATTCGAATATTATTCATTCGGATATTTGGTGCACTTTTCATGTCATGGTACTATTCACGAGGTACTATTCCTGAAGTACTATTCAGAGGGTACTATTTACGGGGTACTATTCACCCAAAAAATATATTTCTTTTTTGTTCAAATTATTTTTGATACGTGAATATTATTCATAAATTTTACTCCACAAAGCAGTATCATGTTGATAATTTGGATATTTTTAAACTCTAGATAAATTTAAAGTCTTTAATATTTATCCTTGATTTCGTTTGATTAATTCTTATATCATTGTCATCATCCTTATGCTTATACTGTAATGAAAGTTATTTGTGGCTTACGTGCATAGATGGACTGTTGATTAGTACGATTATGACCAGAGATTATTCGGTATAATCATGACCGCAATGTGACAAATGATGTGGTAAAAGTCTTCATTGGCCCGTAGTGCATTGATGGACATATGTTGGTATGATCATAACCATGCATTCTCTTCGGCCAAGGGTGCAAATATGATTTGTTGTTTGGCATGATCATGACCATTGGTGAAAACACGAATATCCTTGGTCCGTAGTGCATGGATAATTCGTGGTCGTGATACTAATGAATATCCTTGGCCCGTAGTGCATGTATAATTCATGGATGTGATACTAACGAATATCCTTGGTCTTAGTGCATAGATAATTCGGTAATGTATTGAGCTGAGTCTCAGCGATAAAATATTGATAATAAACTTTTAATTCGTAGAAGATAGTAGATATTATGCTCTACTTGACTCTTCTAAAATAAAGTTATATGTCTTTGGCCCGTAGTGCAAAGATTAATTTATTAGTATGATTATGAACAGGAACTGTGATTTGGTATAACCATGATCTTTGATGTTTCAGGTAAAGATAGGTGATGAAAATTATCTTCGTCCTGGGTGCGAAGAGGAATTTAGAATCACAATTATAATTATGAGTTATTCACATGATTGTGGATAGGAACTGTTGATTGATGTTACATGGTTAAAATATTGTTGGTGGACTTTTAACATAGAGAAGATAATAAACTTTATGGTCTATTTGACTCTTCTAATGGATTGCTCGTTTCGCTGCAACTATGGTTGAAAAGTTTTATCATCTACCATATGTTCAAAATCTCTGATTCATTACTGATGAAGACTATTGATAATTTAATTATCTTTAGTCGTGATATTCTTTACTAGGCTAGTTGTGCTCACCCTTTTGTTTCATAATTCCTTTAAGGTAATAAGAGTTTAACTGGGTCGAGCGGGGGTAACAGGAAAATAGAATGGTGGTCGATAGCTGCTGAGGTTTCCCTAAAAAAGTATGGAAATAATTTTATTGAGAATTTTAGATAAGTGTGTCGTATTTTATACGTCATTTAACCGTTAATTTTGGTGAACCGAATAGGGTGAGGTGAACCCAACTTTGAAAGGACATTTTTACAACTATCATACAAGATGTCTAATGACAGACGACTTCGTGTTATCATAAGATAGGGTTGTGCACATGCACTTGCTGATTATATCTATGGGCACTACCTATATAATCTAGGAGTTTGGTTGAAATATAATTCTCAATTGAAGACGATGGAGATAATTATATGTCAAGAGAAGACTCACCATTGTAATCTTCTAGTTTTTCTTTGGGGTCTATTGCGTCAACCAAGGATAATTCTCGAGTCATATGATATCTATCATAACTTAGATGCATGGCCTCCCATGTACGAAGGTTTCCTTGAGCATTTTTTAAAGATTTTAATTTCTAAAACAGTTATTGACTGTACTTTTATGTAAAGTACCATTGTAAGGTGTTGTGGTTGAGACACCACGAGAGTTACATATATTTGTATTAAAACTCACAGCTTATTGTTAGGTTTGTAATATTCATGAAGACAATCAAATTGCATAAATAAGCGAAAACGTATAAAAATCAGAGTTTTAAAATTTTAAAACCATATACCCGGATCATCCTTTATGCACAATTATTAATTTAAACGAAAAAGAAAGAACAAGAATCATACCCTTGAAGATTCGAGCTTCCTCTCAGGTACAATTCACCTTCAATCCTTTTCGCGTTCAAGTTGAATCTACCGGGTTTTGTTCCTTCCTTTGATCAACGTTAGCCACCCAAGTGTTTGGCCTCTAGAGGTGATCTACCAAGGGAAAAAAAAATATTCAAGAAGAAGGGTGTTTGGCAAAATCCTAGTGTTTCTATCTCTCGTAGAAAAAGAGCATATTCTCCCAACTATAGGAATTGCATATTTTGATATTTGATATAAGACTCCCCTTATAAAGATATCAGGTAATCCTATTTAATTAAAAATAAGGTATTATTTATTTAATTAAACTCTTTTAATTAAATGGGCTCCCTAATCTTATTAGAGATAATTAATTAAACTCCTTTAACTAATTTTGCCTCCTAATCCTATTAGGAATAAATGAGAATACTTATATTAAATTAATTTCTAAACTCTTTTAGAAATTAAAATAATAATAACTGTAATAATATTAATAAGACTCCTCTTATTAATTTATATTTAATATTTCTAAAATATTAAATAATAAATATTAAGTTATTTAATTTATTTTATCACCATATATTAAATTAAATATACTTAACATATTATTACGATTATGCCATTAACTTTTTAAATAATTATTCTTCCTTTTATGGTGTGACTCTTTAGGTTCTCCATATTAAACCGGTTGTGAATAAATCAATTAGAACAATTTTAATCTTATTTAAATAAATAAATTAAAAAATTTATTTATTTAAATAAATAATATTTATTCTACAATAGGGATAAACCTCCCTAGCGATCAACGACTTTCTAGATAATATAGATTTTAACATTAATCATAAAAGAACTTTTGAGTAAATACTTACTGTACAATTCAATCATTCCACCATACAATGTCCCAATTAAATATAAGACATATAATTACTGTCAAGTCATATTTTATTTAATTATATGTATTTCGACTCTTAAATGCACAACACCAAATAATACAAATTAGAAACTCCTTTCTAATTTCATTCTGCCTTGGCCAATGACTACTAGGTTGTCATTTATCGAATCACATAGGACATTTCTCTTCTTTTACTAGAAGTGGTAGATTCTTTATTGATCATACATTATCTCCATGTATAACTTATTATACCCAAACATACCCTTTGATATACCCTAAGGGTCTTAAGGAATAAGTCAAAGTATAACTCATCATACACAAGATACTCTGATGATCTCAAGTCCAAGGATCACTTGTACTACTATCACTACAGGAATATCTATTGACAGGCAAGTAAAACTCCATTAGGTATTCCTTAGCGAGCCACGTTCAGTGAACTTATTCTCTAATAAGCACCAACATACTTACTTTAGTGTCTCCACACAAATGATCATGAGATCAATCATCCTCATCCAATGAGCAAACAACGTATGTACCAATCTATCTGGATTCACTAATCCCTAATTTAGTAATCCAACGATTGGGAACTATTTTAGTTTTAAGCTTTCTAAGAATTTAGATCTCATTAGAATGATCATCATCATTATTCTAAAAGCATTGCTTAAAACTATGGGTTTATCACATATTATAAAATAATATCATGTAGATAATTAAAAGCCTTTAATAAATTAATACTTTTTATTAATTAATGAATAAGATTGTTTACAAAGTATATGCTTTATCATCAAACATGATTGGCTTATGTGCATACTACTTTCACTTATGTGATGTCGTACTCTGCACGACAGTTCAACAGTGGTATAAATGAAGTTTGTATTTGATTTCTGTAGTGTGATATCTGACGACTCAGAATGGGTGATGTATACCTATTTTGGGGGCGTCACTAATGGTATCAGAGCTTAGGGATATGGTCTCTGGCAGAGATCCGGGATTAGAACTAGGAGGGGAGAGACGAGTAATATCCTTTGCTAGTGTGTGTCCTACCTAAGCTTAATTTTTTTACTTAAGTTGACAAATTAGGGTATGCCAATTAACCTTTATTTTGAAGATGTATTCTAGAATGATATCTGAAATACAGGAGATGAGCACTGGGAAAATTATGATACAAAGAAAATAATCGGGAAGGTACAATCCGAAAAGAAAGCAAGATATTCTCATCTCTTCGAACTACCAGGTACGTAAATTTCAATGGCAAAATTTCATAAGGAGGGGAGATTGTAAGATCCCGAATTTTATGAAATAAAAGTATTCAATTTTTTAATAATTGTTATTCTATTTATTAAATTATTAAATTGATAAAATGTTAAAGTTAAGGGTGATATGTGAAATTTTTTCAAAGTAAGTAAGTTGTCATAAAATAATCGGTGATAAAAGTACAGTAATGCACGTGGTTGCATAATAGCACACTGTATTGATTATTGATACTTACGTGAGAAGTCATTCAATTATACTCAATTATTGCTACAATAATTGATGCATAGTAGCTCACGTTAATTGATTCAATTATTATCACAGTATCATCTGCATAATATTTTATATTATTAAATCAATAATTGAGACGACAAAGTTATTCATATTCTTATTTGCAATATTGACGATGCCTAAAAAGTTCTGTCGAGGAGAGGTTTGGTCACCTAATTGCGCGCCAATAGGAAGAAATCCTTATCGGAAAGCCCCCTCTTTCCTGGGAATGATCTGGTTGTTAAATATTGTGAGTTATAATATTAATGATGAATAATTGTTAAAAGATTAAAAATATGTTTATTAAAGATAAGTGATTTGTGATAAATATTTATTCAATTTTTGATATAAATAGAGGGATTTGTTATGAGGTGTTTGTTATAAGTTTGACTTATTATTCCATGAGGAGATGTGCTAATTTTTCAAACCGTTGATTGAAGTTATAATAGTAAATCAATATGGATCGTTGGTTGAAGATATAATAGTAAATCAATATGGACTGCTGGTGGAAAGTTATAATAGTAAATCAATATGGATCGCTGGTTTAAAGTTTTAATAGTAAATCAGTATGGACCGTTGCTTTAAGTTTTAATAGTAAATCAATATGGACCGTCCGTTTAAAAGTGAATTAATCTGAGCTGTTCATGAATTAGTTACTATTCAATCCTTTTTCCTATAAGTAGAAGCTCATTCCATCATGATTTCTTACGAATTCACTGAAACTCTAGAGAGAGAAACTATAGAGAGAAAGAAGAGGAGTATTCTGCTACTACCCTACTTCAGTATTCAATCTTCTACTAAGGTAAGGGGTGTTATTTATTTTGTATTCGTAAGGAATATTATTTGTTGTATTGGTAAGGGGTGTTATTTATTTTGTATTCGTAAGGGATATTATTTATTGTATTCATAAGGGGTATTATTTCTTTCGTATTCAGGAAGAGAGTTATTTTCTTTCAATACTCGTAAGGGTTATTATTCCATTCTTTTATTATTTTGTTGGAATAACCTGTCTACGCGGACTACCGCATGCATGGTGAATGACCCATCGTATTCTATTCTTTATTAATATGCGGGAGTAACCTGTCTACGTGGATTACCGCATACATGATGAATGACCCTTCGTATTCATTCTTTATTAAATTATAAAAATGATCTGTCTACGTGAATTACCGCATGGCGGGTGAAAATCTATTTGTAGTTTCGTATATTACTCGTATGAGATATTATTTTTTTTGTACTCGTCATGGAATATTATTTTCTTTTGTATTTTCCTTTTATGAGTACTATTCACGTATATGGCACTATTCACGTATACGGTACTATTTACCAATACTCAGTACTATTCATAAATTACTATTCACAGGTTACTATTCACCCGATTACTATTCACTCGAATATTATTCACTCGGGTTTTCGGGACACTTTTCGTGTCGAAATACTATTCACGAGTTACTATTCACAGGTTACTGTTCACTCGAATATTATTCATTCGGGTATTTAGGACACTTTTCATGTCGGGATACTATTCACGAGGTACTATTCTCGAAGTACTATTCACAGGGTATTCACGGGGTACTATTCACCTGAAAAATATATTTCTTTTCTGTCCAAATTATTTTTGATACATGAATATTATTCTTAAATTTTACTCCACAAAGCAGTATCATGTTGATAATTTGGATATTTTTAAACTCAATATAAATTTAAAGTCTTTAATATTTATCATTGATTTCGTTTGATTAATGCTTATATCATTGTCATCGTCCTTATGCTTATATTGAAATGAAAGTCATTTGTGGCTTACGTGCATAGATGGACTGTTTATTGGTACGATTATGACCAGGGATTATTCGGTATAATCATGACCTTAATGTTATAAATGATGTGGTAAAAGTCCTCATTGGCCCGTAGTGCATTAATAGACATATGTTGGTATGATCATAACCATGCGTTCTCTTCAGCCAAGGGTGCAAAGATGAATTGTTGTTTAGCATGATCCTGACCGTTGGTGAAAATATGAATATCCTTGGTCCGTAGTGCATGGATAATTCGTGGTCGTGATACTAATGAATATCCTTAGCCCGTAGTGCATGGATAATTCATGGATGTGATACTAACGAATATCTTTGGACGTAGTACATGGATAATTCGGTGATGTATTGAGCTGAGTCTCAGCGATAAAATATTGATAATAAACTTTTAATTCGTAGAAGATAGTAGATATCATGCTCTACTTGACTCTTCTAAAATACAGTTGTATGTCTTTGACCCGTAGTGCAAAGATGAATTTATTAATATGATTATGAACAGGAACTGTGATTTGGTATAACCATGATCTTTGATGTTTTAGGTAAAGATAGGTGATGAAAATTATCTTCGTCCTGGGTGCGAAGAGGAATTTAGAATCACAATTATGATTATGAGTTATTCACATTATTGTGGACAGGAACTGTTGATTCATGTTACAAGGTTAAAACATTATTGGTAGACTTTTAACATGGAGAAGATAATAAATTTTATGGTCTATTTGACTCTTCTAATGGATTACTCGTTCCGCTGCAACTATGGTTAAATTTTTTTTATCATCTACCATATGTTCTAAATCTCTGATTCATTACTGATGAAGGCAATTGATAATTTAATTATCTTTATTCATGATATTTTTTACTATGCTAGTTGTGCTCACCCTTTTGTTTCACAATTCCTTTCAGGTAATAAGAGTTTAGCTGGGTCGAGCGGGGGTAACAGGGGAATAGAACGGTGGTCGATAGCTGCTGAGGTTTCCCTAAAAAAGTATAGAAATAATTTTATTGAGAATTTTAGATAAGTGTGTCGTATTTTATACGTCATTTAACCGTTGATTTTGGTGAACCGAATAGGGTAAGGTGAGCCCAACTTTGGAAGGGCATTTTTGCCACTATCATACACGATTTCTAATGACAGACAACTTCGTGTTATCATAAGACAGGGTTGTGCACATGCACTTGCTGATTATATCTATGGGCACTACCTATATAATCTGGGAGTTTGGTTAAAATATAATTCTCAATTGAAGACGATGTAGATAATTATATGTCAAGAGAAGACTCACCATTGGAAAGAACATGATAGTAATCTTATCATTTTTTTTGGGATCTATTGCGTCAACCAAAGATAATTCTCGAGTCATATGATATCTATCATAACTTAGATACATATATGACCTCCCATGTACAAAGGTTTCCTTGAGCATTTTTTAAAGATTTTAATTTTTAAAATAGTTATTGACTATACTTTTATATGTAAAGCACCATTGTAAGGTGTTGTGGTCGAGACACCATGAGAGTTACATATATTTGTATTAAAACTCACAGCTTATGTGCTGTCGTACTCTGCACGACAGTTCAACAGTGGTATAAATGAAGTTTATATTTAATTTTTGTAGTGTGATATCTGGCGACTCAGAATGGGTGATGTATACCTATTTTGGGGGCGTCATATTAAATAATTAATTCATGTTTATGAATTTTCGGGTGCATTTACCCAATTATTTAAAAATTAGAAGTTCAAATATTTAAAGTAAGTCCAAAGTAAATTTTGGATCAAGTTGGATTAACTAGTTGTTAGTTGTCACATATACATTATAACTCGTACTCTCCATAAATATAATGAAATAAAATAAACTTTTTATAACTATGTAAAATGTAATCTATGTATTGAGGATAAATTATAAAAAAAGTTCCCATAAACATATTATTAAAGTTTTAATCAAGTATTTGAGAAAAAATGATTAATTATTCAATATAAACTTTTGAATCTAATTATAAATTATAAATATTTATACACTGTGACGCCTCCAAAATAGGTCCAATCCATCCAACTCATTCTGAGTCGCCAAATACATGGTACAGAAAATAACTACAACTTTATTATTACAATTGTCGTGCAAAATACGACAACACATATACTGTGAGTTTAAATACAAATATTGTCATCTAGACAGTATTCAAACTCAATAAATCCTCATTACAATTATTCAAACACTATTTTACAGAAATAGTGAGGACTGCTAAAATATCTTTCTAGAACCATCACTCCATACCCCGACTAGATCCTGCTATGTTCTCATCTCCTGAGAAGAAAAATGGAACAAAAAGGAAAAGGGTGAGCTCAACTAGCCCAGTAAAGAATATTATAACTAAGATAATATACAAACAAATTATCGTTAGTCTTCAACAGGGAAAAATCTGATAGAATATAATCGACAACAAGTTTTAGATCAACAACTGCAGCGGAAACAGCAAACCATTAGAAGAGTCAAGTAGAGAAAGAATTCTACTATCTTCTAAGATTTAAAAGTCCATCATCAATATTTTATCCCTGTAACATCGATTAATAATCATCTTTATCCAAATATTCATCTTTGCACTACAGGCCAAAGATATTCATTTGTATCACCTGTCGGTCATGTTCATCTCAACACCTGTTCATCTTTGCACTACAGGCCAAAGATATTCATCAAGTAATCATACATCTTTGCACTACAGGCCAAAGATATCATTAATATCATCATTTAGGACTGAGGATGATGAAAAATATCTTAAAGAGAACGAATCCAATGAGACAGAAGGACAAATAGTAGGGATTCGTATAACAGTTTATCCAAGATCAATAATACTTCATAATAATCAATTGTGAAGCAGAATTCAAAAATAAAGATCAAAACATGGATACAATCAAAGATAGTAACCATAATAGACATCTTGGACAAAAAGAAAAATTTTATTTTTCGGTGAATAGTGCCGTATTCGTGAATAGTGCCGTATACGTGAATAGTGCCGTATACGTGAATAGTAACCCCGACACAAAAAGTTCTAAATTTGATAAAAACTCATATCAATATTTCAGCATAATGATATTGAAGAAAATAATATCATTTAAGAAGAAAATAATATCCCTTACCTCAAGATATCAGTACTTCTGGTCGGAATACCGGTATAAGGCTGAAAGAAACTTGCTCTGATGAATAGAAACTCTCAAAGTATCTAAATACTCACAAAATACACTCAATAATCTAGAGAGAGAAAGAGAGAAAACTTGTTTCTGGTGTGATTTTCAATTCTAACTTAGCCCTCTATTTATAGGAAAATTTTAGTAGGTTTGACCTGCAACCTGATGGCTTTACCTGCTACTATTCCCACCCACCACATTTGAAATATAATTCAGCACATTTCTTCACCAACAACAAGTGGGGCCCACCAATTCTAGAATTTTTCATCAAAATGATAAACTCCGAAAATTCAACAATTTCTGAACCAGTCATCTCGTAAAATTCATAATAAATCATACGTTCATTTTTAACGGTTCAAAATTTGTGGATATATACTCAACTTATATATGTATAACATATCCAAAAATTTCCACGATCCAACGGTCGGATTAAAAATTATAACACCCGCAATATATCTCAAAAACCCTGATTTGATTTTTAATACCTCCATTCCGATAAAAATACTGATAAAACACCTCAACATTAACTCCTTCATTTTTAGCCACAAAAATATATCCCTCATTTATATCAACATAAAATAAATATTTCCTTATCATATGAATCAATAATTAATTATTCACAAATAATATTACAGAATCACATTTATGACAACCAGGCCGTTCCCAGGAAAGAGGGGGCTTTCCAATAAGGATTTCTCCTTACTGGCGCGCAATTAGATGACCAAACCTCTCCTTAGACAGAACTTTCTAGACATTGCCAATAATGTTATCTAATAATATTATTCAAATAATATGAATTATTGATCTGATAAAAGAAAATACTGTGCAACAACAATTATTGAAACAACAATAATATAAAATATCAACGCAACAATTATTGAATCAATAAAATAAAATATTGAACAATAACTACTGTAACAATTATTGAGTAGTGCCTTCTTACGTAAGAATCAATAATTGGTGCAATACCGTGTGCTACTGTATTTTAACCACCGGGTATTCCAACAGTATTAACGGTAACAACTACGCCGTTATTTATAAATAACTTATACTTGTCGTTTTCTTCATCCAATCGCTTTTCGTTATGGGGCCCACACAAGGCTGCGCCGTCGTACGAATATTCCCCGACAGCAAGAATATTCCACGACCAAACGAATATTCCCCGACAAAATGAATATTTTATAACCACTTGCTTATTTTGTAAAATTTGCACATTTCACCCATAACCAAAGTATTATATCAAATTAACCCCTTATTATTCACAATAATATTTAGAGAAAATTTGATTTTATTCATTAATAAGTTGGGGTCTTACAACCTCCCCTCCTTATGAAATTTTGTCCTCGAAATTGACGTACGTACCTGATGTTTCAAAAAGGTGAGGATACCTCGCTTTCATTTCTGATTCCAACTCCCAGGTCATTTCTTCAATAGCATGGTTTCTCCACAAAACCTTAACTTGTGGTATAACCTTCGTGCGTAGGACATGCTCTTTCCTATCCAAGATCTTAACAGGTACCTCCTCGTACGTTAAATCTTCAGCTATCTCGTCTGGTTCTAACTCAATAATGTGGTTCGGGTCTTTAACATACTTACGAAGCATAGATATGTGAAAAACATTATGAACACGAGACATGCTTGGAGGTAATGCGAGTCTATATGCCACATTTCCTATTCGCTCAAGAATCTCAAATGGACCAACAAATCTTGGATTGAGCTTTCCTCTCTTCCCAAATCTTGTAACTCCCTTCCATGGTGCAACACGTAATAATACATGATCCCCAATATTAAATTCCACGTCCTTCCGATGAAGATCCGCATAACTCTTTTGTCGATCCTGTGCCGTTTGTATACGTTGTCGAATCGTTTGGATCTTCTCTGTAGTAATGCGTACCAACTCTGGTCCCAACAATGTTGCTTCACCCACCTCGTCCCAGCATACTGGAGAACGACATTTTCTTCCATACAACGCCTCGAATGGAGCCACACCTATGCTCGCCTGATAACTGTTGTTGTAGGAGAATTCCACCAATGGTAGGTACTTATCCCAACTCCCTTTGAGATCTAGGACACAAAGTCTTAATAGATCTTCAAGAGTTTGAATAGTCCTCTCTGATTGTCCGTCCGTTTGAGGATGGTATGCCGAACTGAATCGTAAATCCGTGCCCATAGCTTTCTGCAAGCTAACCCAAAATCGTGAAGTGAATCTTGGGTCACGATCCGAAACTATGGATACTGGCATGCCATGCAATCTCACAATCTCGTTCACGTACATACTAGCAAGACGTTCAAGGGAATAAGTCTCACGTATCGGCAAGAAATGAGCGGACTTGGTTAATCTATCAACAATAACCCAAATCGCATCTATGCCTTGAGAAACCTTGGGAAGACCCGTAACAAAATCCATAGTAATGTGTTCCCACTTCCATTTTGGAATCTCAAGTGGTTGCAATGGACCCTTTGGTACTTGATGCTCCGCTTTTACACGTTGACAAGTTAAACATCTCGAGATAAACTCCGCGATCTCTCTTTTCATATTGCTCCACCAAAATGTATGTCGAAGATCGTGATACATTTTGGTACTCCCAGGATGGATTGCAAACGGTGTGTTGTGTGCCTCCATCATTATTCTATGCTTCAAGTCAAAATCGTTAGGAACACAAAGTCTGGAGTTGACTCGAAGTATTCCTTCTTCATCGATTCTTGCTTCTGGAATAGCACCTTCTTGCACTTTCTTCTTCATACGCATCAGCTCATGTCCGTAGCTTGAGCAGCTTTAACTTTATCGATTAAAGTCGGTTCTACTCGTATATTTGATATCATCATGTGGGTACTTGGAGCCTTCATCTCTATCTCCATCCTTTGTAAGTCATACAAAATGGGCCTTTGTGTTAACAATATTGCACTCGTACCCGCATATGATCTTCTACTCAATGCGTCAGCTACTACGTTTGCTTTTCCAGGATGATATTGGATGGTATGATCGTAATCTTTCAACAGCTCGAGCCAACGTCGCTGCCGCATGTTGAGTTCCTTTTGGGTGAAGAAATATTTGAGGCTTTTATGATCTGTATAGATCTCCACTTTCTCCCCATACAGGTAGTGTCTCCAAATCTTCAACGCAAAAACGACTGCTGCCAACTCCAAATCATGAGTAGGATAATTCCTCTCATATTCTTTGAGTTGTCGTGAGGCATAGGCTATGACTTTCCCATGTTGCATGAGAACACATCCTAACCCTTTGCCTGAAGCATCGCTGTAGATAACAAATCCATCCGAACCAGATGGTATTGTCAGAACAGGTGCCGAAATGAGTCTCCTCTTGAGTTCTTGGAAACTCTTCTCGCATTCCTCACTCCATACGAATTTTGTATCTTTTCGAGTCAGCTGAGTTAACGGAGTAGCGATTCGAGAAAATCCTTCCACAAATCTCCGATAATAACCATCTAAGCCTAGAAAGCTACGTACTTTGGTCATCGATTTTGGTTGCTCTCAATTGTGATTCATATCCCAATCTTGGATAGCACGTCACAATGACACCTATCAGTTTACTACCGCACGAATATAGAGTCCCTTACGGAGAGTCTGGCTTCAGTACATTCCGCAAAGGAAGTCACCAGATAAAGGCTCGGGTACAAACTTCTACAGTTAGGTTTTTAACTCCTGAAGTTCAATAGGAGTCATTCGATATGAGATTTTAGAAATGAGTTTTGTATCGGGTTGAAGATCAATACAAAAATTCAATATCACGCTCTGGGTTAGGCCAGGAAATTCTTCAGGAAATACGTCAAGAAATTCACTAACAATAGAAATATCATTCAAATCTGACGTATTTTTGTTCAAGTCCATGACATAGCTAAGAAAGCTTGACATCCGTTTTTTAATAAACGAATGACTTTACGGCTTGATCTGAAAGAGTTTGACTTTAATGGTTTGGTTGCTTGAATTTGAATAACAGGTTGCTTAGGAATATGAAAACTAACAACCTTACGAAAGCAATCAATTTTGGCATGATGAGTGGTTAACCAATCAATTCCTAAAATCACATCAAAAGCAAGTATCTTTAAAGAGATAAGATCAACAGGTAATGTGATGGTGCCAACTTGGATCAAACAAGATTTATAAACTGTAGATGTAATGAAAGTTTCACCCAACGGAGTTTCAACAGATAAGTTAAAGTCCAATTTCTCCGGAGTCAAGTTTAAACGTTGAGCACAAGCAGGAGAAATAAATGAATGGGTAGAACCGATATCTAATAAGGTATAGACTTCGCAAAAATTTATAATTAACTAACCCGTGCTAACTTCGTTCGGGTTTCTCGCATTTTGGCCAGTCACGACAAACGCCCTTCTAGGAACCGCTGATTTCGACTTTTCTAGGACAACTTTTGGAGTCACCATCCCCGCTGAACTTGGTTTTGCTACAGAACACTCTCGAGCTATATGACCCTCCTTTCCACAGTTATAACATACCTTGGATTGTTATGGGCAGTTTGGGCAGATATGTCCCTCTTTCCCACATTTGTAACATACGACCGGTGGTCGTTCTCCTCCCCTAGAAACAGTTGATGTTTGTGCTGACGTCTTCACGTTATCATTGTTATACCTTCTCTTCTTGAAATCTCCTCCCGACTCGCTCCTTTTATTATCACGACTACGATTACCACCAGAGTGGTTACCGCTTTTGTCCGAATGTTTTCCTCCCTGCTGGTTTTCATTGCTTCGATGACTGCCGCCACGGGTATGACCCTGGTTGTGGTCTCTCGGTTGCACATACTCATTATCTCGCTCTAATAATTGAGCCCTGTTTACAACATCTGAATATAAAGAAAATTTATGAGAGATAAGATATTGTCGAATATCGGGTTTTAGACCTCTCAGAAACATCCTTGTCATTCGTTCCTCATTTTCGACCAAATGAGGTGCAAACCTGGATAACTCTGCAAACTTCGCCTCGTACTGGGACACCGTCATGTTGTTTTGTTCCAGTCTGATAAACTCCACCTCCTTCATATGACGAATACTTTCAGGAAAGTACTTGTCATTGAACAGTTTTTGAAATGTTTCCCAGGACATGTTGAGTGCGTCAGGCTGGGTACGCTTCACAGACTCCCACCAGTAGTCTGCCTCACCGCGGAACATAAAGGTGGCGAATGGAACCTTCTGTTCCTCCGTGCATCCCAAGACATCGAATATCTTGGTAATTTGCTTGACCCACGTTTCCGCCATGATCGGATCCGGCTTTCCCTTAAATTCTGGTGGTCCCAATTCTTTGAACTGCTTAGCTGTGACAAACCGCGCGTTATCATTTCCACCCGTATTCTGCACACGAGTCTCCCTCGTCTGATTTTGCATGAACTGCAAAAAGCTCCTAAACATTCCATCATTCATCGTTTGCTCGGTAACGTTGTTTACAGGAGGAATATTGCCTTCCTGTTGCACGTTCCCCTGGGTGGTGATCAAAGGTGTCTCCACGGTCTGATTTACTCCATTATTAACGTTCTCAGCTGCCATTCTTAAATACTGCCATAAAACAAGGGTTAATAGTCATGTCATATATTATCCCTATACTCTGACCGACCAAATAAACACCAAATAAACTTAGTCAAGTCATACTAGAGAAGGAATTCCCCGTCTCTCCCCTCCTAGTTCTTGTCTCACATCTCAGCCAGGGATCATATCCCTAAGCTCTGATACCAACTGTGACGCCCCCAAAATAGGTATACAACACCCATTCTGAGTCGCCAAATACATGGTACAGAAAATAAACTACAACTTTATTATACAATTGTCGTGCAAAATACGACAACACATACTGTGAGTTTAAATACAAATATTGTCTTCTAGACAATATCCACACTCAAATAAATCCTCATTACAATTATTCAAACACTATTTTACAGAAATAGTGAGGACTGCTAAAACATCTTTCTAGAACCATCACTCCATACCCCGACTAGATCCTGCTATGTTCTCACCTCCTGAGAAGAAAAATGGAACAAAAAGGAAAAGGGTGAGCTCAACTAGCCCAGTAAAGAATATTATGACTAAGATAATATACAAACAAATTATCGTTAGTCTTCAACAGGGAAAAATCTGATAGAATATAATCGACAACAAGTTTTAGATCAACAACTGCAGCGGAAACAGCAAACCATTAGAAGAGTCAAGTAGAGAAAGAATTCTACTATCTTCTAAGATTTAAAAGTCCATCATCAATATTTTATCCCTGTAACATCAATTAATAATCATCTTTATCCAAATATTCATCTTTGCACTACAGGCCAAAGATATTCATTTGTATCACCTGTCGGTCATGTTCATCTCAACACCTGTTCATCTTTGCACTACAGGCCAAAGATATTCATCAAGTAATCATACATCTTTGCACTACAGGCCAAAGATATTCATTAATATCATCATTTAGGACTGAGGATGATGAAAAATATCTTAAAGAGAACGAATCCAATGAGACAGAAGGACAAATAGTAGGGATTCGTATAACAGTTTATCCAAGATCAATAATACTTCATAATAATCAATTGTGAAGCAGAATTCAAAAATAAAGATCAAAACATGGATACAATCAAAGATAGTAACCATAATAGACATCTTGGACAAAAAGGAAAAATTTTATTTTTCGGTGAATAGTGCCGTATTCGTGAATAGTGCCGTATACGTGAATAGTGCCGTATACGTGAATAGTAACCCCGACACAAAAAGTTCCAAATTTGATAAAAACTCATATCAATATTTCAGCATAATGATATTGAAGAAAATAATATCATTTAAGAAGAAAATAATATCCCTTACCTCAAGATATCAGTACTTCTGGTCGGAATACCGGTATAAGGCTGAAAGAAACTTGCTCTGATGAATAGAAACTCTCAAAGTATCTAAATACTCACAAAATACACTCAATAATCTAGAGAGAGAAAGAGAGAAAACTTGTTTCTGGTGTGATTTTCAATTCTAACTTAGCCCTCTATTTATAGGAAAATTTTAGTAGGTTTGACCTGCAACCTGATGGCTTTACCTGCTACTATTCCCACCCACCACATTTGAAATATAATTCAGCACATTTCTTCACCAACAACAAGTGGGGCCCACCAATTCTAGAATTTTCCATCAAAATGATAAACTCCGAAAATTCAACAATTTCTGAACCAGTCATCTCGTAAAATTCATAATAAATCATACGTTCATTTTTAACGGTTCAAAATTTGTGGACATATACTCAACTTATATATGTATAACATATCCAAAAATTACACGATCCAACGGTCGGATTAAAAATTATAACACCCGCAATATATCTCAAAAACCCTGATTTGATTTTTAATACCTCCATTCCGATAAAAATACTGATAAAACACCTCAACATTAACTCCTTCATTTTTAACCACAAAAATATATCCCTCATTTATATCCACATAAAATAAATATTTCCTTATCATATGAATCAATAATTAATTATTCACAAATAATATTACAGAATCACATTTATGACAACCAGGCCGTTCCCAGGAAAGAGGGGGCTTTCCAATAAGGATTTCTCCTTACTGGCGCGCAATTAGATGACCAAACCTCTCCTTAGACAGAACTTTCTAGACATTGCCAATAATGTTATCTAATAATATTATTCAAATAATATGAATTATTGATCTGATAAAAGAAAATACTGTGCAGCAACAATTATTGAAACAACAATAATATAAAATATCAACGCAACAATTATTGAATCAATAAAATAAAATATTGAACAATAACTACTGTAACAATTATTGAGTAGTGCCTTCTTACGTAAGAATCAATAATTGGTGCAATACCGTGTGCTACTGTATTTTAACCACCGGGTATTCCAACAGTATTAACGGTAACAACTACGCCGTTATTTATAAATAACTTATACTTGTCGTTTTCTTCATCCAATCGCTTTCCGTTATGGGGCCCACACAAGGCTGCGCCGTCGTACGAATATTCCCCGACAGCAAGAATATTCCACGACCAAACGAATATTCCCCGACAAAATGAATATTTTATAACCACTTGCTTATTTTGTAAAATTTGCACATTTCACCCATAACCAAAGTATTATATCAAATTAACCCCTTATTATTCACAATAATATTTAGAGAAAATTTGATTTTATTCATTAATAAGTTGGGGTCTTACAACCTCCCCTCCTTATGAAATTTCGTCCTCGAAATTGACGTACGTACCTGATGTTTCAAAAAGGTGAGGATACCTCGCTTTCATTTCTGATTCCAACTCCCAGGTCATTTCTTCAATAGCATGGTTTCTCCACAAAACCTTAACTTGTGGTATAACCTTCGTGCGTAGGACATGCTCTTTCCTATCCAAGATCTTAACAGGTACCTCCTCGTACGTTAAATCTTCAGCTATCTCGTCTGGTTCTAACTCAATAATGTGGTTCGGGTCTTTAACATATTTACGAAGCATAGATATGTGAAAAATATTATGAACACGAGACATGCTTGGAGGTAATGCGAGTACATTTCCTATTCGCTCAAGAATCTCAAATGGACCAACAAATCTTGGATTGAGCTTTCCTCTCTTCCCAAATCTTGTAACTCCCTTCCATGGTGCAACACGTAATAATACATGATCCCCAATATTAAAGTCCACGTCCTTCTGATGAAGATCCGCATAACTCTTTTGTCGATCCTGTGCCGTTTGTATACGTTGTCGAATTGTTTGGATCTTCTCTGTAGTAATGCGTACCAACTATGGTCCCAATAATGTTGCTTCACCCACCTCATCCCAGCATACTGGAGAACGACATTTTCTTTCATACAACGCCTCGAATGGAGCCACACCTATGCTCGCCTGATAACTGTTGTTGTAGGAGAATTCCACCAATGGTAGGTACTTATCCCAACTCCCTTTGAGATCTAGGACACAAAGTCTTAATAGATCTTCAAGAGTTTGAATAGTCCTCTCTGATTGTCCGTCCGTTTGAGGATTGTATGCCGAACTGAATCGTAAATCCGTGCCCATAGCTTTCTGCAAGCTAACCCAAAATCGTGAAGTGAATCTTGGGTCACGATCCGAAACTATGGATACTGGCATGCCATGCAATCTCACAATCTCGTTCACGTACATACTAGCAAGACGTTCAAGGGAATAAGTCTCACGTATCGGCAAGAAATGAGCGGACTTGGTTAATCTATCAACAATAACCCAAATCGCATCTATACCTTGAGAAACCTTGGGAAGACCCGTAACAAAATCCATAGTAATGTGTTCCCACTTCCATTTTAGAATCTCAAGTGGTTGCAATGGACCCTTTGGTACTTGATGCTCCGCTTTTACACATTGACAAGTTAAACATCTCGAGATAAACTCTGCGATCTCTCTTTTCATATTGCTCCACCAAAATGTATGTCGAAGATCGTGATACATTTTGGTACTCCCAGGATGGATTGTAAACGGTGTGTTGTGTGCCTCCATCATGATTCTATGCTTCAAGTCAAAATCGTTAGGAACACAAAGTCTGGAGTTGACTCGAAGTATTCCTTCTTCATCGATTCTTGCTTCTGGAATAGCACCTTCTTGCACTTTTTTCTTCATACGCATCAGCTCCATGTCCGTAGCTTGAGCAGCTTTAACTTTATCGATTAAAGTCGGTTCTACTCGTATATTTGATATCATCATGTGGGTACTTGGAGCCTTCATCTCTATCTCCATCCTTTGTAAGTCATACAAAATGGGCCTTTGTGTTAACAATATTGCACTCGTACCCGCATATGATCTTCTACTCAATGCGTCAGCTACTACGTTTGCTTTTCCAGGATGATATTGGATGGTATGATCGTAATCTTTCAACAGCTCGAGCCAACGTCACTGCCGCATGTTGAGTTCCTTTTGGGTGAAGAAATATTTGAGGCTTTTATGATCCGCATAGATCTCCAGTTTCTCCCCATACAGGTAGTGTCTCCAAATCTTCAACGCAAAAACGACTGCTGCCAACTCCAAATCATGAGTAGGATAATTCCTTTCATATTCTTTGAGTTGTCGTGAGGCATAGGCTATGACTTTCCCATGTTGCATGAGAACACATCCTAACCCTTTGCCTGAAGCATCGTTGTAGATAACAAATCCATCCGAACCAGATGGTATTGTCAGAACATGTGACGCCCCCAAAATTAGGTATACATCACCCATCTTGGGTCGTCAGATACATAGTACAGAATACAAATACAACTTAATAATACAACTGTCGTGTACAATACGACAAAACATAAACTGTGAGTTTGAATACAAATATTATCTTCTAGAGAGTATTCATACTCAAAAGGAGTCCTCATTACATTTATTAACACACCATTACATAGAATAGTGAGGACTACTAACTAATACTATCATTCGGACCATCACTCCGTACCCCGACTTGTCCCAGCTACGTTCTCATTTCCTGAAGAGAACAGTGAAAGAAAGGGTGAGCTCAACTAGCCCAGTAAGAAATATTATGACTAAGATAATGCAGAATAAATTATCATTAGCCTTCAACAATGTTAAACTGATAAAATATAATAGACATCAAGTTTAACTGCAGCGGAACAAGCAATCCATTAAAAGAGTCAAGTAGAAAATAAACTCTACTATCTTTTATGATTTAAAAAGTTTTTCAACACTGTGATCGCTGAGACTCAGCTTAATAAAATAATCCACATCATCGAATCACCCCTGCACTACGGCCAAGGATATTCGTGTATTCATTAATGGTCATGATCATGCCAACAACTGTCCATCAATGCACTACGGGCCAATGAGGACTTTTACCACATCATTTGTAACATTACGGTCATGATTATACCGAATAACCCCTGGTCATAATCATACCAAGTCCATCTATGCACTACAGGCCACAGATGACTTTCAACGTTTTATAAACATGAGGATGATGACAATGATATAAGAATTCAATAAAACAAGTTCAAGAATTAATTTATCCAGGAATTAACAACGTCCAAATTGTCAACATGATACTGCATTGTGGAGTAAAATTCAAGAATGCTTAGAAGAATATTTTCTTGAAAAGATACTGGATGAAACGCAACTATCAAGGATATTCCACAAATTTCATGGAGTATAGAAGTCAAAACTTAACCAACTGAGTATAATAAAGAATGGAATAACAAAAGAAATCACCATGCATGCGATAGACCGCACAGACAGGTTATTCCAACAGAATAATAAATAATGGAACCAGGTCTGGCGTAAACGCACAGACAGGATATTCCGACAGAATAATAAATAATGGAACCAGGTCCGGCGTAAAACACACAGACAGGATGTTCCAACAGAATAATAATAAAAACGGAACCAGGTCCGGTGTAAAACACACAGACAGGATGTTCCAACAGAATAATAGAAGAATGTCACCAAGTATAGGGTAGACCGCGTATACTGGTTATTCCAACAGAATAATAACGAATAGAATAACAGAAGTTCTCTTCATGAATATAAAAGAAATAATATTCCCTACCTTAAAAGAACTGGATATTGGAAAAGTGATGTAGCAGAATACTTTTATTCTCTCTCTCTTATTCTCTCTCTCTCTTATTCTCTCTATACTTTCTCTCTCTATAGCTTGAATGAATTCGTGAAAAATAATGAAGCCCTAGGCCTCTATTTATAGAAAACTGAGGGTGGCTCTTGGTCTTAACGAAGGGTCAAATGACTCTTGGTAATATTGAAGGGGCAACTACTATTGACGAAAGTAATTACTATTGACCAAGGTAAATACTATTGACGAAGGTAATTACTATTGACCAAGGTAAATACTATTGACGAAGGTAATTACTATTGACCAAGGTAAATACTATTGACGACGGTAATTACTATTGACGACGGAAATTACTATTGACGACGGTAATTACTATTGACGAAGAGACTCCTAGATGATGACATATGGCCCCTCATAAAATAACCAAACTTACCACAACGTCTCAATAATATAACATATTATACAGATGATACTATGACAATAATTTAAGAGATATGATGCAGCAATTACTGTAGCAATAATTGAGTATAGCTGAGTGACTTCTCACGTAAGCATCAATAATCAATACCGTGTGCTACTATGCAACCACGCGTATTACTGTACTTTTACTACCGAGTAGTTCAACAGTTTTAACGGTTTTAACGGTAACACCTCAGCCGTTATTTTTATAGAAAGATAATTCTGTCGTTTTCTCAATCCGACAATAATTCCGTTGTGGGGTCCACCAATGATTGTGCCGTCGTACGAATATTCCCCGACAAAAAGAATATTTTATAACAACTTGCTTACTTTGCAAAATTTATAAATATTACCCACAACTATAACATTATATCAAATTAACTCCATAATATTCAAAAATGATATTTATAGAAAATTCATCTTTATTTATAAAAGTTGGGGTCTTACAACCTCCCCTTCTTATGAAATTTCGCCCTCGAAATTAGGGTACGTACCTGGTATGTTGAAGAGGTAAGGATACCTTGATTTCATTTCTGATTCTAACTCCCAAGTCATTTCCTCAACATCGTGGTTTCTCCACAAAACTTTAACTTGAGGTATAACCTTGGAGCGTAGAATATGTTCCTTCTTATCCAAGATTTGAACAGGAACTTCTTCATACGTCAAATCCTCCGCTATTTCGTCCGGTTCTAACTCAATAATGTGGTTCGGGTCTTCCACATATTTGCGTAACATGGATATGTGGAAAACGTTATGAACACGAGACATACTTGGCGGTAAAGCGAGTCTATAAGCCACAGTTCCTACTCGATCGAGGATTAAAAATGGACCGATGAATCGAGGATTTAGCTTTCCTCTCTTTCCAAATCTTGTAACTCCTTTCCATGGAGCAACACGTAAGAACACATGATCTCCTACATCAAATTCCACGTCCTTTCGATGAAGATCAGCATAACTCTTTTGTCGATCTTGTGAGGTTTTTATACGTTGTCGGATCGTTTGAATCTTTTCTGTAGTCATACGTACCAACTCCGGTCCCAACAACGTTGCTTCGCCCACCTCATCCCAGCATACTGGAGAACGACATTTTCTTCCATACAATGCTTCGAATGGAGCCATGCCAATACTTGCTTGATAACTGTTGTTGTAGGAAAACTCCACCAATGGTAAGAACTTGTCCCAACTTCCCTTGAAGTCAAAGACACAGAGTCTTAATAGATCTTCAAGAGTTTGAATAGTCCTCTCTGATTGTCCGTCCGTCTGAGGATGATATGCTGAACTAAATCGTAACTCCGTGCCCATAGCTTTTTGTAAACTAACCCAAAATCGTGAAGTGAATCTTGGGTCTCGATCAGAAATTATGGATACTGGCATACCATGCAGTCTTACAATCTCGTTTATGTACATACGAGCAAGACGTTCAAGTGTATAAGTTTCTCGTATCGGTAAGAAATGAGCAGACTTGGTCAATCTATCAACAATGACCCAAATCGCATCAATACCTTGAGAAACCCTAGGAAGACCGGTAACGAAATCCATGGTGATGTGCTCCCACTTCCATTCTGGAATTTCAAGTGGTTGCAATGGACCTTTTGGTACTTGATGCTCCGCTTTGACTCGTTGACAAGTTAGACACCTTGAGATAAACAACGATATCTCTCTCTTCATATTGCTCCACCAAAATGTATGACGAAGATCATGATACATTTTGGTACTTCCAGGATGGATTGCAAACGGTGTGTTGTGCGCCTCCATCATGATTTCATACTTTAAATCAGGGTTGTTAGGAACACAGAGTCTGGAGTTGACTCGAAGTTTCCTTCTTCATCGATTCTTGCTTCCGGCATAGAACCTTCTTGCACTTTCTTCCTCATACGCATCAGCTCCAGGTCTGTAGCTTGAGCAGCTTTAACTTTATCGATTAAAGTCGGTTCTACTCGTATATTCGCCATCATCACATGGGTCCCTGGAGTCTTCAACTCTATCTCCATCCTTTGCAAGTCACACAAAATGGGCCTTTGCGTTGTTAATATTGCATTTGTACCCGCATATGATCTTCTACTCAATGCGTCAGCTACCACGTTCGCTTTTCCAGGATGGTATTGAATGGTATGATCATAATCTTTCAACAGTTCAAGCCAACGTCGTTGTCGCATGTTGAGTTCCGTTTGAGTGAAGAAATATTTGAGACTTTTATGATCCGTAAAGATCTCCACTTTCTCCCCATACAAGTAATGCCTCCAAATTTTAAGTGCAAAGACAACAGCTGCCAACTCTAGATCATGAGTAGGATAATTCCTCTCATATTCCTTGAGTTGTCTTGATGCATAGGCTATGACTTTTCCATGTTGCATGAGAACGCATCCCAACCCTTTGCTCGAAGCATCACTGTAGATGACAAATCCCTCCGAGCCAGATGGTATTGTTAGAACAGGTGCTGAAATGAGTCTCCTCTTGAGTTCTTGAAAACTCTGCTCACATTCTTCGCTCCAACCAAACTTTGTATCTTTCCGAGTCAGCTGAGTTAATGGAGTAGCGATTCGAGAAAATCCTTCCACGAATCTTCGATAATAACCAGCTAAACCAAGAAAGCTGCGTACCTCGGTCACTGATTTAGGTTGCTCCCAGCTTTGAATAGCTTCAATCTTTGCCGGGTCAACAGATATTCCACGACTTGATACTACGTGCCCAAGGAATGCTACCTCTTCCAGCCAGAACTCGCATTTCTTCAACTTGGCATAAAGCTTGTATTCACGAAGCTTTTGGAGTACCAGCCTCAAGTGTTGCTCATGATCTTCACGGCTTTTGGAATAAATAAGGATGTCATCAATAAAGACGACCACAAAGTGATCCAAATATTCCTTGAATACCCGGTTCATCATATACATGAAGGCAGCAGGAGCATTAGTCAATCCAAAGGACATGACTAGGAATTCATAATGCCTTTTAGAACTCGGTACGGGCATTATGAATTCCTAGTCATGTCCTTTGGATTGACTAATGCTCCTGCTGCCTTCATGGATATGATGAACCGGGTATTCAAGGAATATTTGGATCACTTTGTGGTCGTCTTTATTGATGACATCCTTATTTATTCCAAAAGCCGTGAAGATCATGAGCAACACTTGAGGCTGGTACTCCAAAAGCTTCGTGAATACAAGCTTTATGCCAAGTTGAAGAAATGCGAGTTCTGGCTGGAGGAGGTAGCATTCCTTGGGCACGTAGTATCAAGTCGTGGAATATCAGTTGACCCGGCAAAGATTGAAGCTATACAAAGCTGGGAGCAACCTAAATCAGTGACCGAGGTACGTAGCTTTCTTGGTTTAGCTGGTTATTATCGGAGATTCGTGGAAGGATTTTCTCGAATCGCTACTCCATTAACTCAGCTGACTCGGAAAGATACAAAGTTTGGTTGGAGCGAAGAATGTGAGCAGAGTTTTCAAGAACTCAAGAGGAGACTCATTTCAGCACCTGTTCTAACAATACCATCTGGCTCGGAGGGATTTGTCATCTACAGTGATGCTTCGAGCAAAGGGTTGGGATGTGTTCTCATGCAACATGGAAAAGTCATAGCCTATGCATCAAGACAACTCAAGGAATATGAGAGGAATTATCCTACTCATGATCTAGAGTTGGCAGCTGTTGTCTTTGCACTTAAAATTTGGAGGCATTACTTGTATGGGGAGAAAGTGGAGATCTTTACGGATCATAAAAGCCTCAAATATTTCTTCACTCAAAAGGAACTCAACATGCGACAACGACGTTGGCTTGAACTGTTGAAAGATTATGATCATACCATTCAATACCATCCTGGAAAAGCGAACGTGGTAGCTGACGCATTGAGTAGAAGATCATATGCGGGTACAAGTGCAATATTAACAACGCAAAGACCCATTTTGCGTGACTCGCAAAGGATGGAGATAGAGTTGAAGACTCCAGGGACCCATGTGATGATGGCGAATATACGAGTAGAACCGAATTTAATCGATAAAGTTAAAGCTGCTCAAGCTACAGACCTGGAGCTGATGCATATGAGGAAGAAAGTGCAAGAAGGTGTTATGTCGGAAGCAAGAATCGATGAGGAAGGAATACTTCGAGTCAACTCCAGACTTTGTGTTCCTAACAACCCTGATTTAAAGTATGAAATCATGATGGAGGCGCACAACACACCGTTTGCAATCCATCCTGGAAGTACCAAAATGTATCATGATCTTCGTCATACATTTTGGTGGAGCAATATGAAGAGAGAGATAGCGTTGTTTATCTCAAGGTGTCTAACTTGTCAACGAGTCAAAGCGGAGCATCAAGTACCAAAAGGTCCATTGCAACCACTTGAAATTCCAGAATGGAAGTGGGAGCACATTACCATGGATTTCGTTACCGGTCTTCCCAGGGTTTCTCAAGGTATTGATGCGATTTGGGTCATTGTTGATAGATTGACCAAGTCTGCTCATTTCTTACCGATACGAGAAACTTATACACTTGAACGTCTTGCTCGTATGTACATAAACGAGATTGTAAGACTGCATGGTATGCCAGTATCCATAATTTCTGATCGAGACCCAAGATTCACTTCACGATTTTGGGTTAGTTTACAAAAAGCTATGGGCACGGAGTTACGATTTAGTTCAGCATATCATCCTCAGACGGACGGACAATCAGAGAGGACTATTCAAACTCTTGAAGATCTATTAAGACTCTGTGTCTTTGACTTCAAGGGAAGTTGGGATAAGTTCTTACCATTGGTGGAGTTTTCCTACAACAACAGTTATCAAGCAAGTATTGGCATGGCTCCATTCGAAGCATTGTATGGAAGAAAATGTCGTTCTCCAGTATGCTGGGATGAGGTGGGCGAAGCAACGTTGTTGGGACCGGAGTTGGTACGTATGACTACAGAAAAGATTCAAACGATCCGACAACGTATAAAAACCTCACAAGATCGACAAAAGAGTTATGCTGATCTTCATCGAAAGGACGTGGAATTTGATGTAGGAGATCATGTGTTCTTACGTGTTGCTCCATGGAAAGGAGTTACAAGATTTGAAAAGAGAGGAAAGCTAAATCCTCGATTCATCGGTCCATTTTTAATCCTCGATCGAGTAGGAACTGTGGCTTATAGACTCGCTTTACCGCCAAGTATGTCTCGTGTTCATAACGTTTTTCACATATCAATGTTACGCAAATATGTGGAAGACCCGAACCACATTATTGAGTTAGAACCGGACGAAATAGCGGAGGATTTGACGTATGAAGAAGTTCCTGTTCAAATCTTGGATAAGAAGGAACATATTCTACGCTCCAAGGTTATACCTCAAGTCAAAGTTTTGTGGAGAAACCACGATGTTGAGGAAATGACTTGGGAGTTAGAATCAGAAATGAAATCAAGGTATCCTTACCTCTTCGACATACCAGGTACGTACCCTAATTTCGAGGGCGAAATTTCATAAGAAGGGGAGGTTGTAAGACCCCAACTTTTATAAATAAAGATGAATTTTCTATAAATATCATTTTTGAATATTATGGAGTTAATTTGATATAATGTTATAGTTGTGGGTAATATTTATAAATTTTGCAAAGTAAGCAAGTTGTTATAAAATATTCGTTTGGTCGGAGAATATTCTTTTTGTCGGGGAATATTCGTACGACGGCACAATCATTGGTGGACCCCACAACGGAATTATTGTCGGATGGAGAAAACGACAAAATTATCTTTCTATAAAAATAACGGCGGAAATTTTACCATTGTTACTGTTGAACTACTCGGTAGTAAAAGTACAGTAATACGTGTGGTTGCATAGTAGCACACGGTATTGATTATTAATGCTTATGTGAGAAGTCACTCAGTTTGATTCTATTATTGTCAGTTAATAATATGAATTATTTAGCGATAATGACGTTTTGTTTTATTCGTATTATTAACGTAATAAAACAGAAACATCTTTTTATATAAAACAAAATACTTTATTAAAGTTATTCTATAAATAGAATATATTTTATTTTATTTAAAAGATTTTTCTTTAAATATGGACCGTCAGATTAAAGTAATCAATCTGGACCGTTCATGGATTAGTTACTATGCATTCTATTTTTCTATAAATAGCAGCTCATTCCTTCATTATTTCTTACGAATTCACTGAACTCTAGAGAGAGAAACTATAGAGAGAAACTATAGAGAGAGAGAAGAAGAGTATTCTGCT
Organism: Panax notoginseng; assembly: GCA_016801055.1. Taxonomy (NCBI): domain Eukaryota; kingdom Viridiplantae; phylum Streptophyta; class Magnoliopsida; order Apiales; family Araliaceae; genus Panax; species Panax notoginseng. Next base: position 136,202,691 of record CM029021.1, on the reverse strand, counting down.
ACTTAACTACTTCCTTACTTCAGCTCTTCTTTAAAACGGTAAGGGGTGTTATTCTTTCTTATTCATGAAGAGAACTGTTATTCCATTTCTTATTATTCTGTTGGAATAACCTGTATACGCGGTCTACCCTATACTTGGTGACATTCTTCTATTATTCTGTTGGAACATCCTGTCTGTGTGTTTTACACCGGACCTGGTTCCGTTTTTATTATTATTCTGTTGGAACATCCTGTCTGTGTGTTTTACACCGGACCTGGTTCCGTCTTTATTATTATTCTGTTGGAATATCCTGTCTGTGTGTTTTACACCGGACCTGGTTCCATTATTTATTATTGTTCTTTATTATTCTGTCGAAATATCCTGTCTGTGCGTTTACGCCGGACCTGGTTCCATTATTTATTATTCTGTCGGAATATCCTGTCTGTGCGTTTACGCCGGACCTGGTTCCATTATTTATTATTCTGTTGGAATAACCTGTCTGTGCGGTCTATCGCATGCATGGTGATTTTTTTTGTTATTCCATTCTTTATTGTACTCAGTTGGTTAAGTTTTGACTTCTATACTCCATGAAATTTGTGAAATATCCTTGATAATTGCGTTTCATCCAGTATCTTTTCATGAAAATATTCTTCTGAGCATTCTTGAATTTTACTCCACAAAGCAGTATCATGTTGACAATTTGGACGTTGTTAATTCTTGGATAAATTAATTCTTGAACTTGTTTTATTGAATTCTTATATCATTGTCATCATCCTCATGTTTATAAAATGTTGAAAGTCATCTGTGGCCTGTAGTGCATAGATGGACTTGGTATGATTATGACCAGGGATTATTCGGTATAATCATGACCGTAATGTTACAAATGATGTGGTAAAAGTCCTCATTGGCCCGTAGTGCATTGATGGACAGTTGTTGGCATGATCATGACCATTAATGAATATACGAATATCCTTGGCCGTAGTGCAGGGGTGATTCGATGATGTGGATTATTTTATTAAGCTGAGTCTCAGCGATCACAGTGTTGGAAAATCTTTTAAATCATAAAAGATAGTAGAGTTTATTTTCTACTTGACTCTTTTAATGGATTGCTTGTTCCGCTACAGTTAAACTTGATGTCTATTATATTTTATCAGTTTAACATTGTTGAAGGCTAATGATAATTTATTCTGCATTATCTTAGTCATAATATTTCTTACTGGGCTAGTTGAGCTCACCCTTTCTTTCACTGTTCTCTTCAGGAAATGAGAACGTAGCTGGGACAAGTCGGGGAACGGAGTGATGGTCCGAATGATAGTATTAGTTAGTAGTCCTCACTATTCTATGTAATGGTGTGTTAATAAATGTAATGAGGACTCCTTTTGAGTATGAATACTCTCTAGAAGATAATATTTGTATTCAAACTCACAGTTTATGTTTTGTCGTATTGTACACGACAGTTGTATTATTAAGTTGTATTTGTATTCTGTACTATGTATCTGACGACCCAAGATGGGTGATGTATACCTAATTTTGGGGGCGTCACAGTTGGTATCAGAGCTTAGGGATATGATCCCTGGCTAAGATGTGAGAATAGAACTAGGAGGGGAGAGACGGGGAATTCCTTCGCTAGTATGACATACCTAAGTTTATTTGCATGGTATTTAATTGGTCGGTCATAATATAAGGATAATATATGACATATCAATTAATTTTTATTTTGTGGCAGTATCTGAAAATGGCATCTGAGAATGTTGAGAATAGCAATGGAGCACAGACGACTGTTGATTCACCACATATCAATAATCAGGATAATGTGCATCAGGAAGGTGACAATCCTCATGCAAACAACAACACTGACCAAATGATGAATGATCAAATGTTCAGAGGCTTTATGCAATTCATGCAACAACAGGTGAAAGCGGCTCCTGTCCACAACGTAGGTGGAAATACTGGAAACTCTCAGGCGGTCACCGCTAAACAGTTTAAGGAGCTGGGACCACCGGAGTTTAAGGGAGAACCCAAACCACTTGTAGCTGAAACATGGATAAAGCAGATCACCAAGATATTTGATGTCTTGGGTTGCTCCGAGGAGCAAAAGGTTCCCTTTGCCGCCTTTATGTTGCGAGGAGAGGCAGATTACTGGTGGGAATCGATAAAGCGTACTCAACCTGCCGCACTGAAGATGTCTTGGGAGAAGTTCCAAGAGCTGTTTAACGACAAATACTTTCCCGAGAGTATTCGTCACATGAAGGAGGTGGAGTTCATCAAATTGGAGCAGAATAATATGACCGTGTCGCAGTACGAGGCAAAATTTGCGGAGTTATCCCGGTTTGCGTCCCACCTGGTGGATAATGAAGAAAGAATGACGCGGATGTTTTTAAGAGGTTTGAAGCCGGAGATACGTCAACATCTTGTTTCTCATAAACTGTGTTTGTATTCAGATGTTGTAAATAGGGCTCAGTTGGTGGAGCGCGATAACGAGATAACGCAACCAAAAGAGAGCAGCCGGCAAAATGATAATACCAGTGAGAGCAGTCATCGAAGCGGTGACAACAAGCGTGGAGGGAATCAACAGGCCAGAAATGGTAACCACTTCGGTGGTAATCAGGGCCAAAACAATAAGAATGGACATTTCAAGAAGAGGAGATTCAACAATGATGGAAAGACGTCAGCACCAGCACCTGTCGTTAAGGAAGGAGAACGACCACCTATCATATGTTTCAAATGCGGAGGGGAGGGGCACATCAGTCCAAACTGCGCGATGCCGTCCAAAGCATGTTATAATTGTGGAAGAGAAGGTCATTTAGCCCGATTTTGTCGTTTACCGAAGACAAATTCAGCTAGGATGGAGGCACCAAAGGCCGTCCCAGAAAAGTCAAAACCGGTTGTGCAAGGGAGAGCGTTTGTTGTGACCTCCCAGAAGCAAGGAACCCGAATGAGGTCATCACGGGTAAGCTTATCATAAACTCTAACGAAGTCTATACTTTATTTGATACCGGTTCAACCCATTCTTTTATTTCTCCTACTTGCGCTCATCGATTAAATTTGATTCCGGAGAAATTAGACTTTGACTTAGCAGTTGAAACTCCATTGGGAGAAACCTTCATTACATCCACGGTTTATAAGTCTTGTTTGGTTCAAGTTGGTACCCACACATTACCTGTCGATCTTATTTCATTAAAAATACTTGCATTTGACGTGATTCTAGGGATTGATTGGTTAACTACTCATCATGCAAAAATTGATTGTTTTCGTAAGGTTGTTAGCTTTCATATTCCTAATCGACCTATTATGCGAATTCAAGCAACCAAACCATTAAAATCAATCGCTGTCATCTCAAGCCATAAAGCTATTCGTTTATTGAAAAACGGATGTCAAGCTTTCTTAGCTCATGTCACAGATCTAAACAAAAATACGTCAGTTTTGAATGATATTTCTATTGTTAATAAATTCCCTGACGTATTCCCTGAAGAACTTCCTGGCCTACCCCCAGAGCGTGAAATTGAATTTTGTATCGACCTTGAACCCGGTACAAAACCCATTTCCAAAGCCCCATATCGAATGGCTCCTATTGAACTTCAGGAGTTAAAGACCCAACTGCAGGAATTGTTAGACATTGGTTTTATTCGTCCTAGTACTTCTCCTTGGGGTGCTCCTGTTCTGTTCGTGAAGAAGAAAGATGGAAGTATGCGACTTTGTATTGATTATCGGGAGTTGAATCATGTCACCATCAAAAACAGGTACCCATTGCCACGTATTGATGACCTGTTTGACCAGTTGCAAGGAGCACAATTCTTTTCAAAGATCGATCTTCGTTCTGGATATCATCAGCTGAAGGTTAGAACTGAGGATATTCCAAAGACGGCTTTTAGAACTCGGTACGGGCATTATGAATTCCTAGTCATGTCCTTTGGATTGACTAATGCTCCTGCTGCCTTCATGGATATGATGAACCGGGTATTCAAGGAATATTTGGATCACTTTGTGGTCGTCTTTATTGATGACATCCTTATTTATTCCAAAAGCCGTGAAGATCATGAGCAACACTTGAGGCTGGTACTCCAAAAGCTTCGTGAATACAAGCTTTATGCCAAGTTGAAGAAATGCGAGTTCTGGCTGGAGGAGGTAGCATTCCTTGGGCACGTAGTATCAAGTCGTGGAATATCGGTTGACCCGGCAAAGATTGAAGCTATTCAAAGCTGGGAGCAACCTAAATCAGTGACCGAGGTACGTAGCTTTCTTGGTTTAGCTGGTTATTATCGGAGATTCGTGGAAGGATTTTCTCGAATCGCTACTCCATTAACTCAGCTGACTCGGAAAGATACAAAGTTTGGTTGGAGCGAAGAATGTGAGCAGAGTTTTCAAGAACTCAAGAGGAGACTCATTTCAGCACCTGTTCTAACAATACCATCTGGCTCGGAGGGATTTGTCATCTACAGTGATGCTTCGAGCAAAGGGTTGGGATGCGTTCTCATGCAACATGGAAAAGTCATAGCCTATGCATCAAGACAACTCAAGGAATATGAGAGGAATTATCCTACTCATGATCTAGAGTTGGCAGCTGTTGTCTTTGCACTTAAAATTTGGAGGCATTACTTGTATGGGGAGAAAGTGGAGATCTTTACGGATCATAAAAGCCTCAAATATTTCTTCACTCAAAAGGAACTCAACATGCGACAACGACGTTGGCTTGAACTGTTGAAAGATTATGATCATACCATTCAATACCATCCTGGAAAAGCGAACGTGGTAGCTGACGCATTGAGTAGAAGATCATATGCGGGTACAAGTGCAATATTAACAACGCAAAGACCCATTTTGTGTGACTTGCAAAGGATGGAGATAGAGTTGAAGACTCCAGGGACCCATGTGATGATGGCGAATATACGAGTAGAACCGACTTTAATCGATAAAGTTAAAGCTGCTCAAGCTACAGACCTGGAGCTGATGCGTATGAGGAAGAAAGTGCAAGAAGGTGCTATGCCGGAAGCAAGAATCGATGAAGAAGGAATACTTCGAGTCAACTCCAGACTTTGTGTTCCTAACAACCCTGATTTAAAGTATGAAATCATGATGGAGGCGCACAACACACCGTTTGCAATCCATCCTGGAAGTACCAAAATGTATCATGATCTTCGTCATACATTTTGGTGGAGCAATATGAAGAGAGAGATAGCGTTGTTTATCTCAAGGTGTCTAACTTGTCAACGAGTCAAAGCGGAGCATCAAGTACCAAAAGGTCCATTGCAACCACTTGAAATTCCAGAATGGAAGTGGGAGCACATTACCATGGATTTCGTTACCGGTCTTCCTAGGGTTTCTCAAGGTATTGATGCGATTTGGGTCATTGTTGATAGATTGACCAAGTCTGCTCATTTCTTACCGATACGAGAAACTTATACACTTGAACGTCTTGCTCGTATGTACATAAACGAGATTGTAAGACTGCATGGTATGCCAGTATCCATAGTTTCTGATCGAGACCCAAGATTCACTTCACGATTTTGGGTTAGTTTACAAAAAGCTATGGGCACGGAGTTACGATTTAGTTCAGCATATCATCCTCAGACGGACGGACAATCAGAGAGGACTATTCAAACTCTTGAAGATCTATTAAGACTCTGTGTCTTTGACTTCAAGGGAAGTTGGGACAAGTTCTTACCATTGGTGGAGTTTTCCTACAACAACAGTTATCAAGCAAGTATTGGCATGGCTCCATTCGAAGCATTGTATGGAAGAAAATGTCGTTCTCCAGTATGCTGGGATGAGGTGGGCGAAGCAACGTTGTTGGGACCGGAGTTGGTACGTATGACTACAGAAAAGATTCAAACGATCCGACAACGTATAAAAACCTCACAAGATCGACAAAAGAGTTATGCTGATCTTCATCGAAAGGACGTGGAATTTGATGTAGGAGATCATGTGTTCTTACGTGTTGCTCCATGGAAAGGAGTTACGAGATTTGGAAAGAGAGGAAAGCTAAATCCTCGATTCATCGGTCCATTTTTAATCCTCGATCGAGTAGGAACTGTGGCTTATAGACTCGCTTTACCGCCAAGTATGTCTCGTGTTCATAACGTTTTTCACATATCCATGTTACGCAAATATGTGGAAGACCCGAACCACATTATTGAGTTAGAACCGGACGAAATAGCGGAGGATTTGACGTATGAAGAAGTTCCTGTTCAAATCTTGGATAAGAAGGAACATATTCTACGCTCCAAGGTTATACCTCAAGTCAAAGTTTTGTGGAGAAACCACGATGTTGAGGAAATGACTTGGGAGTTAGAATCAGAAATGAAATCAAGGTATCCTTACCTCTTCGACATACCAGGTACGTACCCTAATTTCGAGGGCGAAATTTCATAAGAAGGGGAGGTTGTAAGACCCCAACTTTTATAAATAAAGATGAATTTTCTATAAATATCATTTTTGAATATTATGGAGTTAATTTGATATAATGTTATAGTTGTGGGTAATATTTATAAATTTTGCAAAGTAAGCAAGTTGTTATAAAATATTCGTTTGGTCGGAGAATATTCTTTTTGTCGGGGAATATTCGTACGACGGCACAATCATTGGTGGACCCCACAACGGAATTATTGTCGGATTGAGAAAACGACAGAATTATCTTTCTATAAAAATAACGGCGGAAATTTTACCATTGTTACTGTTGAACTACTCGGTAGTAAAAGTACAGTAATACGTGTGGTTGCATAGTAGCACACGGTATTGATTATTAATGCTTATGTGAGAAGTCACTCAGTTTGATTCAATTATTGTCAGTTAATAATATGAATTATTTAGCGATAATGACGTTTTGTTTTATTCGTATTATTAACGTAATAAAACAGAAACATCTTTTTATATAAAACAAAATACTTTATTAAAGTTATTCTATAAATAGAATATATTTTATTTTATTTAAAAGATTTTTCTTTAAATATGGACCGTCAGATTAAAGTAATCAATCTGGACCGTTCATGGATTAGTTACTATGCATTCTATTTTTCTATAAATAGCAGCTCATTCCTTCATTATTTCTTACGAATTCACTGAACTCTAGAGAGAGAAACTATAGAGAGAAACTATAGAGAGAGAGAAGAAGAGTATTCTGCTACTTAACTACTTCCTTACTTCAGCTCTTCTTTAAAACGGTAAGGGGTGTTATTCTTTCTTATTCATGAAGAGAACTGTTATTCCATTTCTTATTATTCTGTTGGAATAACCTGTATATGCGGTCTACCCTATACTTGGTGACATTCTTCTATTATTCTGTTGGAACATCCTGTCTGTGTGTTTTACACCGGACCTGGTTCCGTTTTTATTATTATTCTGTTGGAACATCCTGTCTGTGTGTTTTACACCGGACCTGGTTCCGTCTTTATTATTATTCTGTTGGAATATCCTGTCTGTGTGTTTTACACCGGACCTGGTTCCATTATTTATTATACTGTTCTTTATTATTCTGTCGGAATATCCTGTCTGTGCGTTTACGCCGGACCTGGTTCCATTATTTATTATTCTGTCGGAATATCCTGTCTGTGCGTTTACGCCGGACCTGGTTCCATTATTTATTATTCTGTTGGAATAACCTGTCTGTGCGGTCTATCGCATGCATGGTGATTTTTTTTGTTATTCCATTCTTTATTGTACTCAGTTGGTTAAGTTTTGACTTCTATACTCCATGAAATTTGTGAAATATCCTTGATAATTGCGTTTCATCCAGTATCTATTCATGAAAATATTCTCCTGATCATTCTTGAATTTTACTCCACAAAGTAGTATCATGTTGACAATTTGGACGTTGTTAATTCTTGGATAAATTAATTCTTGAACTTGTTTTATTGAATTCTTATATCATTGTCATCATCCTCATGTTTATATTCTGTTGAAAGTCATCTGTGGCCTGTAGTGCATAGATGGACTTGGTATGATTATGACCAGGGATTATTCGGTGTAATCATGACCGTAATGTTACAAATGATGTGGTAAAAGTCCTCATTGGCCCGTAGTGCATTGATGGACAGTTGTTGGCATGATCATGACCATTAATGAATATACGAATATCCTTGGCCGTAGTGCAGGGGTGATTCGATGATGTGGATTATTTTATTAAGCTGAGTCTCAGCGATCAAAGTGTTGGAAAATCTTTTAAATCATAAAAGATAGTAGAGTTTATTTTCTACTTGACTCTTTTAATGGATTGCTTGTTCCGCTACAGTTAAACTTGATGTCTATTATATTTTATCAGTTTAACATTGTTGAAGGCTAATGATAATTTATTCTGCATTATCTTAGTCATAATATTTCTTACTGGGCTAGTTGAGCTCACCCTTTCTTTCACTGTTCTCTTCAGGAAATGAGAACGTAGCTGGGACAAGTCGGGGTACGGAGTGATGGTCCGAATGATAGTATTAGTTAGTAGTCCTCACTATTCTATGTAATGGTGTGTTAATAAATGTAATGAGGACTCTTTTTGAGTATGAATACTCTCTAGAAGATAATATTTGTATTCAAACTCACAGTTTATGTTTTGTCGTATTGTACCCGACAGTTGTATTATTAAGTTGTATTTGTATTCTGTACTATGTATCTGACGACCCAAGATGGGTGATGTATACCTAATTTTGGGGGCGTCACATGGCCTGTTGATTCCCTCCACGCTTGTTGTCACCGCTTCGATGACTGCTCTCACTGGTATTATCATTTTGCCGGCTGCTCTCTTTTGGTTGCGTTATCTCGTTATCGCGCTCCACCAACTGAGCCCTATTTACAACATCTGAATACAAACACAGTTTATGAGAAACAAGATGTTGACGTATCTCCGGCTTCAAACCTCTTAAAAACATCCGCGTCATTCTTTCTTCATTATCCACCAGGTGGGACGCAAACCGGGATAACTCCGCAAATTTTGCCTCGTACTGCGACACGGTCATATTATTCTGCTCCAATTTGATGAACTCCACCTCCTTCATGTGACGAATACTCTCGGGAAAGTATTTGTCGTTAAACAGATCTTGGAACTTCTCCCAAGACATCTTCAGTGCGGCAGGTTGAGTACGCTTTATCGATTCCCACCAGTAATCTGCCTCTCCTCGCAACATAAAGGCGGCAAAGGGAACCTTTTGCTCCTCGGAGCAACCCAAGACATCAAATATCTTGGTGATCTGCTTTATCCATGTTTCAGCTACAAGTGGTTTGGGTTCTCCCTTAAACTCCGGTGGTCCCAGCTCCTTAAACTGTTTAGCGGTGACCGCCTGAGAGTTTCCAGTATTTCCACCTACGTTGTGGACAGGAGCCGCTTTCACCTGTTGTTGCATGAATTGCATAAAGCCTCTGAACATTTGATCATTCATCATTTGGTCAGTGTTGTTGTTTGCATGAGGATTGACACCTTCCTGATGCACATTATCATGATTATTGATGTGTGGTGAATCAACAGTCGTCTGTGCTCCATTGCTATTCTCAACATTCTCGGATGCCATTTTCAGATTCTGCCACAAAATAAAAATTAATTGATATGTCATATATTATCCTTATATTATGACCGACCAATTAAATACCATGCAAATAAACTTAGGTATGCCATACTAGCGAAGGAATTCCCCGTCTCTCCCCTCCTAGTTCTATTCTCACATCTTAGCCAGGGATCATATCCCTAAGCTCTGATACCAAATGTGACGCCCCCAAAATTAGGTATACATCACCCATCTTGGGTCGTCAGATACATAGTACAGAATACAAATACAACTTAATAATACAACTGTCGTATACAATACGACAAAACATAAACTGTGAGTTTGAATACAAATATTATCTTCTAGAGAGTATTCATACTCAAAAGGAGTCCTCATTACATTTATTAACACACCATTACATAGAATAGTGAGGACTACTAACTAATACTATCATTCGGACCATCACTCCGTACCCCGACTTGTCCCAGCTACGTTCTCATTTCCTGAAGAGAACAGTGAAAGAAAGGGTGAGCTCAACTAGCCCAGTAAGAAATATTATGACTAAGATAATGCAGAATAAATTATCATTAGCCTTCAACAATGTTAAACTGATAAAATATAATAGACATCAAGTTTAACTGCAGCGGAACAAGCAATCCATTAAAAGAGTCAAGTAGAAAATAAACTCTACTATCTTTTATGATTTAAAAAGTTTTTCAACACTGTGATCGCTGAGACTCAGCTTAATAAAATAATCCACATCATCGAATCACCCCTGCACTACGGCCAAGGATATTCGTGTATTCATTAATGGTCATGATCATGCCAACAACTGTCCATCAATGCACTACGGGCCAATGAGGACTTTTACCACATCATTTGTAACATTACGGTCATGATTATACCGAATAACCCCTGGTCATAATCATACCAAGTCCATCTATGCACTACAGGCCACAGATGACTTTCAACGTTTTATAAACATGAGGATGATGACAATGATATAAGAATTCAATAAAACAAGTTCAAGAATTTATTTATCCAGGAATTAACAACGTCCAAATTGTCAACATGATACTGCATTGTGGAGTAAAATTCAAGAATGCTTAGAAGAATATTTTCTTGAAAAGATACTGGATGAAACGCAACTATCAAGGATATTCCACAAATTTCATGGAGTATAGAAGTCAAAACTTAACCAACTGAGTATAATAAAGAATGGAATAACAAAAGAAATCACCATGCATGCGATAGACCGCACAGACAGGTTATTCCAACAGAATAATAAATAATGGAACCAGGTCCGGCGTAAACGCACAGACAGGATATTCCGACAGAATAATAAATAATGGAACCAGGTCCGGCGTAAAACACACAGACAGGATGTTCCAACAGAATAATAATAAAAACGGAACCAGGTCCGGTGTAAAACACACAGACAGGATGTTCCAACAGAATAATAGAAGAATGTCACCAAGTATAGGGTAGACCGCGTATACTGGTTATTCCAACAGAATAATAACGAATAGAATAACAGAAGTTCTCTTCATGAATATAAAAGAAATAATATTCCCTACCTTAAAAGAACTGGATATTGGAAAAGTGATGTAGCAGAATACTTTTATTCTCTCTCTCTTATTCTCTCTATACTTTCTCTCTCTATAGCTTGAATGAATTCGTGAAAAATAATGAAGCCCTAGGCCTCTATTTATAGAAAACTGAGGGTGGCTCTTGGTCTTAACGAAGGGTCAAATGACTCTTGGTAATATTGAAGGGACAACTACTATTGACGAAAGTAATTACTATTGACCAAGGTAAATAATATTGACGAAGGTAATTACTATTGACCAAGGTAAATACTATTGACGAAGGTAATTACTATTGACCAAGGTAAATACTATTGACGACGGTAATTACTATTGACGACGGTAATTACTATTGACGAAGAGACTCCTAGATGATGACATATGGCCCCTCATAAAATAACCAAACTTACCACAACGTCTCAATAATATAACATATTATACAGATGATACTATGACAATAATTTAAGAGATATGATGCAGCAATTACTGTAGCAATAATTGAGTATAGCTGAGTGACTTCTCACGTAAGCATCAATAATCAATACCGTGTGCTACTATGCAACCACGCGTATTACTGTACTTTTACTACCGAGTAGTTCAACAGTTTTAACGGTTTTAACGGTAACACCTCAGCCGTTATTTTTATAGAAAGATAATTCTGTCGTTTTCTCAATCCGACAATAATTCCGTTGTGGGGTCCACCAATGATTGTGCCGTCGTACGAATATTCCCCGACAAAAAGAATACTTTATAACAACTTGCTTACTTTGCAAAATTTATAAATATTACCCACAACTATAACATTATATCAAATTAACTCCATAATATTCAAAAATGATATTTATAGAAAATTCATCTTTATTTATAAAAGTTGGGGTCTTACAGAACAGGTGCCGAAATGAGTCTCCTCTTGAGTTCTTGGAAACTCTTCTCGCATTCCTCACTCCATACGAATTTTGTATCTTTTCGAGTCAGCTGAGTTAACAGAGTAGCGATTCGAGAAAATCCTTCCACAAATCTCCGATAATAACCATCTAAGCCTAGAAAGCTACGTACTTTGGTCACCGATTTCGGTTGCTCTCAATTGTGATTCATATCCCAATCTTGGATAGCACGTCACAATGACACCTATCAGTTTACTACCGCACGAATATAGAGTCCCTTACGGAGAGTCTGGCTTCAGTACATTCCGCAAAGGAAGTCACCAGATAAAGGCTCGGGTACAAAAAGCAAACTACAACTTCAATAATACAATTGTCGTGCAAAATACGACAACACATACTGTGAGTTTAAATACAAATATTATCTTCTAGACAATATCCACACTCAAATAAGTCCTCATTACAATTATTCAAACACTATTTTACAGAAATAGTGAGGACTGCTAAAACATCTTTCTAGAACCATTACTCCATACCCCGACTAGATCCTGCTATGTTCTCACCTCCTAAGAAGAAAAATGAAACAAAAAGGAAAAGGGTGAGCTCAACTAGCCCAGTAAAAAAATATTATGACTAAGATAATATACAACAAATTATCATTAGTATTCAACAGGAAAAAATCTGATAGAATATAATCGACAACAAGTTTTAGATCAACAACTGCAGCGGAAACAGCAAACCATTAGAAGAGTCAAGTAGAGAAAGAATTCTACTATCTTCTAAGATTTAAAAGTCCATCATCAATATTTTATCCCTGTAACATCAATTAATAATCATCTTTAACCAAATATTTATCTTTGCACTACACGCCAAAGATATTCATTTGTATCACCTGTCAGTCATGTTCATCTCAACACCTGTTCATCTTTGCACTACAGGCCAAAGATATTCATCAGATAATCATACATCTTTGCACTACAGGCCAAAGATATTCAGTAATATCATCATTTAGGATTGAGGATGATGAAAAATATCTTAAAGAAAACGAATCCAGTGAGACAGGAGGACAAATAGTAGAGATTCGTATAACAGTTTATCCAAGATCAATAATACTTCATAATAATCAATTGTGAAGCAGAATTCAAAAAGAAAGATCAAAACATGGATACAATCAAAGATAGTAACCATAATAGATATCTTGGACAAAAAGGAAAAATTTTATTTTTCGGTGAATAGTACCGTTGTAAGACCCCGAATTTTATGAAATAAAAGTATTCAATTTTTCTTATAATTACTATTCAGTAAATGGTTAAATTGATAAAAGTTTAAAGTTATGGGTGAAATATGAAATTTTTTTCAAAATAAGCAAGTGGTTATAAAATAATCATTGTTATCGGGGAATATTCGTTTGGTCGTGGAATATTCTTTCTGTCGGGGAATATTCGTACGACGGCGCAGCTATTTGTGGGCCCCATAACAGAATAACTGTCGGGTGAAGAAAACGACAAATTTGAGTTTTTACAAATAACGGCGTAGTTGTTACCGTTAACACTGTTGGAATACCCGGTGGTTAAAATACAGTAATACACGTTATTGCACAGTAGCAAACGGTATTGCATAGTATTTTTGAAATTATTGATTCTTACATAAGAAGGCACTACTCAATAATTGTTACAATAATTACTGTTCAATATTTTATTTTATTGATTCAATAATTGCTACGTTGAAATTTGTATTATTGTTGTTCAATAATTGTTGCTGCACAGTATTTTCCTTTATCAGATCAATAATTCATATTATTTGAATAATATTATTAGATAACATTATTGGCAATGTCTAGAAAGTTCTGTCTAAGGAGAGGTTTGGTCATCTAATTGCGCGCCAGTAAGGAGAAATCCTTATTGGAAAGCCCCCTCTTTCCTGGGAACGGCCTGGTTGTCATAAATGTGATTCTGTAATATTATCTGTGAATAATTAATTATTGATTCATATGATAAGGAAATATTTATTTTATGTGGATATAAACGAAGGATATATTTTTGTGGTGAAGGAGTTAATGTTGAGGTTTTTATCAGTATTTTTGTCGGAATGGAGGTATTAAAAATTAGGGTTTTTGAGATATTTTGCGAGGGTTATAATTTTTAATCCGACCGTTGGATCGTGGTAATATTTGGATATGCTATACATATATAAGTTGAGTATATGTCCACAAATTTTGAACCGTTAAAAATGAACGTATGATTTATTATGAATTTTACAAGATGACTGGTTCAGAAATTATTGAATTTTTGAAGTTTATCATTTTGGTGGAAAATTCTAGAATTGGTGGGCCCCATTTGTGGTTGGTGAAGAAATGCGCTGAATTTTATTTCAAATGTGGTGGGTGGGAATAGTAGCAGGTAAAGCCATCAGGTTGCAGGTCAAGTTTGCTAAAATTTTCCTATAAATAGAGGGCTAAGTTAGAATTGAAAATCACACCAGAAACATAAGCTTTCTCTCTTTCTCCATTTCTCTCTCTATATTATGAGGCATATTTTGTGAGTATTTAGATACTTTGAGAGTTGCTATTAAGTGCAAGTTTCCTTCGACTTTGCATACCGATCAGAAGTATTGCTCTTTTGAGGTAAGGGATATTAAGGGATTTTAAGGGTCGTTATGATTTTCAGTTTCGTAATTTTTTTGATCTTCAAAAATTCTGGAAAAATTTGAAATGATATTTTGATGAGTTTTCTTGATTGTGTCCAAAAATGGTAATTTTTGGATGTATAGATTAAGAGTTATGAATTTTATGAGAAAAGACTATTTTAAAAGTAACCGCTTATAATTCCTTGTGGTTAACTCCAAAATTGATGAAATTTTTATTGGGGGTACATGTATATGATAGAAGTATACTCTGTAAATTTCAGAATTTTTGGACAAAAGTTCAATTTTTGATAAATGTCTAAATATTCGGCTGTTTTGGTCATATGAAAAATAGTAAATGAATTTTAAAAATTCTGAGAAAACTATATGTTCACTATGAGACTATATTATGCTAAATCCCAGTAAAAAAATATTTTTGGAACTGATTTGGTATTTTTTATAAAAATAGACTAGTTATGAGTAAATGAATTAAATATGTTATGTGAAGTAAGAAAATTGAAAAATAGGATTTTATGACTTGAGAATCCTATATGAGGTATATGCAGATTTTTGATGAGAGTTTTGGTTATTGGTGATGAAATCTTATGAGTTTGACATTTTAGAATGATTAAATACATTATTTAGTAAAGTGTAAAATAAGTTGTTTATAAATTTAAGTAATGTTATTCTTTCAATATCATTATACCGAAATATTGGTATGGATTTTATTGTGAAATTTCTATCTTTTGTGTCGGAGTTACTATTTATAAGTTACTATTCACGATTTACTATTCATGAGTTACGAATATTACTCTTGAGATTAAAACTATATGTTGATCATATTATTTTTATCATCATATATAACATTTTTATAACCCTGATGTTGAAATTTTCTTTCACCGGAGTGTAAAGATGGGTAGATTTTTGGTATGATCATGACTATGGGTTATCTTTGGCCAGTAGTGCAAAGTTGAATCGTTGATTGGTATGATAATGACCATTGAATTTATAAGTGAATATCTTTAGCTTAAGTGCAAAGGTGAATTGATCAACATGGTTATAATTATTGTTTATATAAATTCTGAAATGATTATATATTTCTTTGAGATATTAATATCTTTGGCCTGTAGTGCAAAGATGAAATATTGATGAATATCTTTGGCCTGTAGTGCAAAGATGAATTGTTGATGAATATCTTTGGCCCGTAGTGCAAAGATGACATGTTGTTGAATATCTTTGGCCAGTAGTGCAAAGATGAACAGATGTTGAGATAAACATGACCAACTGGTGATACAAATGAATATCTTTGGCCGTAGTGCAAAGATGAAGTTATTAGTATCGTTATGAACATGAAATGTGATTTGGTGTAACCATGATCTTTGATGTTTCAGGTAAAGATAGGTGATGAAAATTATCTTCGTCCTGGATGAGAAGAGGAATTTAGAACTACAGTTATGATTATGAGTTATTCATATGATTGTGGACCAGAATTGTTGATTGATGTTACAGGGATAAAACATTGTTGATGGATTTTTAACATGGAGAAGATAATAGACTTTATAGTCTATTTGACTCTTCTAATGGATTGCTCGTTCCGCTGCAACTATGGTTGAAATTTTTATCATTTACCATATGTTCTAAATCTCTGATTTATTATTGATGAAGGCTATTGATAATTTAATTATCTTTAGTCATGATATACTTTATTGAGCTAGTTGTGCTCACCCTTTTGCTTCACAATTCTTTTCAGGTAATAAGAGTGTAGCTGGGTCGAGCGAGGGTAACGGGGAAATAGAACGGTGGTCTCTAGCTGTGGATGTTCTCCCGAAGCAGTATAGAAAAGTTCATTTAGTAGTTTTATTTGGTGAATCCAATAGGATAAGGTGTACCCAACGTTGGAAGGGTGGTTTGCCACTATCACACAAGATGTCTAACGACATACAACCTCGTGTCATCATAAGACAGAGATGTGCTCATCCACTTGCTGAGTATATATACGAGCACTACCTATATAATCTTGGTGTTTGTTTGAAGTATAATTCTCAATTAGAGACAGTAGAGATAATGATATGTCAAGAGAAGACTCACCATTGGGAAGAATATGATAGTAATCTTCTCGTTTTTCTTTGGGGTCTATTGGGTCAACCAAGGATAATTCTGTGGCCATATGATATCTATCATAACCTAGACGCATGGCCTCCCATGTACGAAGGTTTCCTTGAGCACTTCCCAAAGATTCTAATTTCTAAAACAGTTTTTGACTATACCTTTATGTAAGGTGTCATTGTGAGGTGATGTCCACGGTTGAAACATGAGTCACATTTGGTATATATTTGTATCCAAACTCACAACATATGTGTTGTTGTATTTTGCACGATAATTGTTGTAATAAAGTTATAGTTGTTTTCTGTACCATGTATTTGGCGACTCAGAATAGGTTGGATGGAATGGACCTATTTTGGGGTCGTTACATTTGGTATCAGAGCTTAGGGATATGATTTCTGGCGGAGATCGGGGAATACAACTAGGAGGGGAGAGATGAGTAAATCCTTCGCTAGTGTGTCCTACCTAAGCTTATTTGTTGGTCAGTCATAATATTGGGATATTATGTGATATGTTAATTTGTTTAATTAACCCTTGTTTTATGGCAGTATTTGAGAATGGCAGCTGAGAATGCTAACAATGAAGTGAATGAGACTGTGGGGATACCTCTAATCACTAACCGTGATAATGTGATGTCAGACGAAGAAGGAATTAGAGATATCCATGTGGTGAGTGAAGAATTGATAGTTACACCCGAGATAGTCGTAGAGGTAACAGCTGAGACTGAGGAAGAAGAGGAAGAAGAAGTACCAGAGGAGAGTTTATTAGAGGTATTATATGATCAAAATGTAGAATTTCAAAATCGTATTCATGAGTTAGAAGAGCAGGCAGAAGAACGACAGGCGGTCGTGGAACAAAAGGATGCAACAATTCAAGCTTGTGTTACCCGATATGTGATGCTTGAACAGAAGCATTCTTTGGCAGAGTATAAGTTGATAAAAATAGAATCTGAGCTGAGAGAAGAAAAAATTGAACGAGTGAGAATAAGTGATGCATGGGCAAAAGCCGCACGACATGTGGATATTGTGGAAAGAGATGTTCGATCTAAGAAGGCTAAAATAGATGATATGAATTTCTCATTTTAGAAAGCAATTAGGAGAACCCAACATCGAGTTTTGAATTACCCTGTACATAGCGGTCAACCTGAATCCGATATGGATCGAAGATTGATGATTCAGATCATGAATGAGGAGTACAAAGAGGCAGTTGAGGGAGGAATATGTCCTATAGAAAGGTATATTCCAACGGTAATGATGACGCCAAATGCTGCTCCAGACAAGTCAAAGCCGAGTAGTTCGAGGGATGACGGTTGTCATGACTTCCCAACAAATGAGGAACCCAAATGAAGTTATCATGGGAGATGAGCAATGGAGAAATCATGATGATCTGAGAGATAGAATCTGAAATGGAAGCAAGGTATTCTCAACTCTTCGAAATACCAGGTACGTAAATTTCGGGGACGAAATTTCATAAGGAGGGGAGATTGTAAGACCCCGAATTTTATGAAATAAAAGTATTCAATTTTTCTTATAATTACTATTCAGTAAATGGTTAAATTGATAAAAGTTTAAAGTTATGGGTGAAATATGAAATTTTTTTCAAAATAAGCAAGTGGTTATAAAATAATCATTGTTATCGGGGAATATTCGTTTGGTCGTGGAATATTCTTTCTGTCGGGGAATATTCGTACGACGGCGCAGCTATTTGTGGGCCCCATAACAGAATAACTGTCGGGTGAAGAAAACGACAAATTTGAGTTTTTATAAATAACGGCGTAGTTGTTACCGTTAACACTGTTGGAATACCCGGTGGTTAAAATACAGTAATACACGTTATTGCACAGTAGCAAACGGTATTGCATAGTATTTTTGAAATTATTGATTCTTACATAAGAAGGCACTACTCAATAATTGTTACAATAATTACTGTTCAATATTTTATTTTATTGATTCAATAATTGCTACGTTGAAATTTGTATTATTGTTGTTCAATAATTGTTGCTGCACAGTATTTTCCTTTATCAGATCAATAATTCATATTATTTGAATAATATTATTAGATAACATTATTGGCAATGTCTAGAAAGTTCTGTCTAAGGAGAGGTTTGGTCATCTAATTGCGCGCCAGTAAGGAGAAATCCTTATTGGAAAGCCCCCTCTTTCCTGGGAACGGCCTGGTTGTCATAAATGTGATTCTGTAATATTATCTGTGAATAATTAATTATTGATTCATATGATAAGGAAATATTTATTTTATGTGGATATAAACGAAGGATATATTTTTGTGGTGAAGGAGTTAATGTTGAGGTTTTTATCAGTATTTTTGTCGGAATGGAGGTATTAAAAATTAGGGTTTTTGAGATATTTTGCGAGGGTTATAATTTTTAATCCGACCGTTGGATCGTGGTAATATTTGGATATGCTATACATATATAAGTTGAGTATATGTCCACAAATTTTGAACCGTTAAAAATGAACGTATGATTTATTATGAATTTTACAAGATGACTGGTTCAGAAATTATTGAATTTTTGAAGTTTATCATTTTGGTGGAAAATTCTAGAATTGGTGGGCCCCATTTGTGGTTGGTGAAGAAATGCGCTGAATTTTATTTCAAATGTGGTGGGTGGGAATAGTAGCAGGTAAAGCCATCAGGTTGCAGGTCAAGTTTGCTAAAATTTTCCTATAAATAGAGGGCTAAGTTAGAATTGAAAATCACACCAGAAACATAAGCTTTCTCTCTTTCTCCATTTCTCTCTCTATATTATGAGGCATATTTTGTGAGTATTTAGATACTTTGAGAGTTGCTATTAAGTGCAAGTTTCCTTCGACTTTGCATACCGATCAGAAGTATTGCTCTTTTGAGGTAAGGGATATTAAGGGATTTTAAGGGTTGTTATGATTTTCAGTTTCGTAATTTTTTTGATCTTCAAAAATTCTGGAAAAATTTGAAATGATATTTTGATGAGTTTTCTTGATTGTGTCCAAAAATGGTAATTTTTGGATGTATAGATTAAGAGTTATGAATTTTATGAGAAAAGACTATTTTAAAAGTAACCGCTTATAATTCCTTGTGGTTAACTCCAAAATTGATGAAATTTATATTGGGAGTACATGCATATGATAGATGTATACTCTGTAAATTTCAGAATTTTTGGACAAAAGTTCAATTTTTAATAAATGTCTAAATATTCGGCTGTTTTGATCATAAGAAAAATAGTAAATGAATTTTAAAAATTCTGAGAAAAATATATGTTCACTATGGGACTATATTATGCTAAATCCCAGTAAAAAAATATTTTTGGAACTGATTTAGTATTTTTTATGAAAATGGACTAGTTATGAGTAAATGAATTAAATATGTTATGTGAAGTAAGAAAATTGAAAAATAGGATTTTATGACTTGAGAATCCTATATGAGGTATATGCAGATTTTTGATGAGAGTTTTGGTTATTGGTGATGAAATCTTATGAGTTTGACATTTTAGAATGATTAAATACATTATTTAGTAAAGTGTAAATAATTAAAATAAGTTGTTTATAAATTTAAGTAATTTTATTCTTTCAATATCATTATACCGAAATATTGGTATGGATTTTATTGTAGAATTTCTATCTTTTGTGTCAGGGTTACTATTCATAAGTTACTATTCACGATTTACTATTCATGAGTTACGAATATTACTCTTGAGATTAAAACTATATGTTGATCATATTATTTTTATCATCATATATAACATTTTTATAACCCTGATGTTAAAATTCTCTTTCACCGGAGTGTAAAGATGGGTAGATTTTTGGTATGATCATGACTATGGGTTATCTTTGGCCAGTAGTGCAAAGTTGAATCGTTGATTGGTATGATCATGACAATTGAATTTATAAGTGAATATCTTTAGCTTAAGTTCAAAGGTGAATTGATCAACATGGTTATAATTATTGTTTATATATATTCTGAAATGATTATATATTTATTTGAGATATTAATATCTTTGGCATGTAGTGCAAAGATGAAATATTGATGAATATCTTTGGCCTGTAGTGCAAAGATGAATTGTTGATGAATATCTTTAGCCCGTAGTGCAAAGATGACATATTGTTGAATATTTTTGGCAAGTAGTGCAAAGATGAACAGATGTTGAGATAAACATGACCAACTGGTGATACAAATGAATATCTTTGGCCGTAGTGCAAAGATGAAGTTATTAGTATGATTATGAACAGGAAATATGATTTGGTGTAACCATGATCTTTGATGTTTCAGGTAAAGATAGGTGATGAAAATTATCTTCGTCCTGGATGAGAAGAGGAATTTAGAACTACAGTTATGATTATGAGTTATTCATATGATTGTGGACCAGAATTGTTGATTGATGTTACAGGGATAAAACATTGTTGATAGATTTTTAACATGGAGAAGATAATAGACTTTATAGTCTATTTGACTCTTCTAATGGATTGCTCGTTCCGCTGCAACTATGGTTGAAATTTTTATCATTTACCATATGTTCTAAATCTCTGATTTATTATTGATGAAGGCTATTGATAATTTAATTATCTTTAGTCATGATATACTTTACTGAGCTAGTTGTGCTCACCCTTTTGCTTCACAATTCCTTTCAGGTAATAAGAGTGTAGCTGGGTCGAGCGAGGGTAACGGGAAAATAGAACAGTGGTCTCTAGCTGTGGATGCTCTCCCGAAGCAGTATAGAAAAGTTCATTTAGTAGTTTTATTTGGTGAATCCAATAGGGTAAGGTGTACCCAACGTTGGAAGGGTGGTTTGCCACTATCACACAAGATGTCTAACGACATACAACCTCGTGTCATCATAAGACAGAGATGTGCTCATCCACTTGCTGAGTATATATACGAGCACTACCTATATAATCTTGGTGTTTGTTTGAAGTATAATTCTCAATTAGAGATAGTAGAGATAATGATATGTCAAGAGAAGACTCACCATTGGGAAGAATATGATAGTAATCTTCTCGTTTTTCTTTGGGGTCTATTGGGTCAACCAAGGATAATTCTGTGGCCATATGATATCTATCATAACCTAGACGCATGGCCTCCCATATACGAAGGTTTCCTTGAGCACTTCCCAAAGATTCTAATTTCTAAAACAGTTTTTGACTATACCTTTATGTAAGGTGTCATTGTGAGGTGATGTCCACGGTTGAAACATGAGTCACATTTAGTATATATTTGTATCCAAACTCACAACATATGTGTTGTTGTATTTTGCACGACAATTGTTGTAATAAATTTACAGTTATTTTCTGTACCATGTATTTGGCGACTCAGAATAGGTTGGATGGAATGGACCTATTTTGGGGTCGTTACAACCGTATTCGTGAATAGTACCGTATACGTGAATAGTAACCCCGACACAAAAAATTCTAAATTTGATAAAAAGTTCATATCAATATTTTGGCATAATGATATTGAAGAAAATATCATTTAAGAAGAAGATAATATCCCTTACCTCAAAATATCAGTACTTCTGGTCGGAATACCGGTATAAGGCTGAAAGAAACTTGCTCTGATGAATAAAAACTCTCAAAGTATCTAAATACTCACAAAATACACTCAATAATCTAGAGAGAGAAAGAGAGAAAACTTGTTTTTGGTGTGATTTTCAATTCTAACTTAGCCCTCTATTTATAAAAAAATGTTAGCACGCCGAAGCAGACTTAACCTGCGACCTGATGGCTTTACCTGCTACTATTCTCACCCACCACATTTGAATAAAAATTGCAGCACATTTCTTCACCAACCAAGAGTGGGGCCCACCAATTCTAGAATTTTCCACCAAAATAATTAACTCCAAAAATTCAACAATTTCTGAACCAGTCATCTCGTAAAATTCATAACAAATCATACGTTCATTTTTAACGGTTCAAAATTTATGGACATACACTCAACTTATATATGTATAATATATCCAAAAATTATCACGATCCAACGGTCGGATTAAAAATTATAACCCCCGTAAAATATCTCAAAAATCCTAATTTTTAATACCTCCATTCCGATAAAAATACTGATAAAAACCTCAACATTAACTCCTTCATTTTTAATCACAAAAATATATCCCTCATTTATATCCACATAAAATAAATATTTCCTTATCATATGAATCAATAATTAATTATTCACAAATAATATTACAGAATCACATTTATGACAACCAGGTCATTCCCAGGAAAGAGGGGGCTTTCCAATAAGAATTTCTCCTTATTGGTGCGCAATTAGATGACCAAACCTCTCTTTAGACAGAACTTTCTAGACATTACCAATAATGTTATCTAATAATATTATTAAAATAATATGAATTATTGATCTGATAATGGGAAATACTGTGCAGTGACAATTATTGAAACAACAATAATATAAAATATCAATGCAGCAATTATTGAATCAATAAAATAAAATATTGAACAGTAACTACTGTAATAAATATTGAGTAGTGCCTTCCTTCATAAGAATCAATAATTGGTGCAATACCGTGTGCTACTGTATTTTAACCGCCATGTTTTCTCAAGTATAATATATGAGGTTTACTTAAGTGTTGAGATTGATTGTTTTATTTATTATTTTTGATAATAGTATGTTCGGAAAAGTTATTATTGTTTATTTATATTTGTCGTTTAAGATATCAATACCTTCACTACTAGAAATTCAACATATAGCGATGGGCTATAGCGACGGTTGGGGCGGAAACGTCCCTATAGGTCACATATAGCGACGGTCAATATCTGGTAGTCGGTGTAGGGAGGTTTTTTGGGCTGAGGGTCATTACCGGGGCTTTAGCTAATTTGGGTGCATACAAATCCCTCAGCTTATATATAAAGACAACAAAGCGATCCCAATTTGGAGTCGACTCTTAATCAATTTTAGTCAATTTGTTCAATTTGACTGAGTTATTTATCGAGTTGGTGTAATCTCTATCTCTTCCTCTTCCTCTTCCTCTTCCTCATAATCATCCTCAACAAAATCGATTCACTGCCTCCTCTTCAATCACTTCAGTTTCTTTCCCTTCCCATTCCCTGCGAAATCTATTCCCCTCACTCTTTCTTTTGTTCCGTATCTCTCTTTCCTCCCACACACATGTCAAATCTCTTCTTCTCTATATCTGATTTACCCTAAACTTCTTTTGTAGGACAAACGAATACGACGACTTGGGACTTTTTGGGTTGAGCAAATCGAGAGATTGCAAACTGTGGATTTGTGGATCGATCGATTTTTGTAGCCGATTATGCCGCCATGACTGAATCTATCAAGTGCCAGTTCACGACACAAGGTAAATTCTCGGATGCCCTCACTTTTGTTGATCTAAATTCCAAATTTGCTTCTAAACATGGTAGATACAAATTCCCATCCGTCCCCTCTTCTTCTCCTTCTTAAACAATCGTCTCTTCACTGACTTCTCTTCCTCTCAATCATTCTCCAGCTTTACACCTGGCAAACGGGCGGGCGGGCCCGGGCCGGGCCGGGCCGAGCGCGGGCGGGCCAAAAACGGGCCGGGCCAAAAACGGCCCGGGTTTTGGCGGGCTGAAAAAGTGAGGCCCGCGGCCCAGGTTGGGCGGGCCGGCCCGGCCCGCGGGCTTTTTCCTATATTTTTTTTTTTTGCAAAATCTTGATACACCAAAAATAATAATAATAATAATTTTAATTACTTAAATTAACTACATATCTCATTCAATTAAAATTTTAATAGTATTATAATTTTAGATATTAAAATAAAGGCATGATTTGGGATAATGATTGATTTACTTTCCAAATAAGTAGGGGTAATGCATAATTAAGGGATAATGATTGATTTACTTTCCAAATGTATTACAATAAGTAAGGGGATTGCATAATTAAGGGATAAAATTATCTATATTATTGTGTATAGATTTTGGACTTGTAAAATTGCAATCTAAAAAATTAGTGGTTGATTCGGATTTATATATTGTTAGTAATTCAAAGTATATAATCAAATTTGATTTTTTAAAATTAATATAATTTATTTAACTTTTAAAAATAATAAATATTGTAATTAATACTAATATATAGATAATTTTAAATTTTTATAATTATATTATCTAACTTAAACTAATAATTGTTAGTTTAATAGTTTTATATTTTGAAATTATTAACTACATATCTCAATCAATTAAAATTTTAATAGTATTATAAATTAGTATTATTAATTAATTACCTACATTAATTACATATCTTAATTATAATTTTCAAATATAGTTAAAATTTATTGAAGATTGCATTAAAAATAAATAGTTGTTGTAGCTTAGTTGGTTTGAACTCTTATTTATTTACTTACAAGTCTTGTGTTCAAGCTCTATAAGTAGCAAAATTTTATTTAAAAAAAAAAAAAACTCACGGGCACGGGCCAGGCCAAAAAAGCCCAAATTTTCATGGGCTAAAAAAGTTAAGCCCAAACCCAGTTTTTACGGGCTTGGGCCAATTTTGCCGGGTCAATCCAGCTTCGTTGCAATTCAATTTGCAGAACCCTCAGGTATTTGTTTTCCTCTCTTATGAATCAGCTGAATGCTTAAAGAGAAGTATCAACAGGGTCAATAAACACAACCAGAAAATTCTCTCACTGATATTTTTTATCGTTTTTACTCACAAGATAGAAATAAAAGAAGCGGACAATTAAATTCACAGTACATTTAAATATTCCAGGTACATAAATATTAAGCCTCCCCATTCATTGTATTTCTCCCTCCAAATCTATATTTACTTTTGCATTTGAAAATTTGATTGTTTCAATTTTACTGATGTTTCTGACATATGCAAGTTACCTGTTTGACGAAATGCCAAAGAGAAAAAAATATTTGATATTCGCAAGGTTCCATCAGCTTTTTGTTACTGTCAGTCCAAAGTTGTTTTATGCAGTGAAATAACAGTTTTCTTAATTGAAAATATTAGTTACTGGAAGAATATTTAAACTCTTAATTTTTCTATATATGATTTGGCTTCTTTACCTTCTGATTGCTGAACTATTTGATATTAGTATGGTTACATTGTAAAAGGTCTGTAGATGGCATATAATAATGTCACAATCATACACATGGTATCAAGTATCAAGTAGCAATATGATGAACTGTTGTCTCATAAGCTGCTTAAACATGCTACATTTCAGGTGACTTGAAGCCTGGTGCTGATGTGAAGATAATTGGACCTGTAGGAAAAGAAATTCTTATGTCAAAGGATCCCAATGCAATTGTTATTATGGCACTTAATGCCTAGAAGATCAAGTTTCTAATGAATATAACTTGATTGTTGACAAATGCAGTTCGATGGTTTGGCATGGCTCTTCTTGGGTGTGCCCACGAGTAGCTCATTGATCTACAATTAAGGAGGTGAAATGATCACGATCAAACCATAAACTGTTATTTTTTTTTAATTTAATAAAATGAGTTAACATAACTCTTGGTGTTTGGGGACATGAATTCGAGATAAATAAGTTAGATAACTTTGGACTTGACTTTGCAGTGAACAGATAGCAAACTAATGATAAAGGAGAAAAAATGTACATCCAAACCCGCATGGCTAATATGCAGAAGCAGAACAACTCTGGGAGTTACTCAAGAAAGAGAACACCTTGGTCTATTTGTGTGGATTAAGAGGAATGGTAAAGGGAATTGATGACATTATGGTGTCATTGGCATGATAAAATGTGTGAAGCTCTCAAATTTACCAATATATTTTTGTTCTAATGAACCATGGAATTACTATTTCTACCTCATGTAACATTTTCTGCTATTATATTTCCTACCTTCTTTTTCACCTTTTATACCCCCAATTCTGAACATGGTTATTATATAATATTGTTGAGATAGAGCCTAGATATGTTGTGAAAATGAACTACGGATGATATATATATATATATATATATATATATATATATATATATATATATATAGGGATTGAACCTTTAAAATATCTAAAAGTGCAAAAGATTTTACCATTCTTGCCACTTTTGATCCTGATTTTTGTCCTGAGTCAACTTGGGTATTACTAAACAGATTTTGAGTGTATTCAATTATCTAGGTGTCAGTACTGTTCGGTTTGAACTGCAAGTCTTATGTAATAATACCTTCCCTTCAATTATGGTTGTAGAATGGAGAGCCTAAGATGGGTACACACAGTTTCTCTATGCGAAATGGTGCATGTATGGATTCCTCTATCACTCTCTAAAAAATATATGCAATTATATAAGCAAGTCTATAGCCATATATTATGTACATAAACTTTTCAAAGTTTACTTCTTTTTCTCAGAATGAAACTGAAATTTTTTCTCCTGTTGAGATACTATGTTGTTTCCAGGTTGTTAAAAGAGCTCTCCAGCTGTAGACCTACGAACTTTTCAAGATTTACGGGATAAAACTTTAGGCCACAAACCAAGGTTGTGTAAAATCTAAGTTATGGCAAGCATTGCCTATAAGTGTATAAATTATAAGTAAATCTTTTAACCATGTGTTTATAATTATAATTAATTGAGCACATATATTTATATGTACTTATTTGTATATTGTGATTATGTTATATATATTTACCAACGTTTTTGTAATATTTTTTTTGATGAATAGTACTTTGTGAAGAAGTTAAAGAAGGTGAAGAAAGAAATGATCAAATGCTCGCTATTAATGAGGTAAATTGTATGTTGTGATGTTGTTTAAAATTTATCTTTGGTAAAATTAAATATTAGTGATGTGCACACATTGAATGATTGTGTAAGAAAATAATATAATTCTTGAATGTATTGGATTGGTAATGCGAAAGAAGATATATGTGTATGGTAAATACTATGGGTTAAACTAACTGTTGAATGTATTGGATTGGTGATGTGAAAACAGATATAGGTGTATGATAAATATTATGGATTTAGGTGATAGCCTTTTAACATTTAGATTTCGGATCCCTCATGCATATAATTAAATATTAGCTTCGTTTATATATATCCTATTAAATTAATTATTGATTTATTTTATCGAGTCTTCACTATTCTATAGTCTTATGCTTATTGGGTGGGTGCTGTGAGTTGTATATATTTTTAAGTAGTTGTTTCCATTAGGAATTTATTATGCGTTTTCGTTTTCTTGTTCTACTAATGTTTGATTTTTTATGATGTTTTGTACAGAATTTATTTTACTACCACGACGTTCCTTCTTCTAACGGGGTGAACAGCCGAACATGGGGTGCATATTGAAAGAAAAGTAAATCTCTTAATTTTATGTAATTATAATTATAAACACATGGTTAAAAGATTTACTTATAATTTATACACTTATAAGGCAATGCTTGCACCATAAAGTTCCAAAATTAAACAATCTGAGCACCCTAAAGGTTTGTTAGTTTTTTGCCCCGTTGATGTCAATGTATGTCTTCGTTGTGTACTTCTTTTCCCTTTTCTTTTTGGTGCTTCGTTTGATGTTTATTAAACTATCTAGGTGAACATTAACAAGAAGAAAAAAGATGCCTTCCAAATTCTTTAACCTGAATTAGAAGTAGATCCAGAGAAAAATCCCCATTTTGATGCGAGAATGGGTAATTATTGAAAAAAATAACCTTTTGACACCCAAGTGGATGAATTTTCAATTTGTAGAGGAAGGCAAATGCTCAAAAGATGCAGAAATAATCAAGCTAAAGGTAATTTTGCTCAAGTGTTTATGCTCTTGATCTGCTCCCCTTCTATTTAATTTTTTTTTAAAATTTTGTTTATTGATTTTCCATAGTCAATTTGGAAAAGCGCATGCCAAAGAGTTGAAGGCGAAGCAAGCACAACTTGCAAAGGTAAAAGCAGAGCCTGATATAATTTCAATTCTGATTGAGGTATCAGAAAGAGTGATTATAAAGGAGAAAACAAAAGAACAAATTTCTAAAATTGAATGGTGGTATGATACCTGACTTATCGTTGTTTAGTGTAATTGTTCTGCTACTCCCTTGACCCAATTTATGTGTAATCTTTTCTAAATATTGTGCATGTTTCACATATTTTTATATGTGAATATTTTGTTTAACTGGGAATACCTACTTAATATTTTGTTTTGGATGTGAATGTCTGATGATTGTTATTTTACTCCCTTTTAGTTTAGAATATATTCTCATACTCCATCAGAATATTGATGCTCATCCATATGATGTAGATTGGAAACCCCATGGATTATACTACTTTGAAAGAAACCATAACAAATATTCAAAATTCTTCCAAGGAAGGCAAAGATATTCCATTTTTCATTGTTGTGATATCTAATAGAGAGTGGCTACTTGGAGGTAATTAAATGTGATGTTTCATTTTGATTAAGGCAGCATATAAGTAAGTCATTAACTATTTAATTGTTCTTTATCCAGATCCGTCTAGGACGGATAAACATTCCGCATATTCTTTTCTCCTTGCTGAAAACATTTGTGGCAAACATGAAGTGACGGTTAATAAAATGTGCTTCAGTATAAGTTTTGTAGCTATACTCTCTCTTTCCCCCTCCCCTTATTTTTTTGTGTGCACGCAAACGCTTACATTGTATCTATTATTTCTTAAACCTTAAATTTAGATTTAGCAGTCATTTCTTGGGAATGTTTGCTCTTCAATCTATGATGTATACAGGCCAACAAATATGATATACCACTTCATTTTGTTATTATGGGGGCTTATGTTTTATGATGTATTTTAGTTGCAAAAGCATCAGGGAAGTAATTATTAGGAATTGGCATTGCCTTTATGTAGAAAAGTTGGGTTTACAACTTTACATGTAATAATGATTCACTAATCTACTTTACTTTCAGATAATAAAACTAATATTTAGCTGAGATATGACTAGACCTGGTAAAGATGGTCCAGGCCCGCGGGCCGGGGCGGCCCGCCCGCCACCGGCTGGGCTTTGGGCCGCTATTTTTCAGCCCATAAAATCTGGGCCGTTTTTGGCCCGGCTCGCGGCCCGTGAATCTTTTTTTTTTTTAAACAAAATGTTGCTACTTGTGAATTACGAGGCTTGAACACAAGACTTGTAAGTAAATAAATAAGAGTTCAAACCAATTGAGTTACAACAATTATTTATTTTTAATGCAATCTTCAATATAAGAATATATTTTTAATTATTATAGTTGTAGTAAATAATAATTGTAGTTTGAAATTTTTTACTTGATGTGGTTGTTAATAATGAGATATTGGGTAATGCTTAAAATCATGTCATGCAAATCTTTTGAAAATCAATTTAAATATTTAAATTGCTAAAATCTTGGCATCTCCAAGTTCCAACCGTGTAAATCTTGAAAATTAATTAGATATTTCTTGGAACAATATTTGTGGAGTCATGAATGCATTTTTTAAAGTTAAATAAATTATATTAATTTTAAAAAATTAAATTTGATTATATACTTTGAAAGTAATTTATAATACTATTAAAATTTTAATTGATTGAGATATGTAGTTAATGTAGGTAATTAGAATTATTGTTTATTATAAATTATTTAATTACTTTTAATATTTATTATTATTACTATTTTTGGTGTAGCAAAAAAATTTTTAAAAAAAAATAGGGGAAGAAACCCGCGGGCCGGGCCGGGCCGAGCCGGCCCAACCCGGGCCACGGGCCTAACATTTTCGACCCGTCAAAATTCGGGCCTTTTTGGCCCGCCCGCGCTCGGACCGTGTGACGCCCCCAAAATTAGGTATACATCACCCATCTTGAGTTGCCAAATACATGGTACAGAATTCAAATATAACTTAATAATACAAATGTCATGTACAATACGACAACATAAACTGTGAGTTTGAATACAATTATTGTCTACTAGAAAGTATAAAAACTCAAAAGGAGTTCTCATTACAATTATTATCACACTATTTGACAGAATAGTGAGGACTATTATGCACCATCTAGATCACTCTGTTCCCCGACTCGTCCCAGCTATATTCTCATTTTCTGAAGAGAACAGTGAAAGAAAGGGTGAGCTCAACTAGCCTAGTAAGAAATATTATGACTAAGATAATGCAGAATAAATTATCATTAGTCTTAAACAGTGTTAAACTGATAAAATATAACAAACATCAAGTTTAACTGCAACGGAACAAGCAATCAATTATAAGAGTCAAGTAGGGAATAAAATCTACTATCTTCTATGATTTAAAAAGTTTTTCATCACTTTTATCGCTGGGACTCAGCTTAATAAATAATCCACATCATCGAATCACCCCTGCACTACGGCCAAGGATATTCTTTACTATCACGACCACGAATTATCCATGCACTACGGCTAAAGATAATCATATTTTCATCAATGGTCCTGATCATGCCATAAAATAATTCATCTTTGAACTACGACCAAAGAGAATCCATAGCCATAATCATACCAAAAACTGTCCATCAATGCACTACGGGCTAATGAGGACTTTTTCCACATCATTTGTAACATTACGGTTATGATTATACCGAATAATCCCTGGTCATAATCATACTAAGTCCATTTATACACTACAGACCACAGATGACTTTCAACATAATATAAGCATGAGGATGATGACAATGATATAAGAATTCAATAAAACAAGTTCAAAAATTAATTTATCTAGGAACTGATAACGTCCAAATTGTCAACATGATACTGCTTTGTAGAGTAAAATTCAAGAATGCTTAGAAAAATATTTTTATGAAAAGATACTGGATGAAGCGCAAATATCAAGGATATTCCACTAATTTCATGGAGTGTAGAAGTCAAAATTTTAACCAACTGAGTATAATAAAGAATGAAATAATAAAAGAAATCACCATGCATGCGGTACTTCGCACAAACAGGTTATTCCAACAGAATAATAAGTAACGGAACCAGGTCAGGCAAAATTCGCACCGACAGGATGTTCCAACAGAATAATAAAGAATGGAATAACAACAGAAATTACCATGCATGCGGTACTACGTATAAACAGGTTATTCCAACAGAATACTAAATAACGGAACCAGGTCCGGCGTAAAATGCACAGACAGGATATTCTAACAGAATAATAAAGACGGAACCAGGTCCGGCGTAGAACGCACAGACAGGTTATTCCAACAGAATAATAAAGACGGAATAATAGAAGAATGTCACCAAGTATAGGGTAGACCGCGTATACATATTATTCCAACAGAATAATAAAGAATGGAATAACAGAAGTTCTCTTCATGAATACAAAAGAAATAATACCCCTTATGAGTATAACAAATAATATCTCCTACCTTAGAAAGAAGAGTACTGGATATAGAAGCAGTGAAGTAGCAGAACACTTTTCTTCTTTCTATCTATAGTTTTTCTCTCTAGAGTTTCAGTGAATTCGTAAGAAATAATGAAGGAATGAGCTTCTATTTATAGAAAAATAGACTGCATAGTAACTAACTCATGAACGGTCCAGATTGATTTACTTTAATCTGACGATCCATATTTAAAGTAAATTTTTTTAAATAAAATAAAATATATTTTATTTATAATCTAATAAAACGAATAACTTTATAAAAGATTTTACTATGCAAATACTATGCATAATAAAATATAATATATTTTAATTATTGTCTAATAAAACAGATAATTTTATAAAATTATTCTGTTTTATATAAAAAGATTTTACTATTAGCCTAATAAAACGAATAACTTTATAAAAGTATTCTGTTTTATATAAAAAATTTTCTGTTTTATTACATTAATAATACTAATAAAATAAAATTGAGTGACTTATCACGTAAGCATTAATAACCAATACCGTGTGCTACTATGTAATCACGCGTATTACTGTACTTTTAACACCGGGTGTTTCAACAGTTAACAGTAAAACTTCCGCCGTTATTTTCATAAAAATATTTTTGTCGTTTTCTCAATCCGACAATAATTTCGTTGTGGGGTCCACCAATGATTGTACTGTCGTACGAATATTTCCTGTCAAAAATAATATTCTCCGACCAATCGAATATTATATAACAACTTGCATACTTTGCAAAATTTATAAATACTACCCACAACTATAATATTATATCAAATCCATACCATAATATTCAAAAAAAATTATTTCGAGAAAATTAAATATTTATTCATAAAATCTGGGGTCTCACAGCCCGGCCCGGGCCCGCCCGCCCGTTTGCCACCTCTAGATATGACATAAGTGTGTGATAAATTATAGGGTCTTTTACATAAGTATATAAATATTAGAAAGATATTACAATAATAGTGCACCAATTAAATAATTATATTAATAGTGCAATAATATAAATAAATATCAATTGTAGTGCAATCCACGTCACATAAAGCAAATCAACTGAAATACAAACACCTTAATTTAAGGGGAAAATTACTCCATCATTCACGTCAGTTATCTACTAAAAAAACATTCAAAAATCAACGAAAAAAAAACGGATGCTCCATATCAGAACAAATTCGAAAGCTTTTACAGATAATCATCATCTTCAACTAATTGATCATCTTCAAGAGAGGATCAATCGATAAGGAACAAAAGCAGTCATACAATAGAAGCCTAATTCGAAAGCACAGAAAAGCGAAAACAGAGTATCGGAAATCGACATGCACAAACCAATCACAGGTTTTCGAAACTGAAAAAAGAGCTATAAACGGAGATTGCAAAGCGAATCTGGATACTAAATACAAAGGTACGAATCAGTTAAATATATATTGAAATTATGTTTTGTTACCTACGAAATCAACTGCAGGGGAAATATTTATAACAATAAATATTTGTTTTTCACTAGAATTTTGATACGCATACAAAGTATTGGGAACATTTATATAAAGATATGTTTACCTTGTTTCAAGTGTTTAAAATATACAACATTAAAATTTTAGTTTTGAATTTTGAAAAAATTAAAACATTACTTTACCGTAACAAAGATACCAATAACGTATATTTTGGTTACTTAACAATGTTAATTTGGTAACCAATTAAATAGTTTTTGTAATTTCAGTAGCCATATACTATTGGTTACAAATGCCAATTTTGGAAGCATTAATGTAAAACTTTGACAACATTCTTATAATTATTTGGATTCCATATTTTTAGTGTTTAATATTTAGTATTTCATTTTGAGGGACATTATAATTTGTGTTTTGCTTATGGAAGGAATAAAAACATTACTTTACAGTAACAAATATACAAATAACTTATATTTTGGTTACTGAATAATGTTAATTTGGTAACCGATTAAATAACTTTTGAAATTTCAGTAGCCAAATACTATTGGTTACAAATGCATATTTTGTAAGCATTTATATCAAAATTTGGCAACATTCATATAAATATTTGGATTCCTTATTTTTAGTGTTTAATATATTGTATTTCATCTTCAGGACATTTTAAATTATGATTTGTTTATAACCAAACTGAAAGCAGTTTGATGCATAATAATTGTTAATAAAAACGTCTACTTTGGTTACTTAATAAAGTTGTTTTAGTATCTAAATAGTGAATATAAATTATATAAGTTACAAAATAGTTTGAGAAACAGTAACATTCATATTTCGTTACGCATACAAAGATTTGGAAACATTCATATAAATATTTGGATACTAATTAAATTATTGTGTCAATGTTACTGTTTCAGTATTGGGAATATGGATATGCTTCCAATTGTAGTTTACTTCAACGGAACGTGGACAGACAGTAGCTAATATCAAAATTTCGAAGTTACTTCACAGAAATGCACAACATGATATGTACTGCATTAAATCTAGACTACAGCACAACGGAATTGGCAATCAAATTTCAGATTAAGAGCAACATTCCTCCAATCAAGGTGACAAATGAAGCATCCTTTAGATTTTATACGGAAGTCAGTAGAAGATCAGATGATCATTGCAAGTATCCACTAATTATAGATTATGAACACATCATTGGAGGGACAACAAGCTTACATAATGTGATAAATGAAGAAGAATATATAGTGCAAATAGAAACGCCAATGAGATTGACACAGTGGAATTCTGAATTTGTTTCGTTGGCAACACAAGAATACCAAAATGAATCACAATATGTTGAGCGGCTGGCAATTGAAGTAATTGACAAACAAAAAGTCAGAAAGCAGAACATATCAAACAATGCAATACAATGTGATGAGGTCATTTCAGATCCAAATAAGTTTGAAGTCAAAATACATCAAACTTACATAAACAAGAAAATTCTTTCACAAGCAATAAGGCTACATTCCATAAGGCAGAACAGACAACACAAGGTTGAAAGAACAAGTGGTCGAGATTTTGTTCTAGTATGCCTAGACAATGGAAATTGCAAATGGAAACTAAGAGCATCAAAGTTTCGGAAAACAACTATGTTCAAGGTAAGAGAATTTAATGATGTACACACTTGTTCGTCAAACATACTGCTTGGAGATCACATACAAGCAAACAGTGAGATGGTTAGTGAGTGCATTAAGCATAAACTAACTAACTTCAAGAAAATTTACACCCCAACAGACATTGTGGAAGACATGATGACGGAGTATAACGTGTCCATCTCCTACCAAAAAGCATGGAGATCAAAGGAAAAAGCAATGCAAAAAGTAAGAGGAAATCCACACGACTACACTCTGATCCCTTCTTGGTTGCACATGTTGCAAAAAACTAATCCAGGTAGCAATTGCAAACTATTTATTAAATGTTTCAACTATTTTGGTTACTCAACGTAAGAAGTTTAGTCACTTACAAATACATGTATGGATACTACATATTTTAATTAAATAAGACTAAATCTGATTTTTACAGCAGACAAATATATACTTGAAATGAAACTATTAAATAGCATTTTAGATACCATCTAAACACTATAAAGACATAAAAATATAAGTTATTATAAAGCAAAAGTAATACACATAGTAATCATAACTACAAATCTGGACAATAATTATTGCATATAATTACATTAACCTTACTTTAAAATTCATTTCAGGATCCATCACATCATTAGAGTTGGAAAAAAATGTTCGCTTCAAATATCTCTTCTTCGCAATAGGAGCATCCATCGAAGCATGGCAACATTGTTTCCCAATCATTGTAGTTGATGGGACATTCATACAGTCAAACTACGGGGGTACACTGCTCATAGCAAGCACGCAAGATGCAAACAGGAACATCATACCGATTGCTTTTGCAGTTGTTGACAGTGAAAATGAATCATCATGGAGATGGTTTTTCATCAATTTGAGAAATGTTTGTGGTGTTAGAGAAGGACAATGCATCGTTTCAGACAGACATGAAGCAATTATCAAGGGACTTAACTGTGTGTTCCCTGATGTCATGCACGGTTCATGCACCTACCATATTCTGAAAAATATTAAAAACAGATTCAAAAAGAAAGGAGAAGAGGTAAAAAAAGCATACAATGCAGCTTGCAGGGCTTACACTATAGAAGAATTCAACATACATATGGCTGAACTTGATGCAATTGATACTAGAATAAGAACATATCTGGAGGAAGAAGTTAAGCTAGAAAAGTGCACGAGGCTCCATGGAACTGTAAGCAGGTATTCAATAATGACTTCAAACACCGCTGAATCTATTAACCATGCAATCAAGGGAATTAGAGATCTTCCAGTTGCGTCGATGATTGAATGCCTACGTTGTATGGTTCAAAGGTGGTATTTCACAAACAAACAGTCAGCAATATCAACGTTCACAAATCTATCCACGACAGCTGAGAGAAGATTGCAAGATAATATCAACGAGTCAAAGAAACTTAAGGTCAGCCATAAAACCCATAAATTGTTACTGCACATCTTTGGAAAAAAATAGCATTAACAATTATATGAAACCACAATATGAATTCTTGGATACCAATATAAACTGTAAAAGTTACTAACAATACATATAACTTAAATTATTCTATATATATATTTTTTAAAAAAGTAATTATTATACATTTTAACTAAACTATTAAAATTTGTTGTAGGTTGAGACATCAAATCTAGTGATTTTTACTGTTTATGATATCACCAAGCAATTTATCGTGGATATGGGAAAAAAGACATGCACATGCCGTAAATTTCAATACCATGAAATGCCTTGCTCACACGCTGCTGCAGTTATTAGCAAACGGAATATGAGCTGTTATGATTTTTGCTCACAATACTATTCAAAAAAAACTTTGATGGACACATATTCAGCTTCCATCATGCCATTGGACGACAAAGAGAATTGGGACGTTCCAGACGAGATTAAAAACATATGTGTCAAACCACCAAATACAAGAAGACCAGCTGGACGACCAAAGATTGGAAGGTACAAGCATGTGTCTGAAAATACCGTTCAAAATAAATACAGACGATGCCAACAAAAAGGACACAACAAAAAAACATGCAATAATCCACCAATTTTGGAGCCGAAAACGTTGTAATATATTTTATTTTTAACAAAAAAAATTTGTAACACTCATTGATGATTACTGAGGCTGGTCAATATACATTCATATTGTAATCGTTTTATTGATTAAATAAATAAAAATTTATATTGCACAATATTAAAATATATTTATTTTTCATTAATTTCTTTTTAACAAGAAGTAATTATATCTTCAAATCAACAAATGTATATTATAATTATTGATGTATATTTTATTTACTACCTAAAACTACAACAGTTACCTGTAAATGCAATTTTGGCTACCAAGTGTACAATAAAAAAAAATTACAATTCCAAACAATTTAATTAATAAATTAATTTTAATTAATATAACTATTTGGTAAACCACAAAATACTGTCTATTATAATAGATACCTGTAAATAAAATTTTGGCTACTAACTATACCATGTTAAAAAACTATAAAATTACTATTTGGTTACTATCTAAAACTAAAATAGATACCTGAAAATAAAATTTTGGCTACTAATTGTACCATGTTAAAAAACTATAAAATTACTAAAATTAATTAATGGAGTATTTTTAAATTAATATAAATGTTTGATAAATCTCAAATACTGTTTATTATAAACAATATATGTTGTTAGTAAACCATCATTACCATAACAAAAGAAAAAAACATAAAATAATGTGTAAAATATGATATAGATTCCTGTAATGGCTGATTCCCCGTTTTGAAATGTTTTTATTCTAATTAATATCTTTAAAAAAACAATTAGTTCTAATTACAAATAAAATAAAATGTAACAGACATATTTATGTATATTTTGGTTACTATCTAAAACTAAAATAGTTACCTGTAAATGAAATTTTGGCTATCAACTGTACAATGTTAAAAAAAATACAATTATAAAAGTTAATTATCCATACTAATTCCCTAAACAATTTCGGTTGACACATATTCAATTCTATTCATTTTCGGATGTAGGGAAGTATATCAGTTTAGGTCTATGTGTTTCTATTTAATTCTGGAAGTGAGACATTGATTAGGTTTCTGTTTAGCTTTTTCCTCCACTTCCACATTGATGTCATTTACTTGTTTGGTTTTGTACCCACCTAACCTTTGTACACATGATTACGATAAATGGTAACTCTCTTTACAAAGTTTAGTGCCATTGACACAGTTAAATGTTATTTTTTTTGCAAACATAAACTCACTTTCTAAAACATTAGAAATGTTAACAAAAAAATAAGTTTAAATGGGTTAACAGCTATGCCTCATGGTCATTAGTTTGAATGTACATTATATTTACAACATTATTAATTTTATTAATGTTTTTTTACAATATATTATCCATACTAATTGGATACCAATAACAATTCAAATAGATACCGTAATATCAAAATTTAGAAACCAACTGTATCATAAATAAAAATGTTAACAATAATAAGTACGAAAATTAAATACAAAACAAAAAACAACAATGTGAGCCAACAAAACATACTCATACTTCCACTGTTAAAAATTAATACATCATTCAACCATCATAATAATTACAAAACATTCCACAACAAATAACCACATCAAATCAGAATAATTACAACGAATTTCCACAATCAATAACCATATCAAGATGCATAATAATACTAGTCTTCAGTAGCTAATCTTCCTGGATATTCTAAGTCAGATTCATATCCAACTAAATGTTTGTTCCTCGCATGATTAAACAAGTTGACACATAGCTTCCTACGGTATTGAAGGATCGAAAATGGTTTTGGCATTTCAGAGATCATCTGATGAATGAAATGTGCCGCAAAACAAATTGTAAACATTCCGCAATCGCTGAAAAAACAATAAATATATAACACAAATCAAAACAGACTTCAATATATATACAAAACTGAACAAATAAAAGTAATTGGAAACTTACCCTTCAATTTGTTCCGGAATACCCTCTGCAAATTCGAGATCAATGATATCATGTTCTCCTTTGTTGCGATATGGAACACTATTGAAATCAATATCTGTTCTATTCTTCCAAAACCCGCAATTAGACAAAATTATGGGGAGAATAAAGATGTACGGCTCGCACACATCCATAATATTTGTGCGCATTACATTCCTATCCTGTTGAAGAGAATTATAAACCACTAATACTCTGCGATGCACGTCAAACACCAGCAAAAACCAATGACCAGGAGCTGACATATGAATGGGAAACATAACAAAATCGACGTTAACCCAGGGTGTGTTGACTTCCATAAGAAACCCATGAATGTACTCAGCTATATCACCGGAGGCCAACAACAGATTCTTATCACAATTTCTATTACAATATTTCCCATATAAATTGGTCAACTTGATATGGAACCAACAATCTGTTGTTGTAGCCCTTATTTGAATTTGGTTCGAGTGCTTAGCCACTTTACGAATGTAATACAAGCATATGTTGATGTGCTGAATAAAAATTAAAAACAAAATAACAATCAGAGTTAAACAAAGGAAAATAAAAATAATAATGTAACATAATAGTTTCCAATAAATATTCAAATAGTTACCAATATAATGCAATAAGGTGACCAAAACTAACAAACATGTATTCAAAGGTAATGAAAAAACTCACATCATCATCAAGCCACTGGCCTGGGGTCTTAAGCTTGTAAAACCACATTTTTGAAGCTATTGGCACAGACCCAAAACTGAATGAAGGCTCAATTTTGTCATTGTTACCCGGAAACTTTTCAATCCTTCAAAAAAGTAACACAATAGAAATACCAAAGAAATTATTTTATATCCTTCTAAAAAACATAATGAAAATATATTAAACTCCAATATACATACCTTTTCCGGTTATTTAATCCAATCTTAAACCACTGCTCAAAAAGAACATCTTCATCTTTCGAAGGAATACACATACAGATATCTGGAAATGCTGACAGACCTGGGGATAATTGACGAACATCCATATCTGAAGAGGTAGAACCAACTGAACCAAACTTTGAAGTAAAAGGACTCTTCAAAACAGCACTCTTCGCAACCGTGCGAACAGACCTGCCAATTGGTCTTGCAGCAGATTTTTCAACTTCAGAACATTGAATTAAATCCTGAGTTGTAAACACCAGCTCATCAAGTATAGAAATGTCTGATCCTTCGAATTTATTAACCTGTAATATTTTACAATACATTACACACAAAACAAGGACAATAACAAGTTAAAAATATAAAACTTTTGATCAATACAAACATAAACATTATGGCAAACTAACTAATACAACAAATTAAGTAAATTGCTGATAAAAAAATAACAAACCTCAATAGGAGTAAAAACAACAATTTCTTTTCCACTAGATTGACTTAAAATATCAAAGCTAGGAACGTCATCCATCTTCTCAGCCTGTTAAAAAAGTAGAGTTTATAAATATAACACATTAAAAAAAATAACATTTTAAAAAAAATGTTTAACCTTTTCATCCTCAACATGAATTTTAACCCCTCTAGGCGTATAAACAACTATCTCTTTCCCAGAAGAATTTAAACCAACATTCTTGCTCTCAATCTGTTAATAAAAAACAGAAAGAAATAAGCATTTACTTAATAAACATGAAAAATAAAATGAAAACTAAAATAAATGTAAACCTGTGCATCCTCTTCCTCAAACTGATTTCCAACAACACCACCAACAGGAGAATCAACACTCCCTTTAATATTACCAACATCAACGTTCTCACTCAACTCATCATCATCATCATCTGCAGAACCATCAACATCATCATTATCAGCAACACCATCATCATCATCACCATCACCATCACCATCACCATCACCAACATCATCATCACCATCATCATTATCATCATCATTATCATCATCTTCAACAAAAGTAACATTTTTATGTTTGCTATATCTAGACTAACCATATACAAACTTTCTAATCATCTTTTTTACATCCCTGCAAATTTGCATTTGACACACTTGCAGTTGGTCTTTTAACACAACACCCAAATTCTCAATATCTTTTTTCATCTCCATCATATTACCTTCTAAAGGTTTTACGCGTTTATCGATAACTTCTTCCATATCAGAAATAGAAAACCCAATATCATTAAACTTCCTCGATGAGTCAACTTTAACATCAGAAATTTTGCCTACAATATCATTTCCATTAAAAAAATGAAAACCCCCTAACCCCAACCGAACCTTTTCATCATCCGTAGGAACAATATTCTGAACGATCAACTGAAAAATAATAATAACAACAAATATACCATGTCAAAAAGATTAAATATAAAACATAAGCAAAACAATACAAAAAAAAAATAACAGTAACCAATATAAAATATGAATGGAAACCATATATAAAGCAACTGGAAACCAAGATACCTGACCAGATCCAAAAACAAGGTCATTCAATTTCTCATTTTTGGGAGGCTTTCCTAACTCCCTCCATCTAAATAATCTCAACACTACAGCATGGTCATCAACACAAAATCCTCTGACTTTCAAAGTAGGTATTGTTTCAAACAAAAAAACTTGAAACACATAAGGCAATCCATTAAGTTTGTAAGATTTACAATGACCATCCCTATAAAAATTATAAATCACCCCACCATGCTTATCCTTCCTTACATGACCCTTGACTGCAATGGATAAAGAATTCTTTGTCTTTTGAAAAGCAAATTTACCCCATGGATAACTTTCAATATCCCCATAAGACAAAAAGTTAAACAAAGTTTCATCAATATAATTGTCAGAAACGGAAGCTAGAATGAAATTAAAAACTAATAAAATAATAGACATCCTAACTGCCTCATCATCATCATCAAATACAACGCTCCTATATATCTTGCCAATATTAGAACGGGTGACAACCTCATCACCAAAAAACTTCTCCATCAACAAATTTTGAATTCCCTTAAAACTATCAATATCTTCATTTCCTTGCCAATTCAAACCAGAAATCAAACAAAATTTGGGCAATCCAAACCTAACCCTTCTCTCACCAAACAAAAATCACAACTCCCCATCATCCCTTTGCTAAACTTCCCTAATCAAGGCCTGATGAATAATCTGGGAAAACATTTGTCGCTGTCCAAACTCTAAAAATTTACCAAAACATGTCAACTTAAACTTATTCAATTGTACCTCAGACAATTTGTTCTTGATAATATTTGGTACCTCCATATCACACCAATAAATAATTTTTGCTGAAAAATTCCGATTACGCTCCTCGTTGAATAGATCCCAAATCTGAAATTGGAAAAACTTACATTAAAAACACATTAACCAAATTTAAAAACTATATTAAAACTTTAAATCAAAAACTGTTAAATGAGCAATATCAATGATAACCAAAATAATTTCAGCAATTGATCATAATCAAAATTAATTATAATTTTTAAATAAAAAATCATAAACAATCATCAATCTCCAAGACTATTGGAATAAAAGACATGTTAACAAGTATGATATCAACAGTTTCCAATCATTACCATGTTGGTAACAAAAAATAAAATAACAAGTTACCTGCATAATATAAATCTAAATAACAACAACTTCAACATCCATAAAACTACTGAATAACAAAAAAAACAACACAAACCAAAACACCACCATGCATAAAAAAAACACTAAAAACAAAAAACAACTAAAAATTATAATTCTTAAAAAAAAAAAAAGTTAACAAACCTTCAAATGTTTCTACCGTAGAACCATTTTCCGGCTATTGGCCTCAACTTTATCTTCTTTAACAACTTTTTCATCAGAACATTCAAAATCGGAATCAATATACACCATTGATTTCGCCTTCTTCTTCGAATGTCTCCCAATATTCTTAATATCAACATCTGATTTCAACAATAACCTCTTCCCTTGTTTAGAAGACTTTGGACAACTATCCTTCACCATTAAAGATAACTTCGAATCCTCTAAAGAATAATCTTCTGGAACTCTTTTCCTCTTCCTATCCGGTTTCTTAACCCCAATTCCCTCCATGCTCTTCCTCGTAGAGACCATCACGAAAAAAGATAGAAAGAAATCAGAGAATGTAGTACCGATAAATATGAACAAAAAAAAAATTGAGAATAACACGATTTGAAGCAAAATACGACAAACACGAAGTAAAAATCAAACGCCGACAACAAAAATCTACCCGAAAAATCGACAAAAAAATAGAGAAGAAGATGAATAAGGGTTTGCTTAGAAAGTGAACAAAACACCAAATAAGGGTTTCCAAAAGAGAGGATACTACATACGGACCAAAAAAAATTTAAAAAGAACGCAATCCCCAAAAAAAACGCAAAATCAGTTTTTTTAAAGAAAAAACTGAATTGCAATGTCATCGGGAAATTAAAACACATCCCATAATAAAAGGAAGCATAAATATGCACTAATAATGAAAATAAAATTTTAAAGATATTAATTATGTAAATATTTAATGAGTGCACTTTTATTGTAAATATATTTTTAAATGTACTATAAAATGTAATTGTTCCTAAATTATATAATCAGTTATTCAAAATAGCCCGTGCATTGCACGGGCTATCACCTGATATATATAATTTCAAAAGAGAGTATAAATATATATTCTAAACTCTTAATATTCTTTCGGATTTCAACAGTTCTATTTTTCTTCTGTATTACTGCGAATGAGCCATAAGAGCTGGAAGGACAATTAAAGGGCTAAATTTCACTTTTGAAAGTATAGTAACAAGGGCGGATCCAATTTTTTTTAAACAGGGACGAATTTTAATTATTTTTTTTTGTTGAATTTAAATAAATAAAATTTGAGCTAATTATAATATTAATTAATTATAATAATGTTTACAAATTACAATAAATATTCATAATCCAAACTAAAAAACAAAATTTAAATAAAA
Organism: Panax notoginseng; assembly: GCA_016801055.1. Lineage (NCBI taxonomy): Eukaryota > Viridiplantae > Streptophyta > Magnoliopsida > Apiales > Araliaceae > Panax > Panax notoginseng. Next base: position 136,158,848 of record CM029021.1, on the reverse strand, counting down.
AAAAATATTTAGATACAATTTAGAAATTTATTTCAATTACTTGTCATAGTTTAATTTGAATGATTCCCCAAATGCTCAAAGCCTCAAACCAAATTTTCTTTCTATATTCAAACAAAATCATGAATTAATTTTAAAGTATAAACTAACTTTAGTATTTTTTATAAGTTTCAAATAAGTTTTACTTGAAATAAGATAAATAAATCATCCAAAATTTATGCTCAGAATACCAAAAATTATACATGGTCCATTAGTTAGATACAGAGAAATAAAGTAATTATAACAACTAGAAATGAGGGTCTTCTAAAAGCTTATAGTCATTTTCTATTTTCTATTTCCCATTATACAATAAGCCAAAATCATTGTAAACTATCACAATAAAAGACAGAAACTACTCAACCAAAATGATCTAATTTTCAATTGAAGATCAAACAACCCAAAAATAAAAACTCAATCAAACCAAACAAATAGTAACTACAGTCAACTAAATCAATAAATTTTTTTTTAAAATTCGAATCAAACGACCCCTCACGATTCACACCCTGATGCTTTATATAATTCTAATATTTCACCAAGCCTTTAAACTAAGAAAAGTTCTGTATTTGTATTTAGAATTAGTTTATAATTTTTTTTACTCCCTCCAAATTTAATTCTTTAATTAATCTGCCTCTTTGAATATATTAACTTACATATCTACTCGTGCCTCTATATCTATAAAAAAATAATTCAGTAAGAACAATTACCTATGCTTTCCATTAAATAGATCCGCCGATAATAACAATTAGCAGACTTACCAACCTGATGGCTAAATGAGTTGGAATAACGAGTTGTCACTTGAGTCAATGATCAAAGTCAACATGATATCAAATTTGTACACTATGGTTTCGTGCCTAAAAGGTAGAGTGTCTCCTATTCTTCCGCCGATATAATTGTCATCTTGTCCTTCAAATATATTTGCATATTTTTTTGAGAGATACTAAGCCCCATTTAAACAAGTATAATATGGATATCTAGGAAAGAACCAAACTCTGAAAGACACCATTGATTCTCACAATTGCATATCGGGGAGGATCTCCAGCGGACCAAATTAGCGGACCAATGAACGGACCAAGGCAAAAACACGCGGGTTTCAGGGCCAACCCGTGGGTCGAACCGACCCGCGCCCTGAAACCCGCGTGTTTTTGCCTTGGTCCGTTTATTGGTCCGCTTTTTTTGGTCCGTTTTAGATCCTCTCCGTATATATATATATATATATATATATATATATATATATATATATATATATATATATATATATATATATATATAAGACAATTGGGTCACAAATGTATTTTGATTTAGAATGAAATCGCTAAACCCACATCTATAGAATGGAATTAATTGGTGGGAATGAAATGGGTAATGAAATGGACATTCCATGAATTTCTACCCACCAACCAAAGTTAATGGACCAAAATTCCTTCCTTAAGCAATTACCTTTTCATTTCCATCTAATTCCATTCTATTTCCATCAACCAAACACAAAACATAATAAACCACAAGATTCACAAATTAAACTAAAAAAATCCCATAAATCTTAAATTGGGGATTGGGGGTTGGGGGGATAACTCTCAAGTCTGTTCTCAAGATCAAGTTAATTACCAACATAGTTCAACCATTCCAAAATAAAAATAGATAAAAGAGAAGAGAATAAAAGAGAAGAAGGTAACAAACTAAAGTACCCAAACCCTACTCGTTCAGAACCCTATAAGTTCTAAGCAACAAACTAGAAAAGGCTAAGGTGAATCGAAGCCTATATAGTATATTATATATATTCACTTCTTTGACTTCCTTGAGAAGTCAATACCCGAACCTCCCTTTTGCCGAAACTATGTCTTGTACTTGGGAACAACGAGGGTGCGATCTTGACTTCAAGTCTAATTGTCCAATTTCTCCTCTTATATCTCCTCCAAAACTGCATGCACAAATAAAAATAAATTTCACGTTAAATATAATATTCAAAATATCATCATATATAATTAAAAACCTACTTACTTTGTAGAAATTTAAGACCATCATCTTCTAAATTGTCAAACGGAAACCCTTAAATAATGTATATATATGTAATAATATTCTACCAAATGCATGTAAGAAGTTATATATAAATAAAGCTGAAGCAACCTACTAATCAACAACTTAATTACCATGCACAGACATATATATAGTTACGTTAACTTGCTAATGCCTCAGGCATTAGTGCGCCTTCGATTGATGGCATCCTTTATCCTATCCACCGTACAAACCACGAGGTTGTTGGCTGTGGTAACTGAGCTTAGGGAAAGTTTTTCCGTAGGCGTGGAGTTAACCAAAATTTGGAGTCCCAAAGTAAGGAGAGATCCACCAGAGCTAGCTTCAACAATTCCATCGGGGAGTATAGAAAATCCAGAGGGAAGAAGGGCAACGTGATCCGGGTTTCCATCACTTAACACCGCGTTCATAGAATGGACATCCACAGGAGAATAAACCACAAAGGAAGCCGTTGGATCGAAGCAACTTTCTTGTAGTATGAGCAAAGTGTTGTGACTTGAATTCACGCGCTACAATTAAGAATTTTTAATTGTTGGTTAATTAATTAGTTCGAGTAATTGAAATATTTATGTATGCATAATTAATTAATATTATGGATATATAAAGAAATTGGAAAAACTTACATTTACTTCTAGAAGTGAAACATAGTTGCCAGTTTCCCGGCCACTAGGAATGTGTGACAATTCGTGAGCATTGCCCACATTAGAAAGTATGTCCCACTGTTGATAAATTGTAAGGATCATATCAAAGTGTGAGATTTATCAATTAGTGTTCAACATCCAAAGAATAATTTATTTTCAATTACTGCCTTAAAATGAATTTATTAGCAATTCTTTCTTTTTCTTTGTTAAAAAAATAGAATTAACTACTTTATTATAAGTACTTACATATATATATATATATATATATATATATATATATATACACACACACACACACACACGAGACATAAATTAGTAAGAAGCATTGTAAGTACACTGTTCTAAATCTATTAGTATGATCTAAGGAATATTCACAAAAGGATCAAACTAATTAAAGGGCATTCTATTCATTTTGCATAGTTATATGTGTTATATCTATACACAAACCATCATGATTAGTATTATTTTCCTTAATTTCATTCTCAATCAAAGAACCAAAAGAACTCGGTTGACAGGTGGTATCAATCTTTGCAACTCATAATTAATATTAAATGAATTTCAAGCACGAATAAGAGTTTTTTATCAATAAATTTTAGTCTTCATTTAATAATAATTATACCATTTCACAAGCTAATGGAATAAGTTTTAGTTCATAGTCAGAAATATATGTTGAGTACTGTGCCTTCAACTAAAAAAGGTAGAATATAATATAATTAGTTATCTTGATTACCTTATAATGTATACAAGGTAGTACTACACTCATGAAGAAGAATTTATTGATGCAAGCTAAGTGAAATTAATGAGACGATCGTGCATGCATCTTCATTAAACTAATCAAGAATCAATATTCAATAATCAACATATTAGAGCTCAGTTACCATCAACAATGCATCTATGACGTACCTATATATATGATCAGGAAATTTCGGAAAGACAATGAATTCTATCGATCTAATTCATGTTGATCATATAATTTAAGATAATTAATGAAATTAAAGAGATGTTAATGCTTGAAAACATTAGGCACGTACCTCATTTCTATAGTTCTCATTACAAAGGAAATCAAACAACATCTTTGGTGAAATTGGAAGCCAAAAGGAAGTAGCAGCACTTAGCATAATACCAGTGGGTCTGCCCGGATCATCTATGCTCTTTCTGGTCATGATCCTCACATTTTCGGATGAATTTTCAGACACTGTCATCCATCCATGAGCAAAAGAGCAACTAATCCCTTCAGTAAAGCTGATAATCATTCTCTCAGTCAGCTTCAACACATTCTTTCTTCCTTCTGGAGTTGACATCACTGTGAAAAAACCAGTAAAGAAAATATCATTTCCTCACATTTATTCTGAAGAATCACATATACTCCCTCCTTTCTACAAAAAAAATCCCCCCATTTGCCAATTTTTAAATATGTCCCAAAAAAGAGTTATTTCTTTTAATAATAACTATAAATTAACACAATCTCCTCAAGTTTATCAGTACAATTTCATTAACACATGCGACATCATTTCTAAACTAAACATTCAATTAATTACGTAATGATAGACATGCATCGTTCAATTAATTACGTAGGGATAGACATGCATGAAACAAAAATATGTCCCTAAAATTTGTAAATTCTGTAAATGTTAGATTAATAACAATGAGTACAGAACTATATTATAGGGGCTAGGGAGAGATAATGTAAGATTACCAAAATCAGTAGTAGAAGCATCTGTTGCCAATGCACTTGCAAGACGTTCACACTGTCGATCTAGAGTGGCAACCCATCTGTTTGCTCCAAATCCCAGACCAGCACTAAGTACAGGTTTGTACATATCGTGAACACCACTATCGTCCACCTCTACATGCTCGATCCATGTAACCTAAACAATTAAAAGTAAATTAATACTTCCTCTATCCCTAATTTATTTAGTCAAACTGTCCATTTTTATAATAAAAATTTACGCTATTTTCTTATAAATATAAGTAGAGAAACTATAATCATAACAAACCAGTGAATTTGAGATGCGCATGGAGTTAATTGGATCGCAAGATATGATGATTATTGTTCATGTTTGAATTTACCTTTGAGTATCCATCAGGCATTTCTTGAATCAAACAACCAGAAGGCCTTTTCAGGCATCTCACTGGCAGACTAGGGTTCATGTCATCCAGTGAAGCATCAGCCACTGCCCAAGTCCCATCCGGATGTAGTTCACAGTATCTCGCAAAACAGCTCTCACGAGAAGGAACCAGGGGGGAAGGAAGTTGGAATTCTGCACTCATCTGAAGAAGGCATAATTGAATATTCATTAGAATTGTTAAGCTTTTACCTAGCATAATATATTTTATTTACTAGATCTTAAAATAAATGTATTTACCACTTGTATCACTCCGTTAAATGTTCCCGCTACTCCGGTCGATAGGACGTCCAGAGTAGTGGCTCTGGACACAATGTCAGAGAAAACAGTTGACCACTTTTTCTGATTAATAACACAAGAGAAGTTAAATATGAATTATTTATAAAATCTAAAATTTAAAATTAATATAAATTCATATGATTTTAGTTAATACAATCGTGCTTATTGTGAACTATCTAAAAATTATAACTAATGAATAAAAAAAAATTGTTTTTTTATTATTAACATGATTAAAAAATTGAGGCTTTTGCAAATGATTTCATGAAGTCAAAAAAGAGAGTATTTTTATAGAACATAGAAGAGTCAAATTTTACTGTCACATTACTTGTCTCATTTACTGTTCCACTTCTACGTATTAATTACTGTCACATAATCATTACTTATTTATTTACCGTTACTTTGTAATTAAATGAAAATTACGTGGAGTGCAATGTGTAGGATGAAATAACTAATGAGGTAATTAAGTAATAAGACAACATATTTGAATTCAACATAGAAACACCAAATTAACTGTTAGTGATAAAACTTCATTAGACAATTAAGAGACATACATACCACATCCATTAAAATCTCAACAAGGTTAAGGTGGTCCATTTTAACCACAGCCATTTTGCGTGAACCTTCAGACTTGAAGCCCGCCGGCTTGGGTTCAAGGATTTGAGGAAATGTTCTAGTGTATTCCTCTTCTCTTAGCATACTGCTTGAGCCATCAGTGCTGCAGGGTACCCACAATGGTTCACCCGCCCGAGCCATCTCCATTATCTCCTCCATCGCAACAGCTGCAAGCTTGACTGTCACATGCTTAATATCCTCGGCCGGTGTTCTGTGTACATCCATGTCGGCTCCAATGCCAGCTGGCTGCTGCAGCCCAAAAGTAGTATTTTGGAACCCTAGATCAAGGTCCGGATGAGTGAGCATGGGGTAATTTGCTGGAGCCTTGCCTCTAGCTTGCTTTGCAAGTAGTGATGAAAGGCTCTCAACCTGGAGCAAAAATTAAAAAAATGTATTCTTGCAAACTTGACTTACAAAATTAAAATATATCTGTAATTTTGAAATAAATGATGTATTAATTAATAGTACGCACATCGTCACTTAGTTGAGCATTATCCAACCTCAATTGTTGTTCATCATAAGACATTTCACCACCTGTAGCAGTTGGATCGCCACATTTTGAGCATGTTGTTTTGCTAAGGATTTCTCTCAAACTTTGGTTTTCAGCTCGAAGCCTAATGTTCTCAGCTCGGAGATTGGTATTATCAAAACGTTCATTTTGAGACTGAGACAAGATAAATATAGTTTATTTAAATTAATTAATCATTATATGGTACTATATATATATATATATATATATATATATATATATATATAATTATATATGTATGTATGAATAATTGGCATCTAAGACTTTGTAACAGTCCCATCCCTTCTAGTATATTAAATTAAAAGTCTACGTTATAGAAACTGCAGACATATAGAATCAAAAAAATTAATGAAATGAAAAATAAAAGAAGTTATAGGGTTTATATATATATACCTTAACTTGGGTGCGCTTGTTTTGGAACCAAAACTTGATTTGAAGAGACTCTAACCCTAATCTCGCACTAAGCTCCTTTCTTTGCCTTTCATCAGGGTGTGGCCACTCCTTGAAGAAACTAATAATGAAATAAGTTTTTTTTTCAAAAATGAAATAATTAATTTAGTATAATTCAAATGATCAATAAATAATTATAATCAAGAAAATATTTTTTTTTTAAAATAGCATTTTCTTTGTATTAACGTACGCTTCCAATTCTCGGATCTGTTGATGAGTGTGGCGATGGTAGCGCTTCCTCTTGGTCCGTCTTGACTGATCGGCAGAAGCAGCATCTTGATCCTCGCCGGAGGCACCACCTCCCTCTTGGTATTGGCTGCCGCCTGATCTGCTTTCGTTTTCCTCAATATCTCCTCCGGTTCTGATTATGGGCCCCATCACATTCCCTCCTCCTTCAATGTTGATTTCAATCGTTTCCGGTACTGGCAGCATTAGCTGAGCCTCCATCATGTAATTAGGCTGCTGGAACAATATTAATAATTAATTTATAATCATATATATATATATATATATATATATATATATATATATATTGTAGATTCTGAATTATGCATATACTACATTTTTTGTTTACACGTGACAGAAAGTAAGGAAAGGAGGAGTGAAGTGAAGTTCCCCCCCTCCCCTCTCTGTGTGAATATGTGTGTAAAAATTAATTTTTTCACATGTTAAAATGATATTTTTACATGAGTCTCTCACAGGAATGTTAAAATCACTTATGTGAAAATATCAATTTTTTATATAGAAATATCTGTTACGCGTGCGATAAATGACAAGTAGGAACTGACTGAAATTGGCTGATAGTAAATTAATCTATCTATGTTTTCAAAGAAAATATGTTGTAAAGTTTTGAAGGAAATTAGTTAGTGGTTGACCAAAATTTATTAATTAGGTGCATTTATATATATATATATATATATATATATATATATATATGTGTGTGTGTGTGTGTGTGTGTGTGTGTGTGTGTGTGTGTGTTTTCTTTCGATTTAATGGAAATGTTAAAGACTTTTTTGAAGATGAGCTCATTATAACCAATTTCAAGCCATTTCCCCAAAGAAGAAGACATAAAATAATTTTTAGTTACAAGAAGCCAAGAAAACAGAAAAAAAAAAAAAAAAAACTCTAGTTATGTAATGTTATAAAATTAATAATGAGAGAATTGTGTGTGAGAAAGAGATAATTTGATTTCCAGGATCTGCAGGGAGAGATAATTTAATTTAAAAAAAGGTGTGACCCCATCACCTGAGTGTTAATTAGGGGAATCTCTGAGGAAGAAGATTTTCCTATATGAGTACCACCACTGTCACGGCTATTTGTTGGAGTTGGCTGTCCCGCCTGTCCGGTAGACATCTTTCACTCTGCACAACCCTAAACAACTTAGTGTATATACATATAGTAACTCTACATTTACAAGAGCAAAAAAATAGAGGATTTTGTATGATGATTAATTAAAGAAAGAACAAATGGTGCTGGTGTTAATTAAGCCACTCTAAGTAGACTTGTATTTCTGAATGCATATACCTAGCTACTTGAAAACCTTTGTGTATATATATATATATATATATATATATATATATGAAGATATATATAAGAAGAGAGTATGATTTGTAAACTAAATCTCTCTTTCTATTTCTCTTTTTGATGGTGGAGAATGCAAAGTGTGGTGGTGCAGAGTGAAATGTGATGGATTTTATAGGAGGGGAAGGTGAGAAAATGACAAACAAGACAGATAGGAAGAGATCAATGAAGAGATAAGAAGAGATGAAAAAAAACAAATTTAGGAAAGAGAGTGGGCATTAGAGAAGGAGGGGAGCTAGTAAAATAAGGCTCCGGTTATCATAAAGTTAACTTCATGGTAAATTGATCAATTGATCAATACAGTGCTGACACGCAGGCCGGGAGGTGATCTCTTTGCGTGTCAGCACTGCATTGATCAATTGACCAAAGTTAACTTCATACTAACCACTCTCTTAAAATATATATGACAGGGGAGGAGTTATTGCAATGGATCAATTGCATTTATTGCAGAAGACATGTTATTACTATCCAGAGAGAGTGTAGGAGGGCATTAGTTAAATGTTTTTCAAAAGGAAGTGGTTAGCATGAAGTTTATTTTTGGGTAAGTTGGTCAATTAACCAATAGAGTGTTGACACATAGGCGAGGCTCTATGTATGTCAGCATTCTATTGGCCAATTGACCAACTTATCAAAAAATAAACTTCATGCTAACCGGATCCTTTTCAAAATAATAATAATAATAATAATAATAATAATAATAAAATAAATAAATTTTATTTTGTTATGGTGTATAGAAATGGCGCGGCTAGCCGGCTACCAAACTGATCATTTGTATTCAATCTTCACTAAGAGCACCTTAATTTTTAATCTTTTTTTTTTTTGGAAATCTATATTATTGTATTTCAATTTTAAGTGTTGATGATCAAAAGAAAAACTAATAGAAACTTAAAACTATTACTTTCTAGTGCATTTGGTGATTAGTTTAATTTATGGTGCTTTATTGTCTAGTTCTTTCCATGCCTTATTTACACTTTGTCTAAAACAATTTTTGTGTCCGAAGAAATGAAGTATAGATGTACCAAATAATTGATGCTAGTAGATGTATGAAATTTAGTAGCTAGCTTAATTAGTTAATCACAAGATCAGGTACTATATATATATATATATATATATATATATATATATATATATATATATATATATATATATATATATATATATATATATATATCTTGTTATCGGTGTTGGGTATAATTTGTAAGCAAATTGCGCAAGAACATATATGACTGTTCTATCTACTTAACGTCTAGCTAGTACCAAATTCTCTAATTGTTCTTCTAAATTAGTAAAAGAAAGGAGATAGAAATTGCTAATGCAAAATCCATGAGAAGTTTGCATGACTAATTAACTAGCTAATTAATAAACATATAATACTATAATATGAAAGTTGAAAAATAAAGTGTTTTGTTTTCCATCAAACATATATGAAAACAAATAATTAAGTTCTTGTAGATTGCAAATGGTATGCTTGTGTGTAAATAATTTACTTCAATTACATGTTTTTAGGATTAAAAGATCTTTAGAATTACCAACCCTGTGAAAATCTGGATTTCATCCTTACACACGTTTTAGATTAAAATACTATGTATGGATGATATGAACTGTTTAAACAAGAATTATTAATTGAACAACGAACAACCAATTCATATATTCACAACTGAGAAAAGAAGTATAAATCCTAAACGCGAATGAATGCTGGAATATATCCCAAGGGCGTTGCTTCGACCAGGGCTCCTTTGGTAGCCCCAAGGGCAGCACCATAAACAATATTAAAAGATATAGATATTTGGTTCGGCTAACTATTATTTATACAGTCGCTACTCCTCTGATGCAAAAGCTAGCTTAAAAGAAGGAAATTTCGATGGAGATATAATTCTACGATTAGCTTTTCGGGAAATTTTCTAACAGCGTATCAAAGAGTAGATGTACTTTTTTATTCGACACATTTTTCTAATATATAATAAAGTCCAACTTTTAACAACCTGCTCCAACAATTAGGGATATATATATATGATTGTTAATGCTAGGTTTTAATTTAGGGCAAGGTGCAAAGGTCACATAAAACGTCACTATAAAATGAAAATTTCATGATTTCTTATTATTAATTTGCAGTTGTCGTCAAAGAAAACTCTAAATATTTCTCACTAATTATTTTTATCGTTTCAATTGTACAGTTCTGTCTAAAAAATAAGTACTAAACGACACTCTTTATATATATATATAATTAATTGGACGCGACAATTTTCTTTAATTAGTAAAAGTTGTTAAATGTCATATTTCAAAAGAGTAAAGTTGAAATTAAAATTATCTAATTGGATAACTCGATTAAAGATTAGGGATCTAATAAATGTTCAATGGTATGTAAATATCGATTTAATTAGGGCAACACCACACTTTTATGTAAGTCTTTGGATTTTAACAGAAAATTCTTTTGCCCATCTACAAAGGTAAATGAGTTATAGAAAGTTGTAATGTTTAGATGCAAAATAAATACTATACAACGTTCTTTGTCTCAATTAGTACAAGAATTTTACATCACAGTAAGCTCGATATATACTGTTGGTGCATCTTTTTAACCGTTTAATTTTTTAGATAAATTGGTTACTTAACATGCATAGTATGAGATTTATGAGAATACCCGGAAAAAAATAAGATGTGTGTGTGTGTGTGTATATATATATATATCATATTTTATTTTTTCAACTTTTGAGCAAAATCTTTTACTTATGAAACGCTACAAACTCATTGATAAATGATAATCTATCAACTAATGGCATTAAGGAATTGATATTTTTACAAGTTTTCAATAACGTGAGTATGAGGTGCATTTACGTACTAGTTATTATATAATTCATATGAAATGAATCTTATAAAATTATATATCATTTTACTTGTGAAAATATCAATTTTCTAATATTAAAAGTGTGTGTGTGTGTGTGTGTATATATATATATATATATATATATATATATATATATATATATATATATATATGCATGGAGTCATAGTATATCAAATTTAAAAGGCTTAAGCTCTGAATTTATGATGTTAAATAATCATATCATCTAAAAGTTTAAACGGTTAGAGAGAAGGTTCAATATTAACTCGAGAGGGAACACCTTTAAATGAAAAATTAAGAAATTATTCTTTTCATTACATAAAAATTAAGAGTCACAGTTGAAATATGTAAATAATAGTGATGTGTTTTTATTTCATATTTACCACTAAACTTAATGAGTTGTTAATTAGTTTGATACTGGGGACATATCGTAAAAGTTTGAAGACAAATTTTATGATATTGTGTCATTTTATACTATATTCAATAAAAAGATGACCATTTTTGTGAAATAAAAAATAAAATGGCAAATGTAACTCTTTTATTTTGAAAAGAAGGAAATAATAAAATTCACCAAATATAATTTATTTTTTAAAAAACACACTACAAAATCATTCTTTGAAACTTCAATTTTTAAAAATATAAAAAAAATTAAAAAATATAATCACTTTACTTTAATACCCCTAAGCTAACAAAAAATTACAAAAATCAAGAGGGCCCCCACTTTATCCGGATCTGCCGCCGCATGAAGTGTTTCAAAAGCAGCGTATAGTTTCCAAGCGGAAAGGTATCCCTATTTCCTTAACAAAAGAATATGGTTGAAGTGAAAAAATAAAAAATTTAATGAAATACAAAAATGTTAAGTTGTAATTTAAAGTTCAAGGACCCCCTGTTAAAAGTATTTTGTTTTGTTAAATAAAAAAAATATAAAAATGATATTTTCATATGAATAAATTAATAATATTTTTACATAATGATTCTCAGTTCTCACATTAATAGTAAATAGGTCCTACATCAATATAAGAGACTAATTTCGTACTATCATTTTTATATATGGAAATATCAATTTTTAAAAACATATAATCTTTGGGTTCATTAGTAAAGAATAGTATTATTTTTACGTTAAATATTACTCCTTCCGTCCCCAAAACGATGACTAAAGATATAATTTTTTTTGATAAATTATATAAAATGAATGGTAAATATATTATTTAGTGGGGTCCATCAGTATAAAAAAATAAAAATACGCATCACTTTATATAATCTTGTGGAACCACTAAAAATAAATTTGAAATTTTTTTACATTTTTTCTTTCTATTTTTACTTTTTTAATATGTATACAAATTATACTTTACTCATTTTTTTTGAGATTTTTTAGGGACGGAGTGAGTATTTAATTTTGGGAGCCGGTATTTAGAGTAGACACATATATAATATTGATCTTTTTTTTTTTGAAAACTCTATTTTTTTTGAAAATACAATATAATTTTATAATTTAAATATATTATCATTATTACAATATAAAAAATTAATTAAACTTCACTAAAAAAAGAAGAAAATCTCGTATAAAGAAGAAACAAACTTCCAATATATGACGTAAGAATCGAACCAGTCCAGTGCTTCGGTATTAATCAAATTTTGACCGCGAAGATAATGTAATTTTTTGAACCAGTTGGCAAAGTTTATCTAATGAGTTGATATTCTCACTATTAAAATCAAATTTTTTTAGAGAATTGATATTTCTACAAAGAAAAATTGATAGTTTCATAAGACTCTCCTCACATGAATAATAAATAGATCTCACATTAATGTGAATAAAGCCTTGTAGAAATATCAAATTTTCCTTGTGGAAATAACAATTCTCTTTTTTTAATAATATCCGTTGTTGAGATATAAAATCTCACATCGGACAATTAAGACATGAAGATTTAATAAATAACTCGAGAGACTACTCCATTTATTGTCAATTGATTTTGAGTTGAATATTTCAATTTGATAACGAGGCAGACACTATTATTTTCTAAGTTATTTGTTAAAATTTTCAAAAACATTATTCAAACTTTTAAGTATTAATTAATAAGCATAACACATAATTTAGTTATGAAATATATTTTCTTAGTTATTTGTTAAAGAAACATGACATTTGATCTATAAAAATATTTTTTTAAAAAGTAAATTTGTTCAAACAAAAATGTCTGAAAAGTCGCCTTTTAGAATAAGACAAGCCAAAACTTAAAATAAAAAAACTAGGCTGGATATCAAGGGAGGGCGGATCTAATGAAAAGCCAGCTATGAAAATTGCCGAAGCAAGATTTTTGAGAAAAAATTATATAGTAAACTTTTTTGTTTTAAAATATAAGTTTATTATTGTTTTTTTTAAAATTAATATGAAAAATTTTTAAATTTAAAATTGATATATATATATATATATATATTTATTTACTGTTGGTCAATAGTAGATTACCTACAAAAAAATACTACTAATGATAAGATTTATTTATTTTGGTAGTTGTTAGCTAGCTAATCTCATTAATTTGAGTTTAAAAATATTTTAAATTGACTTTTAACATCTTATAATTTGAAACCAAAAGAGTATTTATTATAATTTTAAAAATATAAGTATTTGCAACGTAAAAATCATATCCAAACTTATGCATCTATTACAATTTGCATATCTAATCTTCTTTACTTCTTAGGCTATGTTTGTTTGCAAGGATTATAATCCAAAACTAATTAATCTTAGGATTATAATTTCGGGATTATAATTATAATGTCAAGACTATTAAGTCAAGACTACTAACAGTCTCATATCTAAATTTAAAAACAAACAAGACACTTTGAATTAATAATCTTATCCCAAGTATAATCCTTGCAAACAAACATAACTTTAGTATTTGGGTCTCTTATAAGTTTATCTCTTCTCTCTTAAAATCTATTTTATAAATCTCTTCTTTTTTCATATTCTCAAGTCTAACCCAATTAAAACTTCTTTGATTTCACAAAAATGGTAATTAAAGTTCTCTACTTTATCAAAATTTGCAATTTGTATGTAAATTTGATGTAAGAAAATTTGTTAGTTTTAATTGTTTTTGGGTATTCAAATTTCATTCTAAAGACTCAAACTTAAGCTAAAAAGAATTATTTTTTATCCCATGTTTCCAAGTTGTGAATTTGTGATTGTGAGGAGCAAATTGAAATAAAGTACTTCCTCCGTTCCTTAATATTAATTGTCTATATTGTCTTTATATTAGAAAAAGATAATATTATTTATTGGGGCAAAAAATAGTGAGAGAATCAAAGTTATATTTATTACTTGGGGTAATATTGGAAACTAAACAATTAATACTTATTTGAAATTTTCAAACGATTTATATTAAAGAACAAAAATAATTCTCTAAAACGACTTTTATTAAGAAACGGAGGGAGTACCTACCTGTTTATATTTTTGATTTCCAAACTAAAAAATTGTTCTTTTTAAAAAAGTGAACTTCTGAAAATTAATATGTTTATAAAATAATGTTTCATTTTCAATATTAAGTTGCTAATATTCTTGAGAGACATGTGTTTGTATGTTTTATTTTTATTTTTATTTTATTTTTCAATAGAATTTTTTAAATATATATTACCATATAGTAATAATTAAAATTAATATGAATCGTGGATTGTGAATTGGTATGTAAATGTTGCATACTCGCACCCAATGAATTAATTGATTGTTTAACGTTATACATTCCGCATGTCGTATGTAGTTTTTTAAGAACACAGTCGTATATAGTTTGTTGCGTTTCTAGTGGGGCATGTACATTAGAACAAGGTTTTAAAACAATTAATTAAATTATAAACAAAAAATGGTGTACAAAAAATAGAATTCATGTATTGCATATTAATGAGAAGAAATTGTTATTTCAACAAGTAAAAATTAATATTTTTACAAGAATTCTTTTACAAAAGTGTGGGACCTATTTTACTTTTCTTATGAGACGGATTTTGTAGAATTATTATTTTTGTTTGTGAAAATATCAATGCTCTTAATGAAAATGTGTAAATATTTAATAGTGGGTCCCAAACCTATTTTTTGTCTTTTTTGTACGGTTGGTTGGTGTATAATTTTTTGTGTCTATAACATTACTCTTGTAAAATAGAGTAATGAAAGGGACACCAACTATACATAAAAAAATTATACACACACTATAAAAAGGAGATAAATAGGGAGCATGACCTACAATTGAATTTTTTACAATTTTTTATTGGTAAGCAATAAATGAGTTCTACTCTTGTTGCACAATTTTTTGTGTACAATTGGTAGACATACTATTATAATTTAAATTATTTATAGAAAATTGATATTTCCACATGTTAAAATAATATTTTTACATAAGTTTCCCTCACATAGAGGTGAGACCCACTCACTATTTATGTGAGAGAAATCATATAGAAATATCATTTTTATATGAAAATATTAGTTCCCTATTTAAAATAGAGTAATGTTACGGACACAAACAATACACAAAAACTTGTGCGCCCACAAACAATAAAAAATAGAAAACGGAACTTACCATCAGATAATTTACACATTTCTATTGGCAAGTAAGACTGTAAAATGAACCAAACAGTTCGGGTTTGATTCGTATTCGCTCAACCAAAAATTTGAATATTCGAGATTGACTCGAAATATAAACGATTCAAATATGAACAAACTTTAGAGTTTGATAAATTACCAAAACCTTTTTGAATTATAATTTTATATTGATACTCAGATTATATTCCCTCGAAAAGTTCAAACTGCTAGAGCTCAATTCGAGATTGTCCTCGAATTTTATTTCAAACTCGGTAAATTTTATAAACCAAATATGAGCAACTCAATACTTGGTCTGATTCGATTTATTTACACATTTATTGGTAAGCAATACATGTGTTCTGCTCTTTGAACATAATTTTTTGTGCATAATTTGTGCACATAGTATTATTTTCAATAATTTTAAAAATAAAATAAAATAATTGAATAGTTTTATCAGCAAAAATTATATATACAAAATTATACACAGAATATAAAAAAAGAAGAAAAGGTAATGATACCTATTATTTGGATTTTACACACAGTGAGGGTATTTTGAATTTTTTTACATTCAAATATCTTTTAAAACATAAAAAATTGTAGATAAGTTATTAGTGTGTGATGAAACTGAAAAAAGGAAAAAAAGTTAGAGCTAATATAAATAATATATATCTTTAAAAAACTAAATTGTCCTTTCATTTAATTTGTGTATAGCATGGGATTTATTCTGGCAAGAAATATTATTTTTAGTTATCATTAAATAAATATCAGAGTTTACATTGGAAGTGTTGTTTATATATTTTGTTTTAATGATGATAATATATTTTGTATAAAGATATTTTATGATTTACAGGTTTGGACGTTGGGCTGATCATACTTGGCTGCTAAATAAGTCTGGATTTCAAGAATATATCAATTGGGAAACTAAAATCAATTGAGCATATATTGAGTCATGATTTCTAGAGATCAAGATTTTTCCTATAAAAAATTAGCTGGACTGATTTTCAACAAATTAGATATTTCCAATATCAAATCAGTTGTGATCTTATCCCTTATTAAAGTGTCTATTTTTAAATTCAAAACTCTTTCCTTATTAGTTTGAAATCATATACTGTTGGAATTGCAGATTTTCATATACGGCAAAAGCTTTAGAGATAACAAAAAAACAAAAACAAAAGTGCTTTTCATAGAAAAATTTTCTAGCAAACTATTCTTACATTGTTCTTAAACTTTTATTGGTAAAATTTCATAGATATATCTTATAATCATATTCGTTCTTGTTAAAACTTGCATACAAGTCTGGATTGGTTTGTTATTGATCAAGTGGTCGACATGTCTGTATAAAGGAAGCTTGAAAGTTAAAGTTGCAGTTGCAGTTGCAGTTGTGCAAAAGGGCAATGATGTCCAACAAAATTCTGAGCTTATTTATATAGGGGAGTTACGTGTTTGTAACTAGTTGAATAATTTATTAATAAGGAGTCTCCAATAGCAGTTAGTATTGGACGTGGATTAAACCACTAGATTAGAGGGTAAAGGCCGAATCACGTAAAAATCTTGGTGTTTATGGTTTGCTCATTATCTTGTGTGTTTTGTTTAATTTTGCATTATAAAATTATTCATACACTACTTAATTAAAATCAAAGTCATATAAAGAAAGTTCTACATGTCAAATTCATATATATATATATACACTTGAGCAGACATGACTTACCTGTCTGAATAATTTCGATAGTTAATAACAATTTGTTATAAATATCTAAGTAGACAGATTATACCTGTCTAGATAGTTTTTTTAGCAAAAATTTTTACAATATCATTGGGATCCGGTTAGCATGAAGTTTATTTTCTGATAAGTTGGTCAATTGACCAATAGAATGTTGACACACATAGAGCCTCGCCTGCGTGTCAGCACTCTATTAATCAATTGACCAACTTACCCAAAAATAAATTTCATACTAACTCCTTCCATATCATTCTTATTCAATTAAAACAAATAAAGCTATTCAATCCCCTCCTCCCTTCTAAATGTGCACGCACTGAATTTCAGGGTGACGACCTCTTTTAGATGAGGAATTATGAGTCTAAATTTATTGTCTTATTCCTTTGTCTCATGGTCTATTTCATGTCTTGTATTGCTGTTTGATATTTTTTTATAATTAATTTAATAATTAAATAAGAATTATTTGACACCAATATATATATATATATATTGGATGGCATAGGAGATGAGATATGAGATGAAATATAAGATCTAAATTCATAGAGTTTCTTGGTAAAAAAGACTTTGACAAATTTCTTACACCAAAATGCTCTCATATTTATATTTAGAACTGAGGCACTATAACTTTTAGAATTCAGCTTCAATACTCACCAGTCAATTTTTTTCTTCACTTACGCGAATATTTTCTCCTAAAATTTGATTAATTATTGATATTGTAGCTGTGATTGTACACTTAATAATGAGAATTTATCGATCTTCTTAAACTTAAGAAAATAATATATTTATATTAATAAACAAGTATTATTAATTTTAATAAAGTATTATAGTTACTTGAAGCAACAATATAATTAAAAGGTTGTAATATTGATCAATAAAATGGTAAAACATACTACCTTCCTTCATAAAAGATGTCTTAAATACATTTTTTGTAAAAATTAATAAAATTAAAAGTAGAGGGGAATTGATATACGTTGAGATTTTATATATCAACTTGTTTTTTTTATTGTTTTTTTCATGTGGATAAATATGAATTGGTACTTTTAAACTATAAATATGTAATATGGTGAACAACCTTTATAATTCTATTCAATTACTATCGATGATTTGATTGTTAGAATTTGAGCCTAAATTTAAGTGAATTCCATTAATAATTAAGGATGAATCCACATATCATTGTGTTATACTTCATGAGTAAATGAAAATCAAGTATTAGGAAACTCAAATTCATGAGGTAATAAATGAGAAATTTATTCTTAAAGATCACTTAAAGATGATAAATAAATGACTGTGGAAGTTGAATCTCACATCAATTGAGAACTAAATATTAAGCGAGTATATATACAATTAGATTGTTCTTAAATTTGGATTCCAAATTGCTTGCCTGACTTATTTGGTTTCGCTTGACCTGAGAGGGAGAGAGAGTCATGTTCTTAGGCGGACTCATTAAGCGGCCTTCAGAATGGACTTAAAAAAAAGGAATGGTCTCGCCAACTCTGAAGTCTCTTTATTCAATTATTAGCTGATAGCTCGTGCAATGCACGTGCTAGTTTGAAGAATAGATTGAATAATTTGTCAAATATGCTATGAGAATGATATTTTTATATATAGACTTTTCAATAACTGAAGACATGAAAATCAACTCTCAATATCTTTTCATATGTTAAAAACAGATCAATAATTAAAGGCTAAAACAATTAATATCAATAATTAATCCAAATGAAATAGAAACAGTAGCTCAACACCCAAATTAAAAGTTACAGGACGCAAGGCCCATCTCAAATTAGTCAAATTCCTAAAAAATATGGTCTGTCATTATAGAAATCATATAGGTAAGTGTACATAATTACTGCAACTCCTAATAACAATAAAGGTTGTCCACCAAAAATTGAATGTACGACCCCAAAAAAAAGCATTTGAAGCCCACTGCGCTAAGCTTCCATCTATATGCAAAAAGTGACTTTTCAAAGCCCTCCATCACATCCACATACTCAAATAAATATGCCAACCCAAGCTGCATCAGTTTTGCAACTTGAAAATTGTATTACTATCCTGACCAAAGAAATATAATAAAAATAAATACATGACTAACTCGTGTCTCTAATAAATTGCTCTCCAAAAGCAATGAATAAATAAAATCATTTTTGATTTTATCCATCTGGCAAGATAGACAATTGGAGCAAGAATCCTTTTTAATACAGTGACGCTTTTAAGTTTTTAAAAAGTAGGTTGCAAATGTGCAGAATATTAATATCCAAAGGTGACAAATTACAGGTTCAAGTAGAGTGGTGACCAAAATTTTTTCCAAACTTCCAATAAATCTTCGAAGTAAAAAAATATCGTAATTCGTAGCTTTGTTAGAGAAAATAATGCTTCCCTTATGTGTGTAAATTGTGTGCTTGAATCTAAACTGAAGTACTTAATCATTTATGTGATAGTGAGGTATGCAGAAAATGAATAAAAATATCATCTTTGCTTTGAAGTTTCTTCAGAACTATCTTCCAGAAATTGCAAGAAAAAAGAGATAATGTTATATCTTTGTTAGAAAGGTGTGACAGAACCAAATTTGTAATTGGAGTTTAACGGTAATAAGGAAAATGACTTATGAAATCTCCTTGATATCTAAAAAGAAAAGAAAGGTAAAGAGGAAGTAACAAATATTAATACATACAGAGTTTCTTGGTGCTCTTGATAGCAGGCTTCAATTTTCTAGAGTCTCTTGATGATATTCAGGGTCTCCCCACGAAAAATCAAATCTTGCCAATGCCAAAACACGAACCCAAAAACCATTAAATGAGAAGAAGAAAAAAAAGGTCCATATTTCATATCAAATATCAAAAAGAAAAATAAAGAACTTTCTCCTTCCAATCCAACTCAATACCAATTCATCTAACCATATACAATTTAGAATATAATTTTAAACAATTTAATAGAGAATAAACATGATACCTGACATTCCAGCTTTTAGGCAACCAGATATAACATCAATATATCGAGACTTGGGGCCCAAGGACCCGACAATCTTTGCATGACAGGAAAGAAACTTTGTACATATACATCGACATATCAATAATTTTTCAAATCAATCTCAAAATCATAAAGATACATATGAACATATTCGTTTATATGCAAATTATAGATCCAAGTTAATTATTTTAAAAGAAGTGAGAAATAAACAAAAACACTCACAGATTTTGAAGTCTCTAATTAAGAGCTTTAAGGTTAAGAGTTTCAAAAGTAATAATAAATATGCCAAAAACAATGAATATTAAAAAAATCACAGGTAAATTATTCATTAAGATAGCCAAAAAGGGGACGAACCCAATTACACGCGCACTATATAGAGCATAGAAGAACAAAAGGCAATCATATGCCAGAAAGCTAAAGGCCTCACTCTATACACAGAGCATGACAAAAGATAACTATTATTGGCAGAAAAACAAAGTAAAGAAATAAGAATGTACGCTCAAAATCAAATTAATCATAACTGGTCAAGCGTCAACTTATTTGTTACAACATGTACACATGCAACTCCAAGAAATGATTTCCAAAAGTTGTTTCAGTGAAAAATGTTTTGTATGTTGAGAGTATATACCTGAATGTGAGATCCATTAAAACGTACAATTACACCTGTCAACACAATACAAACCTCCTCGGATGAAGTATCTTCTTTTAGATCTCTCTAAGTTCCACGAACTCTTAACTTAAGAATTCGTCCAGGATAAACAATCTGCAAGAACACAAACTGACTACTAAGTTCCATTCAAATTGTAACTTATCATAACAAAGAAATTTTGCAATAATAGAAACTATGAAAATATAGAAAAAAGATTTAAGGCAGAGCAAGCATATTTTAGATGCTCAAGTAAATAGGGTTAACAATCCTCCAAATCAGTTTATATTGTATTTCAACTCTATCAATCCACCCTTACTACTCTTTATTGCAAATCATGTACCTGTTATGTAATCTTCTGGATTTATCAAGTCTGCTAACTAATTAGTTTTTTTAGCTAAATATTCTAAGAGAGTTGCAAAGATAGGATTGACATGCAAAGATAGGATTGACAATAATCCTACCATACATGCGCTGCAGAAGTGAGGATAACAGAAAAATCATACCCCTGTTGCAGGATCGATCCCCTGACAACCAAACATGAGTTGTACCACCAGCTCCAATAGACATTACTTGCACCAAACACTGGTTACCATATTACTTTTCCATTTCTATATTCCTTTTTCATCTTTATTTTTAGTTTTTGTCAACTAAATGTTTTGAAAAAAGGGTTTACAATTGGTTTTTTTTAAAAGTTAATTTTTCAAGCAAAATGCAGAGATACATAATGATTTAACTCTTTTTATATCTCTAGTATATATTTTGAACATTTCTAGTGGTCATTTTAGATTTCTTATTCAAATTTAAAATTTATAATGTCATGTAGAAACTCTTGTTGAAGTTCTTTACAGTATCAATGAGCAGCTCCAAACAGAGGATATTGATGTCCCACTTACAAATGTCTGGGCCGGTAAAGAAGGTTGCTTTGGTGGTTGTCACTGGCGATCGCGGTCTCTGTGGCGATTTCAACAATGCAATCATCAAAAAAGCTGAAGCCCGTATCAGAGAATTGAAGGCTCTTGGCCTAGATTACACTGTAATTAGTGTTGGTAAAAGGGTAACACGTATTTTCAACGTAGGCCTTATATACCAGTAGATAAATTTCTTGAAGGGGGTAATCTCCCAACTGCAAAAGAACCTCAGGCAATAGCAGATGATGTTTTTTCAGTTGATAAAGTTGAGCTTTTGTACACGAAATTTGTTTCATTGGTTAAATCCAATCCCGTGATTCATACCTTGCTTCCATTATCACCTAAGGGAGAGATTTGTTCTCCATTTTGTTATGTTGAATAAATCCAACCATTACTTATAAAACTTCGATTTTGAAGTTTCCTAAATCATGAAAGCTAATGTGTTGGTATAGTTTGGAAAATGAAAAAATCTTATGGCTTGATTCTGAATTACGACATATTTAATTGAATCGACTAACTACGAATATAAACAAAATGAATCATTTTCTCCTCCTTAGATTTTATAGCTCTATGAGTTTTACTTAAAAATTGTTAAATTTTGCTCATCATATTGTAACCCATTAGTTTTTGTTCAATTGACGTGTTCAGAATGATGTAGCAGTAGCTTTATATCTTTCTTAAAGAAGGAAAAAAAAAAGGTTCAATACCTAAACTAAAACCAATATATGCATAGTTTAGTGGTTATGGTTTAAAATACTTTTCAATCCGCTTAAATTCTGTATAAAACCAGTCAATTCAATCTCGACTGCCCTGCCGTGCTTGCTTATAAACAAAAATAACCCATTCCCGTATGGTGGTTCTTCCTTGCCTCGAACCCAAAGGCCACCAAATGTGTGCTTGCTTATAATCAAAACAAAGAGCAATAGAAGGGAGATATACTATATCCAGTACCATAAAGGTTCTAAAAGGGAGGAAAATTGAAAGAGAAAAAACTTTTTGATAAAAAAATTACCTGGAATCGATTGATGCATAAATGACTTGAAGCGAATCACCAGATCCTTTTGTTGGGTTTCTCTAAAGCTGAAATTGAGAGAAGAAGAACAAATTTGACCTGTCTTTCAGAGGATTTTGATGTAGAACGTTGGTTGAATTACTCAATTGGCGTCAGCAATTGGCCCTAATTGGAGCTCTAGATTCGAAAGAGAGAGATGAGGGTAATTGGAATACGATTTTTATGCATCTAATTTCGGAAAGACAGAAACGTTTAAGCTATTGGAAAGAATCGCAAAAGTCTAAATGAGGAGAAATGTGTTGAGTCAGATCCTAATTTTTCAGATATGGTGTATAATCCTCAAGCAGTACCAGAGATAAAACCAAAAATAGGTCAAGAATTTCAAACAATAGATAGATGATGCTTTTAGTTTCTACAATGCATATGCGAAAATTATCTCTAGTTTTAGTGTTCGAAATTGGTCTGAAAAGAAGAGACGGGGAAGCGGTGAGATCATAAGAAAAGAGTTTGTTTGTTGGAAACAGGGGAAGGCTACTACAGTTGCAAACATTGAGACAACAAGGCGTAGGGGATCAATTAAAGAGGGTTGTAAAGCAAAACTTGCTATTGTGGTGTCACCTTCAGACTTATATGTTGTTTGTATATTTGTTGAGGGTCATTGTCACCCATTAACAACTCCATGAAAAACACATTTTTTACGATCTCACCGCCATATATCGACTGCCCAAAAGGACTTGACTCAACAACTTCAAATGGTAAATATACCATCGCATCAACAATTCAATTTACTTGGAGTGCAGGC
The DNA here is from genome assembly GCA_016801055.1 of Panax notoginseng. NCBI lineage: Eukaryota > Viridiplantae > Streptophyta > Magnoliopsida > Apiales > Araliaceae > Panax > Panax notoginseng. Next base: position 136,135,120 of record CM029021.1, on the reverse strand, counting down.
AGGGGGGGGGTTGAGAATATTGGTTATACACAAAGAGATTTGTATAATCTTGAAAGAGATAAGTGCAATGATATGAAAGGACATGATGGACATATGTTGTACGAGTTTTTAATGGGTGAACAAGGAAAGAATGCATCATTTTATTTCAAAATTGAGTCAAATGTTGAAAACATGATTATTCATTATTTTTGGGTTGATTCAACCTCTAGACGGGCTTACAATTTTTATGGTGATGTAGTGATATTTGATACTACGTACAACACTAATCGGTATGGATAAATTTTTGCGCCACTAATGGGGGATAATAATCATGGTCAAACAATAATATTTGCATGTGCATTCTTGAGTAATGAGACCATAGATTCATTTGTTTGGCTTTTCAACCAATTTTTGGAAGCTATGTCAGGTGATGCCCCTAAGATGATCATTACTGATCAAGATCCAGCTATGAAAAATGCAATTTTAGAAACTCTACCAACAACATTTCATAGATATTATAGTTGGCACATTTTAAATAAATTTTCTGAGAAGATAGATTCAGTTAAATACAGTGCTTACTATAAAGAGTTTTCAAATTGCATTTGGAAATCAGAGATTAAGGAAGAGTTCGATTTGAAATGGGTAGAGCTGGTTGAAAAGAGTGGGTTAAATGACAATAAATGGCTACAATCAATGTATCAAATTCGTGCTAAATGGGTGTCGGCATATATGAATCATGTTTTCTCGGCTGGAATGTTAAGTGGACAGCAAGCCGAAAGCTCTCACTCATTCTTCAAAAAATATGTTTCAAAAAATAATTCATTGGCGGGTTTTATAATTCAGTTTGGTAAGGGACTTGTGCGTCAACGTCATGAAGAATTATTGGCGGATCACAAAGACGTGATTGAGAAGCCTAAAATGAAAATGCTTCACGAGTTTTTGGTGCATATGGTTGATATCTATACACATGAAATATTTTTTAAATTTTAGGATGAGATGTGGGAGAGCTTGGCATTTAAATTTGAGCTTATAAATGAGGATGAAGATCAGTGTGTGTACAACATTGCAAGAAAAAGTGGCATTAATTATTCATTGCGACACATTCATTATGACAAGGTATTAGATTTTGCTTCATGTACTTGCAAAAAATTTGAGAGCAAGGAAATCCCTTGTAAACACGTGTTGGGATATTTGCACAAAATGCATGATTATGAAAGATTGCCAAGTCAATACCTTTTGAGTAGATGGACAAAAATAGTCAAATATAGGGTAGTCGTTGATGGTAGTGGCATTGAGATAACTGATAATAGGTCATATCTACTTAAGCGTAGTCAATTAATGCAACTAGCCTCATATATGGTTGACAAGGCCCTTACTAGCAAAGAAGCAACTAAGGCCTATATTGATGCTTTGAGTGGTGCACATGATAAAATTAATCAAATGGTTAGTTGTGGTACAAGTTTTGTTGATACTGTAGAAAGAAGTCAAATTCCAAATGTAGTTGCTTCAGGGAGAGAGGGTTACAACTACTACAACGAACCGAGTCAAGTGCATGCAAAGGGTTGTGACAAAAGGCTTAAGGGAGGAGAAGAGAAAGCATTAGGGAGACCAAAAAAATCTAAAGCTAGATGGTGTAATAGGTGTGGTTTGGTTGGCTAAACACACAAAAAAAGTATTTGTCCCATGCTTACAAATCAGTAAGATTTTTAAATTTTCATAGTTTCGAAGTTATATCTAAATAATTTATGATATGACTTTTTTGTTGCAGGTATTCACCTTGTCATGACGACGCAACTCCAAACCCAAGTGTAGATGATAATAGTTATTCATCCCGAGGTGATTGTAAAAATCCTCTTATAAAGGATATTTTAATTATGGAGTTGTGCCTTGAGGGGATTGTACAGTACGTTGTTTTGATATTCTTTTCCTTGAGGTTACTCTTTTGCTTAGTAATTTGCATTCTTCTTCTGTGTTGAAAATAATAATTTCAAAAAGTATTTATCCGTTTGCTTTCTCTTATAGTGACAATATCTTTGTTTGGTTTGTTGCAGTAGACCAACTGAAGTAACCGAGAGGATCTTGAAGGGGAGGATGGATTGACCTTTTGGATGGCAGATTATTCTCATATTTTTAGTTCTTATAGTGATATGCTATGTGGATGCGGCGATGCTACTTGCTGCTCGTGTTTGCAGCCTATGGTTAAAATTTAATAAAACTGGTTCAGTGTAATACAGTTGATCTTGTGGATATATGCCTAGTTTTTGGACTTACTTGTGAACACATACTGTCATTTGGTATCTATACAAGGTTATTTTTCATATAGTGATTCTAATATCCTACAGTTGGGATATTGTTTGTCGAGGTCCATGCGAATGTAAATGTTACTTATTTATGTATGTAATAGTAATTTGCTATGTGGATGTGTCAATGCTACATTTTGCTTGTGTTATGCACCCTATTATTGGAATTGAAGAAAATTATACTGCCTGAAATTAGTGATCTTGTGGGTCTGTCTAGTTTTGCAATTTGGTTATGCACACTCTCACAAGAGATGGACATCCTTGTTCTCTGTTTTCAGATTAATTGTCTATACTTGGTTTATTTTTTGCTTCTTTTTTATTTTCTAAATAATAACCAATTTGCTGGAAGTTTTCTACATCCACTTGGGCATACCTAATGTTAACGCCAAGATCTTCTCCCACGTCCCAATCACGTAAGACGCTCTGATCCTGCACAGTTCAACGAGTCAACACCGGAAGCTTGACGGCCTGACCGTCGGGGGATAGCTCCGGCGTGAGAGTCAGTACAGGCGATCACAAGGTTAACAATGGAGGGAAAATATTGACTAGTGTCCGAGAGAGAGAGAGAAAATAATAATATCGTGTGTTGTGTTTTGTTACCTATTTCTTTTTGTGATCCTTACCCCATACGTTCCCTAGACCCGGTTTACCGTGCCACCCACTATCTCCTGACACCTCCTCTCACCCCCGGTCATCTCAGCCGAAAGTATGTAGCTTATTTCCCTACCTGCTACCACTGTTACCTCCCGCCGATAATCGGAGTCCCATCCTCATTAATGCCATGCAGAAAGGTGGCAGACATAACAGTCAACTACTACCTTTTGTGATGATTACCGGTCAAAGATAGGATAAGTGACAGCTTACATAATGGACCAATCCAATGACTAAGCCCAATATTATAGTCAAGTAACGGGGCCCAAGTCATTTGACCCAATACGACAAAAGTGACATAGTCCAAAGGACAAGCCCATTCGGCCTGGTCCAGTATGAGAAGTATTATAGCCCAACATTGCCCTCCAGTCTTTTATTAAACAGGATGTTTAGTGGAAGACTGTAAATAGTGTAAGTCCATAGTGAAAGGGATTTGTAATAAACCAAAGGGGCAGAAAGGAATCTCACCGAGGTCCAACTGATAAGTAACAGTCGCTAATTCAAGTGGATCCAGAAGCCCAAATGGCACATGTCCAACAACTTTAAGGACGAAAAATGAAGATCCAATAAACGCCAGCCCACTCTGGATAACCCATTAAAACCAAAATCGGACGTTACCCCTTCCTCTTTCACATCATTACCTCCAATTAATGCGTCGCCCTTGATTTTCGTGTAAAATTTGAAAAGACCACTATAAAAGCCAATTTTCCCCAATTCTGACGACTTTACCTGCTTAATTTGAATTTGATACACACAGTGTTCTCTTATTCTCTCCGATTTCTTTCTTACCTGCAAGATCTTAGTAGCAATGGCGACCCAAGATTCTGACAACACCACCCCCATTCTTGCAGTTCCGATTTCCACCACTCCTCCCAGTCATAACCTTACCGAAACGGTTTCAAACCCAAACCCCCAAATCACAGTTAGCCCTGCCAGGAACCCCTCAAACCCACTACCCAACCCCTCAGAGTTTTTTGAGAGTGAAGAACAATACCCTCACGCCAATACCCCTTCTATCATCACCGAGATCGAATTGCGTGCCATCAGAAGTCGTTATCAGATTCCAGACACCCATCTGGTGAGAGCTCCAGTATCACACGAATGAATGTACCAACGACCGGATGGGTGGACTGCCGTACCGGTAACTGTTTTAGAGAAGGGAGTTAGATTCCCTCTTCACTCTTTCCTTATTACTCTTCTGGGGTTTATCGGAGTGGGATTCGCCCAACTGGTGCCGAATTCGTACATCCACATCTTGGCTTTCATAGCATTCTGTTATGAGTTGGGGATACCCCCAATAGTTGATTCCTTTTTCACTCTCTTCTTTGCTGGGAAGTCTCGGGAACGAGGCTTCAAAGTGCTGAGCAAATAGTCCCCCAAGCCCAACGCCAAGTTCGAGAAACGATCTTTGATGGATACTCCTTCGAGCAACAAGGGGTGGCACAGAGAATGGTTCTTCGTGAAGGGACCTGAAATCCCATCTATCCCGGAATGGACCACCTCCGAGCGAATTTCTGCAGACTTCGGGGACATTTCAGAGGAGCGTGTGAAAGAAATGGCGAGCATTCTCGAGAAGATTCTCCTGAAGGAATGGAGCTTCGGACTCCTGAGCAAGAAAGCATAGTTGTATGACCATAAATGTGAGTTCTAAACTCTTACTGGTATGTAATTTGCTGAGATTTCTTTTAGTGAACTAGCTAAAGGGTTACGTAATTTGTTAATTTGCAGTGTCTTTGATAAAACCAACATCGATCGACTGAAGGGATTTGGAAAAATTCCTTTCGGGTAAATTGTCATCATCCCCCACCGACATCCCACAGGAAGAACTCCCGACTTCGGAAGCCCATGACGCTGAAGTCTTCCCTGGATCAGAAGCGGCGGAGGAATCTAGCCGACCTCGACAAAAGAAGAGGGCTGTTCAAAAACCAAGATCGATCCCTCAAGAATCTCAACAAACCTCTACCACCAGTCTGATTGATATGCCGGCTAAGGAGCGGATGCAAGCTCTTCGTACTAAAAAGAGGAAGACCAAGGTAACTCCTTTATCTGCTGATGAGCTTCGGGTTCCCCCTGCTGAAGTTGATCCTCCGACCGTCATTCCTGTGGAGATCCGTGTTTCTGAAGACGAGCTCGAAAACCCAACCGAGTCTCTACTTCTGTCTCGTAAAAGGAAATAACCTTCCGATGATCAACCACCACCGCCCCCTAAACCATCCATGCCCTCTTCGACAAGATCTTTCCCCTCTGCCTTCAGGCGAGAAGCTGCATCTTCTCCCACCATATGGCCGGAGTTTAACGCGAACTTTCCCTTTCAGCTGTTCGATTCCTTTGTTCGGGAGATCGATGATCATCGGTTCGGAAACAGCTCGATTAGGGATTTGATCGAGGAAGGCATGAGTTACCAGGCTAAGGTTAGTTTGTTCAATTGAAATATTTGGGAATTATCTGTTTCTTCTAATAATTCACCGGCTGTATTTGAATGTCTGTAGGCCAATGCTGTCTTCGGGAGGCTTCTTCCCCGATACAAAGAGTCCGAAGCCGAAGAAGACGCAGCCAGTCGAGAGAACGCTATTCTGGAGTCGGCTCTGAATAAAGAGAGAAGGGACCATGGTACCGCTCTCTTCAATAACGAATGCCTTCAGAAGGATGTGAATAAGTTAAAAGAAAAACTGGAGACAGCTGAAGCCACACACCGAATCACCATTAGTACGAACGTAGATCTGGTTAGTAGAAATGATGTTCTTGTGGGGAAGAACAAAACAATGGTGAAAACCAACAAGAGCCTGGAGATGCAAGTAAATGAACTCGAAGCTAGGGACTTGAGACATCTGAAGGAACGGGCAAAGCTCGAAGAGGAGCTTCAAGAACTTCGTGCTTTGAGAGATTTGGGTCCCCTTCTGACCGAAAATCTTCGGAGAGAAGTTCAACAAGAATATCAGAAATCAGCTGAGTTGAACGAGGAGATCGTCCAAATGTTCTCGGATGGATATGACGAATGCCGAAGCAAAGACAAGGCAAGACTTGTCACAGCCAAGGTTGATCCGACCATTCTCGACTCTTCGGAAGACGAAGCTGATTCCTGAAGATGATTCTCTTTTCCCTTAGCTGTAGGATTTCTGTAAAAGTTTCTATCGTCTTGTAAACAGTATTATGTAAATGAAATATCAACATTATTCCTTATGACTTCGATGTATTTACTGTTTATCAACACTTCAATATCGATTCAACTTGAAAAATGTAGAAGCTCCTTCGTGGACTTAACTTAAACTGTTAATTAACAACTAGGCAAGTCGTATAACAGACAAGATGAAGTTAAAGAATGTGGCCTTCCGAACTCAACACTTAGAAAAAATTAGGTAATAAAGTAAAGGAATATTTATTCGTTACCAAAGTGTGAGGTAGATGCCGTGAAGGGCCTAACGAAGTCTAAAGGATGACACTTGCCTACCACGAAGGGCCTGACAAGGTCTAAAGGTCGACAATTGCCTACCACGCAGGGCCTGACAATGTCTTAAGGATGACACTTGCCTACCACGAAGGGCCTGTCAAGGTCTAAAGGTCGACAATTGCCTACCACGCAGGGCCTGACAACGTCTTAAGGATGACATTTTCCTACCACGCAGGGCCTGACAAGCTCATAAGGACCACCTGCCGATGAGGTTATCATCGAATGGTCAGCGAGTCCACCCGAACCTCCTTACACCAATGACGTTTGCCTACCACGCAGGGCCTGACAAACTCATAAGGACCACCTGCAGATGAGGCTACCATCGAATGGTCAGCGAGTCCACCCGAACCTCCTTACACCAATGATGTTTGCCTACCACGCAGGGCCTGACAAACTCATAAGGACCACCTGCCGATGAGGCTACCATCGAATGGTCAGCGAGTCCACCCGAACCTCCTTACACCAATGAAGTTTGCCTACCACGCAGGGCCTGACAAACTCATAAGGACCACATGCCGATGAGGCTACCATCGAATGGTCAGCGAGTCCACCCGAACCTCCTTACTCCGATGACATTAATAGCAACGAAGACAAGACTTGTTTGAGAAAAAGGGAATTTTTATTGATGACGACTTAAAAATATTTACAGACTTCCGGTGTATTGACATTGTAGCTACTGAAAATACTTTCGAAGCCTGTCTGCATGCCAAGTATTCTTGATCTCTGATCCGTCCAAGGCCCTCAACCGATAAGTCCCCGGCTTCAGTACTTCTATGACTTCATACGGTCCTTCCCAATTCGGCATCAGCTTTCCCAAATTCTGGGGTGCAGATGCTTCGAATTCTCTGAGAACGAAATCCCCTACTTCGAACCTGCGAAGCTTTACCCCTTTGTTATAATGCTTAGCTACTCGTCGCCGATAGGCTGCTAGTTTGATCAAGGTTGTTTCTCTGACTTTCTCGAGTAAATCAAGATTGGCTTTCAGCCCTTCGTCATTGTATATCTCTTTGAACTGACTAACTCGAAGACTTGGAGATCCAATTTCAATTGGGACTAAGGCATCAGTACCGTAGGCCAGTCTGAAAGGTGAATCTCCTGTTGTGGTCCTCGGAGTGGTCCGATAGGCCCATAACACGCTGAGCAGCTCTTCTGACCATCTTCCTTTTGCTTCGTCCAATCTGCGCTTGATTCCATTCAGCGGCGTTCTGTTGGTCACTTCGACTTGTCCATTAGACTGAGGATGAGCTACCGAAGTCTTTCTGTGCTGGACCCCCAGTTCTTTCAAAAATGCTTTGAATTTTGATCCCACAAACTGACGTCCATTGTCTGAAATCACCACCTTAGGAATTTCGAACCGAAATACTACCGACTCCTTGATGAACTTTAAGCATTCCTGTTCCGTTATTAACCTAAGCGGTTTTGCTTCTACCCACTTGGTCATGTAGTCGATGGCAACTATAACGAAGCTGGCCTGACCTTTTACTTTCGGTAGCGGACCTAGTATATCAACCCCCCAGACAGCAAAGGGTATGGGAGATAAGATTGAGTATAACTCTTCTGGTGGCTGATGTGGGATCGGACTGTTGAACTGACATTTCTCGCACTTCTTGACGTATTCAGTCACTTCCTTGAAGATGGTAGGCCAGTAGTACCCCTGACGAAGTACTTTGTAGGCTAATGACTTAGCAGCCATATGGTCGCCACAGATGCCTTCGTGAACTTCTCGAAGAGCATATTCAGCTTCGGACGGAGTCAAACATTTTAACAGTGGAGACGAGAAGGCCCTTCGAAACAGATCCCCATCTATCAGAACGAAATTAGCACTCTTGTACTTGATTTTCTTGGCCAGCATCTGATCCGAAGGTAAAACGCCATCTGCCAGATACTCCAGATATGGAGTCAACCAGCAGTTGGTTCGGTCAACGCACATTACCGATTCATGATGAACACTAGGATGTTGCAAAATTTCCAAGTAAACCGACCCATCAAAAATGTTAACATCCGTAGTGGCTAATTTGGAGAGTGCATCGGCAATGGAATTGTCGTTACGTTCGACCCCCTGAAATTCGTAGAACTGGAAATACTGAAGCCGTTCTTTCAATTCAGCCAAATACTTGATCATTCTATGACCTCGGACTTCGTATTCCCCGGAGACTTGTTTAACGACTAACTGAGAGTCGCTGAAGATAACTATTCTTTGCACTTCGAGACTCTTAGCTAGTCGCAACCCCGCCAACACTGCCTCATACTCCGCCTCATTGTTCGTCGCTTTAAACTGAAATCTGATGGCCTGTTGTACCTTAAATCCCTTCGGACTGGTCAGAATAATCCCTGCTCCGCTGACGTCCGTGGTAGAGGACCCATCTGCATACAGTGTCCACGAACTCTGCTTCTGTTGAAGAACCGTGACTATGCTGTCAGACCCTTCAGCTTCTGCCATAACTTCACCAGCTTCAGAAAACGAACATTCGACCACAAAATCTGCCAAGGGCTGTCCCTTGATGGCGGTTCGGGGATGATATTCAACGAAGAATTGCGATAACTCCATCGTCCATGCAGCTAATCTCCCCGATACCTCAGGTTTGCCCATAATTTTCTTCAAAGGCTGATCTGTGTAGACTATTACCAACCTACCCTGGAAGTACTGCCTAAGCTTTCGACTAGCAGTTATTAAAGTAAAAGCAAACTTCTCAATGTTTGGGTACCTTGTTTCAGCATCCCGAAGGATATGGCTTACATAATAAATCGGGTGCTGCTTACCCCCAACTTCTCGCACCAAAACTGCTCCTACTGCCAACGAACTAGCTGCTAAGTACAAATATAAAGGCTCAGTAGGAGCGGGCTTCACCAACAAAGGCGCCGAAGATAAGTAGGACTTGATGCTCTGAAAAGCGTCTTCGCAATCCGAAGTCCATTGGAATGTCTTGGCATTCTTCGGCCCTTTTAACGTATCAAAAAATGGCAAACACCTTTCTGCCGACTTGGACATAAATCTCCTCAAAGCTGCAATCCTTCCAGTCAGACGTTGAACATCTTTAAATGACTGAGGAGTCTTCATGTTCAAGATCGCTTGAATCTTTTCTGAATTGGCTTCAATTCCCCTCTGATTGACCAGATAACCCAGAAACTTGCCAGCCCCTAATCTGAAGGTACACTTGACAGGATTCAGTCTCAATTTGTGATGACGGACTGTCTGGAAGCACTCTTCCAGGTCATCCAGATGTTTGTGCACCAACATGCTCTTAACAATCATGTCATCCACGTATACTTCCATATTCTTACCCAACTGATGCCTGAAGACATAGTTCATCATCCTCTGGTAAGTGGCCCCGGCGTTGATGAGACCGAAGGTCATTTTCTTGTAGGCATTATACAGAACGATGTGTAATGAACGCCGTCTTCGGTATATCCTCTTTACACATGGAGATCTGATGATAGCCAGAGAACGCATCCATGAAACTCAACAAGGCATACCCCGAAGTTGCATCGATGAGCTGGTCAATGTGGGGTAACGGGTAGAAATCCTTTGGAAAAGCTTTATTCAGATCTGTATAGTCGATGCAGACTTGCCATTTTCCGTTCTGCTTCTGGACCAGCACCACATTTGCCATCCACTGCGGATAGTCGATCTCGAAGATGAAGTCAGCAGCTAGCAGCTTCGCAATTTCTTCATCGATGATTCTTTGGCGCTCAGGCGCAAAGATCCTCCTCTTTTGTCGAACTGGCTTCTTCGACGGGTCCACTTCTAACTGATGCTCTGCAATATCCCTACTCACTCCCGGCATATCTTGAGGCTCCCAGGCGAAGATGTCAACATAACATCGCAGGAGTTCCATGAGGTTTGTCCGGATAGGTTCCGGCAGGCCCGAACCTATTTTCACCGTCTTGTCTGCCTTGCCCGGGATGAACTCTATTTCTTCTGTTTCTTCAGCTGGCATGACCAACGGCTCTGAGCTGCTTTCCGTGAAGGGTTCGATCTCTATTGCCATGGTCTATTTTTGCTTTGACACCCCTACTCCCGAAGTGATCACGACATTTCTATAACATCTTCTGGCCAGATCCAGATCTCCTTTTACCTCCCCAACCCCATGAGCCGTAGGAAATTTGATTTTGAAATGAGGGATTGAGGTTACAGCTTGTAAAGTAGTTAAAGTGGGCCTCCCCAAAATAGCATTATAAGCAGAATCTACATGCACAACATAAAATTTGCAAATAATTTCTACCTGTTGGGGGGCCGTACCGAAGATAACCGGCAGTTCGATGGTTCCAGCTACTTTGACCGGATCGTTGCTGAAGCCATATAAAGGGGCCTCATGTCCGATCTCCATCTTCTGCCCATCAAGATGCATCCTCTGGTAAGCATGGGCATATAAGATATCCACAGAAGACCCATTGTCGATCATCATTCGTTTCATATCCACCGAACCCGCTTGTGCCGTCACCACCAATGATCCCTCATGCGGTTCGATGGTTTCCGAAGGGTAATCCTCATATGTAAAGAAAATTACCGTACCCGGGAAGGGTCTGTCAGTCTTCGGGAGGGTACCCGCCACCGACATGACCGAATCCAGATAACTTTGGCGCTTCTTTCCAACAAGTTTGCCCGAAGTACCCCCAGTGATGACATCTATCACTTGCCTTGCTGGCGGTCCAGGAGCGGGGAACACTTGCTGAACTGGTTGGGCTGCCTGAACAGGTCCTCTATCTTTTTGTTGATTCGTTTTGGCAGCCACATAATGAACTAAAGCCCCGTCTTGCACCTTTCTCTCAATAAAATCTTTCAAACTAGCACAGTAGTTCGTATCGTGGCCCGAGGCTTGATGATAGTCACAATACTTACGAGAATTCCCTTTCCCGGGCTTAATGTTATCTCAAGGTGGCTCGAAAATAGGTTGATTTTTAATCTGATCTAAGATAACAGCCCTGTCAGCATTGAGTGCAGTATATGTCCTATTTACCCTCTGAGCGGGAGCGGACGAGCGTTCTCCACCCTGTCTCCAATTATTATTGTATTTCTTTGACCTACCGTCATGACGACCTTTATTTCCTTCATTCTTACTCTGGTCCCCCTCTGTTCTGTCCCGATCTATCTCTTTAAGCCGATCTGAAGAAGGGCGCTTGAGGCTATTCATGGCTTCTTCTACCACAATATAACCTTCCGCTTTGTCGAAGGCTTCTGCGAGACTCTTCGGGTGATGAAACATCAACTTCTTCACCAACTTTTCCGATTTGATCAGATCTAACCCATTCTGAAACAGTCCCACGGCTTGTAGATCGTTCAGGTCTGTCACTTGGCCGACTGCTTCACGGAATCGCTTTACATATTGGCCCAAAGACTCATTCGAATACTGTCGAACCCGAGCCAACGAGCCAGTTGGTTTCCCCCTCCTTTTGTTGCTCCCGAAGCGAGCGTGGAACATACTGCACATATTCGCCCAAGATGAAATCGAATCCGAAGGCAAAGTCCCCATCCACTGCCTGGCATCCTTTCGGAGTGTCGTGACAAAAGTATGACACATAGTAGCATCGCTAAAGTTGTAATAATCCATCAGTCGGTCGAACTCCTGACTATGGTCATAGGGATTCCCCGATCCGTCATAACTTTCAATGTGGGGCAACTTCTTGGTAGGGTCAGCTTTTTCTCTCAGAATCTCCGCAGAAAAAAGGGATGCCTTCTTTCCTGAAGTATCTTTTGTTTTCTTTACCTCGGCAAGCTGCCTCCGAAGCTCCTTTACCTCTTTGACCAGATACTCCACGCCCTCGGGTTGGGACGATGCTACTTTTTCCGGTGACTCCTCCCTCATCTGAATGGATCTGTCTCTTGCCATAGAATCCCCAACTTTCGAGGGGCTTTTACGATGACGATGGTCCACAGGGCGGAGTGCCCTTGGTGGACTTTCGGGTGTACGACCCCTAGATCTGCTTCGTCTCTGAACCCGGCTGCCGTGGTGAGAATGCGCAACAATGAGCGCCTTCTTAGTATTCTCCGGAGTACGATCCCTGGATCGACCTCTTCGTTCGCTTCGACCCTGCTCCTTAGAACCGACAGGGTGATGTGCCCTCTTCGATCTTTGAGGAGTAGGGCTTCTGGACCTTCTTCTTTCTCAAGGTTGACCCCGAGAGTCATGCCCTGAATGAACAGGTTCTTTCCCACTCCGATGCCCACGTTCTTCAGATTGAACATAGCTGGACGCTTCGTCCCTCAACTCTGCCATTCGAGACATCTGCTCAGCTATATCCTGCCGTTGCTTCACCAGTGCCTCCATGGCCCTATCAGCTTCGTCTGCCATCTTAGCCAAGCGGGCAGCCTTTTCGTCTTGGTCATCCCGGTATCAAGTTCTAGGCGAGGTGCCTTCTATTCGTCTCCGGCCATGACCAGACCCTTTCTTTGCTGTGAAAACTAGCCTTCTCTTGGCTTTGCTCACAGCCCTCGGACGAGAATCTCCATGCGATCGTTTGGACGCCGTGCTGGCATGAACACTTAGTGCAGGTCCCAAACGGTCCTTGACAGATACTCGCGGTATTGATTCACTGGCAGCCCCTCAGGTGTAGGTGTCCTACTCTTCCCCATGAACACCGACGTAGAACGAACACAGCTTGTGATTAAAAAATACTCAGGACACTAGCACTCACCCCTCCTTCTAGCGCCAATGTTAACGCCAAGATCTTCTCCCACGTCCCAATCACGTAAGACGCTCTGATCCTACACAGTTCAACGAGTCAACACTGGAAGCTTGACGGCCTGACCGTCGGGGGATAGCTCCGGCGTGAGAATCTGTACAGGCGATCACAAGGTTAACAATGGAGGAAAAATATTGACTAGTGTCCGAGAGAGAGAGAAAATAATAATATCGTGTGTTGTGTTTTGTTACCTCTTTTTTTTTGTGATCCTTGCCCCATACGTTCCCTAGACCCGGTTTACCGTGCCACCCACTATCTCCTGACACCTCCTCTCACCCCCGGTCATCTCAGCCGAAAGTATGTAGCTTATTTCCCTACCTGCTACCACTGTTACCTCCCGCCGGTAATCGGAGTCCCATCCTCATTAATGCCATGCAGAAAGGTGGCAGACATAACAGTCAACTACTACCTTTTGTGATGATTACCGGTCAAAGATAGGATAAGTGACAGCTTACATAATGGACCAATCCAATGACTAAGCCCAATATTATAGTCAAGTAACGGGGCCCAAGTCATTTGACCCAATACGACAAAAGTGACATAGTCCAAAGGACAAACCCATTCGGCATGGTCCAGTATGAGAAGTATTATGGCCCAACACCTAATATCATGCAAACAAGTTGGTGAACCCCATGAAAACATTACAATTGATTTTTCATTGGGAAATGAGAGATAGGAGATTGACTTTCTCACAGAAATACAAGTGTTGGTTAAATGGAAACCCATTTTGCTTGTTATGTAATTGATCTATCTTTGAGGAAAATCACATGCTCTGTGGAACCACATGTCAGTATTAAGGGGATGACAAATAAAACATAATTGGTGTGGCTCTATTAAAATGACCGTTGTCGTCTATGGTTTCGTTCGCTCTGAAATTTGGAGAAGGAAGTGCCTGAAATTTGAAGAAGGAAGTCTGAGGAGAGAGAGAAGGTGATCTGTGTTTTTATGTTTATGGTGTTTTTTATTTTAAGATTTTGTAAATGGGACCCATAAGTAGAAGCTATGAATAATTGAATAAAGAGACTTCAGAATTGGCGAGACCATTCCTTTTTTTAAAGTACATTCTGAAGGCAGCTTAATGAGTCCGCCTAAGAATATGACTATATATATATATATATATATATATATATATATATATATATATATATATATATATATATATATATATCCATTGATCATTTGTACTCAAAGTATGGAATTGATGAGACAAAATTATTATTTTGTTAAAGACGTATACCCCACCTTATATTAAAATTTGGAGTTTAATCATACTCTGTTTTATTTTATAGAAAAGAGTTTAGTTTGATACAAGAATTTTTTTTAAAAAAAGAATCATTACTGATAGTGTGTACATGCATATTATAAAATGACACATAATATTCTTATCATAATTTTATTATCCTACTATTGCTATTAAACTAACACATCATTATTTTATGGGATAAACTTTGAACCAAAATACATTCTTCATTTTTAATTTTATGTAATATTTTAAGCTTGACCCAAATTCATAAAATCGAGCTAGACAAAAATTTAGGCAAAGCTAGACTCAGCTTGTTTGGATTACCGGGCTGCAGACATCAGTGGCGGAACTAGAACATTTTTAGAGGGGGGTCAAATAAATTAATAAAAAAAATTAATTATTAACGCTTGCGGTGCTTCTTTCAAATTTATTTTGCCCAATTATAGTATTTCACAACATCCTATTACAACTATTATAAACCTATGAGTTGTGATTCTAATAACTTTGAACAATATATATATATATATATATATATATATATATATATATATATTTCCCCCGAACTATAAGACTATTAATTAGACTTTGAATTCTTTAGTCAACTGATTAGCTACTTTTATAGATAAATTATAAAATTATATATTCAAAATCTTATAGTGTGGTTCTGGTCATCTTCTTTGGAGATAACTGAGAGTAGCCACTCAAAGCAAGAAAATAAATTAATTTATTCTCATTTACAAAAAATTGATCCCAATGTATGATTAAGTCAGTAAAACAAATGAATGTAATATTAATTAAATAATTATCAAACTTATTTAATATTATTTTATCTTATAGTAATATTGTTAATTTATTATAAGTGAAAAGATATGAAAAAACAAATAAGTTAATATCATCTCATAACAAAGATCGAATTTAACTAATATTAACATGCTTCAGATTCCAGGGTTGGGGGGGGCTATATGACCCCCCTCGCCCCTGTGACGCTCCCAAAATATATATACACAACCCATTCTGAGTCGCCAAATACATGATACATAATTTAAATACAAACTTAATTTATACAAATGTCGTATAAAATACTACAAAACATAAGCTGAGAGTTTTAATACGAATATTGTCTTGTAGACAATATTCAAACTCAAATGGAGTCCTCAATATAATTATTATCACACTATTTTATGGAATAGTGAGGACTACTATAACCACCATCTTGGACCATCACTCTATTTCCCGACTAGTCTCAGCTATATTCTCATTTCCTGAAGAGAACAATGAAAGAAAATGGTGAGCTCAACTAGCCCAGTAAAGAATATTGTAAGACCCCAACTTATTATAAATGAAATTTAATTTTCTCTATTTATTATTTTGAAATAGTAAGGGTTGATTTGATTAATGTGGTTAGTTATGGGTGAAATGCGCAAATATTTCAAGTAAGCAAGTGGTTATAAAATATTCATTGTTGTCGGAAAATATTCGTTTGGTCGTGGAATATTATTACTGTCGGGGAATATTCGTATGACAGCGCAACCTTGTGTGGGCCCCATAACGGAAAGCGATTGGATGAAGAAAACGACAAGTATAAGTTGTTTATAAATAACGACGTAGTTGTTACCGTTAATACCGTCGAAATACCCGGTGGTTAAAACACAGTAATACGCGTTGTTGCACAGTAACACATGGTATTGCACCAATTATTGATTCTTACGTAAGAAGGCACTACTCAATAATTGTTACAGTAATTACTGTTTAATATTTTATTTCATGGATTCAATAATTGCTGCGTTGATATTTTATATTATTGTCGTTTCAATAATTGTCACTACACAGTATTTTCCATCATCAGATCAATAATTCATATTATTTGAATAATATTATTAGATAACATTATTGGCAATGTCTAGAAAATTCTGTCTAAGGAGAGGTTTGGTCACTTAATTGCGCGCCAGTAAGGAGAAATCCTTATTGGAAAGCCCTCTCTTTCCTGGGAACGGCCTGGTTGCCAGTACTGTGATTCTGTAATATTATTTGTGAATAATTAATTATTGATTTATATGATAAGAAAAATATTCATTTTATGTGGATATAGATGGAGAAAATTTTAAAGTGACAATTGTTGAAAAAATTGATATTTTATCTTTTTTGATAAATAATTCATTTAAATATATTATTTTAATAATATAATAATGATAATATTTTTACAATGAATGTGGGATATATGAGTATATGAGGAGAAAGAATATTTTTGTTGCTAAAAATATTTAAAACATGTTTTTCATGTTTGTGGACCCCATTTCTTGACTGAAATTTGATTATAGCCTGTTAAATCGCTCGTTTGAGGATTTCGGTCAATTTCTGTTTAGAATTTGAAAAAACTTAAACTTACAAAGTTGTAGAGAATGAAATTTCCTATGAAAAGGACATAAGGTTTGAATTTTTTTGATAAAAGGACTATTTATTATGAATTATTGAAGTTCCGTAGTTCCGAAATAATTGATTTTTGAAAGTTTTAATTATTTTTAATAACAAAAATGTTTTTTTTGTTTTTGTCATTATTGGTGGCTGAATTCAGATGGTCATGGTGGGCGTAAGAATTTAATTAAATAATATTAATATTTTATTAAATTTTCTATTTTGGTGTTCTAAGCATTTTCCTATAAATAGGGTGCTTAGGTTAGAATTGAAAATCACACCAGAAACTAAAGATTTCTGTCTCTATATTATCGAGTGTATTCTTGTGAGTATTTTGATATTTTGAGTGTTACTATACGGTGCAAGTTCTCTTCAGCACTATATCCGGTATTCCAGCTAGAAGTACTGTCTTTTTGAGGTAAGGGATGTTATTTTTTTCATAAATGATATTTTTTTTCAATATCATTATGCCGAAATATTGGTATGAAATTTTTATCAAATTTAAATTTTTTTGTGTCGGGGTTACTATTCACGTATACGGTACTATTCACGTATACGGCACTATTCACAGAAAAATGAGATTTTCTCTTCTTTGTTCCAGATGTCTGTTTTTGTTATTAGCTTTGATTGTATCTATGTTTTGATCTTTATTCTTGAATTTTACTTCGCTATGGTATGTTATGGGGTATTTTTGAACATGGATAAATTGAAGTTCGAATCCTTAATATTTATTCTTTTATTTCACTGGATTCGTTTAAAATATTTTTCATCATCCTCAGTCCTAAATGATGATATTACTTAATATCTTTGGCCTGTAGTGCAAAGATGAATGATTAACTGATGAATATCTTTGGCCCGTAGTGCAAAGATGAACAGGTGTTGAGATGAACATGACCAACTGATGAATATCTTTGGTCTGTAGTGCAAAGATGAATATTTGATTCAAGATGTTTATTGATTGATGTTACAGGGATAAAATATTGATGATGGACTTTTAAATTCATAGATGATAGTAGATTTCATCCTCTACTTAGCTCTTCTAATGAATTATTATTTTCGCTGCGAATATTGATTTAAAATTTGTTGTCTATTGTATTCTATTAAATTTTTCCCTGTTGAAGACTAACGATAATTTTTTCTATATTATCTTAGTCATAATATTCTTTACTGGGCTAGTTGAGCTCACCCTTTCTCTTTTTGTTCCATTTTTCTTCTCAGGAGGCGAGAATGTAGCGAGTACTAGTCGGGGTATGGAATGATGGTTCTAGAAGTTATTTTAGTAGTCCTCACCATTTTTATAAAATAATGTATCAATAATTGTAATGATGACTTATTTGAGTGTGAATATTATTTAGAAGACAATATTTATATTTAAACTCACAGTTTAAGTGTTGTCGTATTTTGCACGACAATTGTATTAATAAAATTGTAGTTGTTTCTGTACCATGTATTGACGACTTAGAATGGGTGATGTATACCTGTTTTGGGGGCGTCACAGATAATGTAGAATAAATTATCTTTAGCCTTCAACAGTGTAAAAACTGATAGAATACAATAAACAATAAGTTTAATTGTAGCAGAACAAGCAATCCATTAGAATAATCAAGTAGAGCATGATGTCTACTATCTTCTATGATTTAAAAGTTTATCATCAATATTTTATCTCTATAACACATCTCAATAAATAATCCACATCACCGAATTATCCATGCACTACGGGTCAAGGATATTCGTTCGACGTATCACATCCACGAATTATCCATGCACTACGGGACAAGGATATTCGTTATTATCAACAGTGGTCATGATCATGCCAACAACTGTCCATCAATGCACTATGGGCCAATGAGGACTTTTACCACATCATTTACCTGTAACATTATAGATCATGATTAAACCTATACATAATTTCTGGTCATAATCATACCAATCAATAGTTCATCTATACACTACGGGCCAAAGATGACTTTCATCACAATTTAAACATGAGGATGATGACAATGATATAAGAATTCAATTAAGTGAGATCAAGGATAAATTTTAAAGATTTATAATTCAATTTATCCAGAGTTCAAGAATGTCTAAATTGTCAACATAATAACTACTTTTTGGAATAAAATTTAAGAATAATATTCATGTATCAAAAATAATTTGGACAGAAAAGAAATTAATTTTTATCGTGAATAGTACCTCGGGTGAATAGTACCTGAGTGAATAGTACCCCGTGAATAGTACTTCGTGAATAGTATCCCGTGAATAGAACCCCGACATGAAAAGATTAAAATTTAATAAGAATGTTTAGAAAAATATTTATGTGAAACGATACTAGATGAAGCGCAAATTTCAAGGATATTCTACAAATTTCAAGGAGTATAGAAGCAATACTTATCAAAATAAGTGTAGAATTAAGAATATGAAACGAAATAATATTACTTACATACTACAGAGTATGTAATAAAATACTATTTCTTATGAATATTGAACAAAAATAATATCCGTACCTTAAAAGGAGAGTAATTCTGACTGGTATAGCGGAGATATTCTTGAAGAAAACTTGCACTGTTTTCTACACTCAAAGCTTCCTTAAACTCAAAAGAAATATGCTCAATATTATAGAAGAAGAATTATCTGATTCTGGTGTCACTACTAGAAAATCGACCTATAGCGAGGGTCGGCGACCGTCGCTATAGGCCTAAAGATCGTCGCTATAGGCTTTAGCGACGGTCGCCGACCGTCGCCATAGAAGCCGTCGATAAACTCTATAGTGACGATCTTTAGGACTATAGCGACGGTCGGCGACCGTCGCTATAGACCTTTTAGATTTCAAACAAAAATTAATTAATAATGCACATTTATTCAACAAAACACAAGTACAATATAAAATAAAACATAAAAAATATTATATATATCATTTAAAATCATTCACATTATAACATTACAATATAATAGTTGGATAATTCATCCCATTTTTAGATGATTATTATTATTATAGTTGGGGGAACACCATCTGTTGTCGAGAGAGAAGAAAGTGTTGACATATACCAGCTGTGGTGAGTCGAGAATGGTGCTGACATCATTAATTTGTCCATGTTTGATGATCATCTTGTGTGGCGGATGACAAAGAAATGTTTGCTGCCTTCTGGTAGAAACCACACTTGTATCCATAAGAACAGAGATCACAAAAAAAAAAGAAAAAAAGAAAAAAAAACTGCAGTGGTGTACTTTGCATCAATTGATTCAGGTTTCTTTCTTATATTTACATCTCTTTTGGTAAATAGGTTTTGTATCATTGTATGACGAAACAGAAAAAGCATTCCTTCCAAAGTAAGGCAGATAGAATTATCTAACTATATATTATACAACCACTCTATACAGACATACAAAATACCCAACCAACTTTGAAGTAAAGGACCGGATTAAAACATATAATACTTAATTAGTTAAACAGCAATAATGTCCAAGAATTTTTCTTTTCCATCTCATGTAAACGACCTTTGCAAAATAAATAAGGAAAGGACTACATATTCATTTGTCTAGATAATATTCTCTCACTTACTCTCCTCACTAATGTCTTGGAATCTTCTATTCTCCATGGTAATCAGATAAGG
The DNA here is from genome assembly GCA_016801055.1 of Panax notoginseng. Taxonomy (NCBI): domain Eukaryota; kingdom Viridiplantae; phylum Streptophyta; class Magnoliopsida; order Apiales; family Araliaceae; genus Panax; species Panax notoginseng. The sequence goes on along the minus strand of CM029021.1, from coordinate 136,114,798 downwards.
AAATATGAACTATAGCTGGAAGCGATCAGACAAGTAGGGATTATACCTCCATTCCCCATTTGATGTAGTCTAGGGACTCACATGCCTTATATTCAACAACAAGCTCTCAATTATGTCTCTAGCTTCATCAAATTCTGAAAGATCATTATCCTGCCCCATTTTCACATCATATGGAAATGAGAACAAAATGAATAAACATTTGATTGAGCATTATAGACAAAAGAGATGAGCCTTTACGAATGTCTACAGTCTAACTGAAAAAGTTTGCAGTTAATCCTTATCTTAGCACAATATTTATCACAAGGGCTTCATTCCTTCATAAAATTTAACTACTAATGAATGTGCTACTCGTCAATTTCCTTGGCTTGCAACACTATAACATTTATGTTAAAATTACAATAAATAAATAAATATAAACTGGTCATGAAAAAATATGGGAATCAACTTATGTAGCAATCAATTTATTTGATATTGTCTTAATGTGCCCCAAAAGGAGATCCATTTTGGATATTATAATACCTAACAAATATAGGACTACACATATTAAGGAATACCAGGTAACTATCAACCAAAATAAGAACTCTTAGAAAATCAACAAACTAGAGCTAAAACAAAACTAGTGGAAGTAGTGAAGTAACTTACACCAAACAATGGGAAACTCCTGTATTTGTCAAGAAAGGCTTGTCTCTTTCTCAAGAGTGAATACTGACTCAAACACTTGCTGAATAGGTGCCGGATACCAGTATAACTTGCTAGCATAAGGCCACTGACCTAAAAAATGTAGAATTCTGTGAATCACAATTTTAGGTTAACCTTCAAATAATCTAACAATAAGTCATAAGTAGTTGAGATTTACAAATCTAAACGCATATATACATTTCCATATACAATAAATAAAATTCATGAAAAGATAAAATAAGGAAACTAGACAAGGAAATCTCACCCTGTGGGCAGTTTGAACATAAGGAGACTTTCTAGATAGAGCAACCTGCCAAAAGGAAAAGAAACAAAAGAAAAGGAAAGATACATTATAAGCTTCTACAAAGGAGACAATGAACAGTATAGAACAACATAGTGCGGTTGTAGGACATACCTGAATGCTCGTAGGGCCCCATTCAATAAAGATATTCAGTAGAAATAATAGGGGTTACCAGAAACATTAACCATCTGATGCTCAAAAATGGATTCATGAACATAGGTTAATCACAAAATCAATGTACAGAACAATCATTTTGATAATTACATTTCAAAATAAAATCAACACCAATAAAGGTCCAGTTTGAGTCACAGCCATATCTAATCAATCCAATCAAAGCTAAAAAATTACAAATACATATAATCATTCTTCCATTTAGATCTACCCCAAATATCAAAAAATGGAAGCCCAAGAATAAAAAATGTAGAGAAACAAAGCGATGATATGGGTAGGGGCACCTAGTATGAATCCACTCACTACCAATAACTGGACAATCTTCCTCATCCATGCCCTTGCTTTGTGTCTCCTTGCTATTTACAGCAACCTGACTTAGTAAATAAAGTGAATGCACCATTATTATGTCATCATTATCGAATAGACGAGTATTAAGAACTAATCTAAAAATGACAAAATTAAATCCCAAACAATTGCCTACAGAAACCTACAAATTCAAAGATTTAACACTACCAAATAGTTCAAATTAAGCATCCAATTCACAAAATTTGACCAAAATTATAGCCTAGCCACACAATTAAGCAATATTAAATCAAAAAACGCACCTTTTTAGAAACTCGTGATTTGGACGCTGCCTTTGGCTTTTGCTGTCTCCTCTTTTTAGTCTGAGACCCACAATACTCATCTTCTTCATCTTCATGATCGTCGTCTTGGTCACAATCTTTGACTCTTTGTTTCTGTTAATATGACACAATTGATTTGGTGTTCTATAGGTTTGATTGACTTAGAGAAGAGAGATTAGGAAATTTCTAAGGTTAGGGCTTTAGAGAAAGTTAAACGGGAGATAATAAGAGAGAGTGAAAGGGAAATAAAAAGTGATGTCCTATAGCGTCAGTTTCGCCCCTACCGTCGCTATTGATCCCCTATAGCGTCAGTTTCGTCCTGACCGTCGCTATAGCTCGTTGCCTTATCTTGATTTTCTAGTAGTGTGTGATTTTTATTTCTAAACTAATCATCCTATTTATAAGAAAATGACATGATACTATTTAAGAAAAAAAAATCACGGACCAACAATAACCAAATCACGGGCGCAGTCACGGAATTTCGACAATTTTTTTTATTTACTATACAGCACTATGCAAACACTATACAGTACTATGCAAATACTATGCAGTATATACAAATACTATGAAGTACTATGCGATATAAAACAAAAATTGAGATAACTTTCTACCAACGATTTTGAAAAATGAGTTATTGGGGGTCCATGTAACAAGCCAAATTTATAAAAAGTACTTCATGACACACCCCTTTTATTTATCATAAATCACTTGTCTAGTCACATTTTTAATCTTTCAACAATTATTCATCAATAATATTATAACTCACAATATTAACAACCAGATCATTCCCAGGAAAGAGGGGGCTTTTCGATAAGGACTTCTCCTTATTGGCGCACAATTAGATGACCAAACCCTTTTCTCGACAGAACTTTCTAGATATTGTCAATAATGCAAATAATAATATGAATAATTGTGTCGTCTCATTTATTGATTTAATAATATAAAATATTGTGCAGATGATACTGTGACAATAATTGAATCAATAATATGAGATACTATACATCAACTACTGTTGCAATAATTGAATAAAATTAAGTGACTTCTCACGTAAGCATCAATAATCAAAGATACTGTACAATACCGTGTGCTACTATGCAACCATGCGCATTACTGTACTTTAATCACCGGGTATTTCAATAATTAACGGTAAAAATTTTGCCGTTATTTTTATAAAAAAGGTTATTTCTGTCGCTTTCTATATCCGACAGTAATTTCGCTGTGGGGTCCACCAATAATTATGCCGTCGTACGGATATTCCCTGATAAAACGAATATTTCTTGACCAAACGAATATTTTATGACAACTTGCTTACTTTGCAAAATTTGTTAATATTACACACAACTATAACATTATATCAAATCCACACTTTATTATTCAAAATAATAGAGAAAACTAAATATTTATTCATAAATATTAAGATCTTACAGCCCTCCTAGTTCCGCCTATGACTGACATTGCTAAATGCTCTGCCACGAAGCAAGCTCTCCCGAATACGACAGATGCGAAAGTGGAGAAGTCGAAAGTTACTAAATTGCAACGTTAATTCAATTGTTTACATATTAAAGTTAATTAAGGTTAGTACGTCATTTTTTTCCAAAATTAGAGATAAAATAATCTTTAAATAGAGTATACTAATGCTAGACATAAACACAAACTATACATAAATAGTTGTACTATAAAATAAAAAGTGGGATCTACCATCAAATATTTTACAAATTTTCATTGCGATGCAATACATGAATTCTACTATTTGGTGCATAACTCTTTGTATATAATTTGTCTACATCTTTTTATAAATATATATTTGATTTTAGAATAGGGAAAGTAACTCATAACATAAGCTCCATATTGGACGACAAATTTGCGGCCCAGCCCATACATTCCCAAACTCTCAAGTTTACCCAGTCCAAAATCTAAAACAAAAATATGAGATTAAATGTCGTTCTCATATATTAGTTTTAAGGACCACATCACTACATTATTTGTTATAAACTCGCAAGTGTTAAGGGAAAACTTGTTTAGGTTGAATTAATTAAATTAAACAATAGTAGGTTTTTTTTGCTAACTTTTTTTCACACTTACGCACCCAACCTTGGCAAGTCAAAACTCGAACCCTCAACCTCATGTGGTTACCATGGGAAGATGAATATCACTCGCACTACAACAAAAAGGGTTATTTCCGACGGAATATTCCGTCGGTAATAAGGATATTCCGTCGAGATTAACATTAATTCCGACGGAAGATTCGATCAGAAATTCGGTCGTATATAAGCAGGTCGAAATTAATTCCGTTGATCTTTCGGTCGGGGATAGTTAACATCGACAGACTTATCCTCGACCGAATATTCCGTCGGGGTTAATATATGGCCGACTAAAAAACCTTCGGTCGAGGCTATTCGGTCGATGATAGCTATGACACGTGGCAGCGTGACAAAATTTGTAGATTCCTTAAACTCGACGGAATTCCGTCGAGCGTATCACTATTCTGTTGAGAATAAATGTGACACATGTCGCATGGCCAAAATGGAAAGGACTTATTTTCGACGGAATTCCGTCGAGAATAGTGGTTTCTTTTTTTTAATAATTTATTTATTTTTGCAATATCTAGGGATTTAACCCACATCTTGTACCTGTATTCCCAACAGCACATACACATACACAAGCTAACAATATAACCAATAACATGAATTACAATTACCAAGGCCGACAATATGTCAAAAACCAAAATAATGCCAAGGTTTAAACTACAATACATAAAAAATAATGTAAACTACAAAATAATGTAACTCATAATGTAAACTAAGTCAAAAATAATGTAAACTACAAACGAATATAAACTAAGTAAAACTAGTAGAGCCCCCGGTATGAGGAGGATCATCGGGCGGGCGTCGACGCTGCTCTAGAGTATGAAAATCGCCACCATCGTCATCTCGCTCGTCAGTCCGCTCATCACCCTATTGATACGATATAATGTAACTCATTAGTCCATATATATGATCCAGTTAAAGATAACTAAATAAAAATTAAATTACATGAATAATATATATTTGAATTTAAAACGAATAGTATACCTGAGCAGTCGAGGGCTGACTCAACATCGGCCCAAACGTATCCTCGACAAAGGTAACCACCATTCGAACAATCTTGTCGCGTATCACGGCCAACTGCTCCAGAGGGATACCCATACTCTCAACGATGGCACCAGCTGCAACGTCCTGTGCAAGCTGATGGAGGCGAGAACGACTGGGCAGGTCCTGACGATGGAACAGCGAATTGGTCTCAAACCTCTCCAACACCGCAGCCATAACACGCTGGAATAAAGCATCGTCTAAGCCAACGCCCGTATGTGATGGTCCCACGGGGGCTCTCGGATGCAGACGCTAGCTAGAGCCTACAAAAATAAATATAACATGAATAATTGGACTATTTTCTTTATTCATAAACAAGAAATAAACTAAAAATATTATACCTCCTAGCAGTGTATAGGCTGGTATCCTCGGTAACCCCAGCACTCGATACCGGCCGCTAGGACTAGTGGGAGTATCCTGAGACGCGACCCAAAGAGCCGTCTCCTAGTCCTGAGATAAACTAATCTCGGGCGGAGGGACGGTGGAATCTAACGTCTCAGCATCGCCCCTAGCAGCCTACAACTCTGCTATACGCTGGCTGCGGATCTTCTCAAACTGCTCCTATAATTTGATATATGTACGTGTGAGTTATCTTGGCATCATCATATAAATTATGTAATATTATCCTAAATAATATTTATTATAGTAAATGTATTACCCGTATAGGTAGTGCTGCTGGAGACATCGTCAACCCCGAAGTAGAGCCCTTCGACGTATGGACTCTATCCCAGAACTCCATCATAGTAGGAGGTCGGTCCAAGCTACTCCGCATGGCCTAAATCATATACATTAAATAATATCACCTTAATTTACTATAGTTGCAGTTTAATATTAAACTAAACTAAAGGTAAATACATGCCGCCTTCACCTCTTAAAACAACTGCGAGCCAGAAGTATGTACAACTCGCAGCTTGCCTCAATTCTTCTTCATATGCTCTGACTTGGTCTTGAACGCAGCATCATCCCATTACGCACACATCGTAGCCCATGCTGGATCTAATACTGCCGGCGGCTGATGCTCTCGCAAAGTAGTCCCGGGCGATTCTTCTACCGCCCGGACTACCCTCTGTCGCATCTCGTACAGCCAGCCGACATAATTCTTTGAGATGTGGGCAATGATAATGGCGTCACCATCCGCCTCAATGATGCCAGTCTCATATCTACAGTATCTCTATCAAACAGACATAATATACGTATAATTAATTATTTGAGCAATATGTAAATAACATGGACCTTAATTGTATATATGTAATTCGACTTACGTAAAACTCCAACAATACTGTCACCATGAAGCCGGCATCGTAACGCGAGTACTGGTTAAATCACATGCAGCCAGTAGGGAGATACGCCAGGCAGATGGCGTGTACGGTCTCCTTAGCGACAAGATCCATAATAATAGAATACAAAATTTATTAAGAACATTTTAATTTATTAATCACATAATAATATAATCGCGATTGAACATAAGTGATAGTTGAAACCTACACAGACGAGCCGACATCAACTGGAACGAAGTCAGGCACTGCCGGCGGACGACCTAATCGACCGAGGTTAGGCCCTCGCTGGCGCCGACGTCTAGCATCTGTATGTTTAATATAGTTATGACATTGTCAATGAATGTATAATTAAATTAATTTTATACTATATTATATTATATTAAATTAAATTAAGTCAATTTTTTTTTGAATTTAATTTAATTTGAACTATCTTAAATTAAATCATATTTTTATTTTATTTTATTTAATTTTGATTTTATTTAACTAAGTAAGTGCTACTCAGTTTATGTAAGACCCCAACTTTTATAAATAAAGATGAATTTTCTATAAATATCATTTTTGAATATTATGGAGTTAATTTGATATAATGTTATAGTTGTGGGTAATATTTATAAATTTTGTAAAGTACGCAAGTTGTTATATAATATTCGATTGGTCGGGGAATATTCGTTTTAACAGGAAATATTCGTACAACGACACAATCATTGGTGGACCCCACAACGAAATTATTGTCGGATTGAGAAAACGACAAAAATATTTTATTAAAAATAACGGTGGAAGTTTTACCATTGTTACTGTTGAACTACTCGGTAGTAAAAGTACAGTAATACGTGTGGTTGCATAGTAGCACACGGTATTGATTATTAATGCTTATGTGAGAAGTCACTCAGTTTGATTCAATTATTGTCAGTTAATAATATGAATTATTTAGCGATAATGACGTTTTGTTTTATTCGTATTATTAACGTAATAAAACAGAAACATCTTTTTATATAAAACAGAATACTTTATTAAAGTTATTCTATAAATAGAATATATTATATTTTATTTAAAAGATTTTTCTTTAAATATGGACCGTCAGATTAAAGTAATCAATCTGGACCGTTCATGGATTAGTTACTATGCATTCTATTTTTCTATAAATAGCAGCTCATTCCTTCATTATTTCTTACGAATTCACTGAACTCTAGAGAGAGAAACTATAGAGAGAGAGAAGAAGAGTATTCTGCTACTTAACTACTTCCTTATTTCAGCTCTTCTTTAAAACGGTAAGGGGTGTTATTCTTTCTTATTCATGAAGAGAACTGTTGTTATTCCATTTCTTATTATTCTGTTGGAATAACCTGTATACGCGGTCTACCCTATACTTGGTGACATTCTTCTATTATTCTGTTGGAACATCCTGTCTGTGTGTTTTACACCGGACCTGGTTCCGTTTTTATTATTATTCTGTTGGAACATCCTGTCTGTGTGTTTTACACCGGACCTGGTTCCGTTTTTATTATTATTCTGTTGGAACATCCTGTCTGTGTGTTTTACACCGGACCTGGTTCCGTCTTGTTATTATTCTGTTGGAACATCCTGTCTGTGTGTTTTACACCGGACCTGGTTCCATTATTTATTATTCTGTCGGAATATCCTGTCTGTGCGTTTACGCCGGACCTGGTTCCATTATTTATTATTCTGTTGGAATAACCTGTCTGTGCGGTCTATCGCATGCATGGTGATTTCTTTTGTTATTCCATTCTTTATTATACTCAGTTGGTTAAGTTTTGACTTCTATACTCCATGAAATTTGTGGAATATCCTTGATAATTGCGGTTCATCCAGTATCTTTTCATGAAAATATTCTTCTAAGCATTCTTGAATTTTACTCCACAAAGCAGTATCATGTTGACAATTTGGACGTTGTTAATTCTTGGATAAATTAATTCTTGAACTTGTTTTATTGAATTCTTATATCATTGTCATCATCCTCATGTTTATAAAATGTTGAAAGTCATCTGTGGCCTGTAGTGCATAGATGGACTTGGTATGATTATGACCAGGGATTATTCGGTATAATCATGACCGTAATGTTACAAATGATGTGGTAAAAGTCCTCATTGGCCCGTAGTGCATTGATGGACAGTTGTTGGCATGATCATGACCATTAATGAATACACGAATATCCTTGGCCGTAGTGCAGGGGTGATTCGATGATGTGGATTATTTTATTAAGCTGAGTCCCAGCGATAACAGTGTTGAAAAACCTTTTAAATCATAAAAGATAGTAGAGTTTATTTTCTACTTGACTCTTTTAATGGATTGCTTGTTCCGCTGCAGTTAAACTTGATGTCTATTATATTTTATCAGTTTAACATTGTTGAAGGCTAATGATAATTTATTCTGCATTATCTTAGTCATAATATTTCTTACTGGGCTAGTTGAGCTCACCCTTTCTTTCACTGTTCTCTTCAGGAAATGAGAACGTAGCTGGGGCAAGTCGGGGAACGGAGTGATGGTCCGAATGATAGTATTAGTTAGTAGTCCTCACTATTCTATGTAATAGTGTGTTAATAAATGTAATGAGGACTCCTTTTGAGTATGAATACTCTCTAGAAGATAATATTTGTATTCAAACTCACAGTTTATGTTTTGTCGTATTGTACACGACAGTTGTATTAGTAAGTTGTATTTGTATTCTGTACTATGTATCTGACGACCCAAGATGGGTGATGTATACCTAATTTTGGGGGCGTCACAGTTGGTATCAGAGCTTAGGGATATGATCCCTGGCTAAGATGTGAGAATAGAACTAGGAGGGGAGAGACGGGAAATTCCTTCGCTAGTATGACCTACCTAAGTTTATTTGCATGGTATTTAATTGGTCGGTCATAATATAAGGATAATATATGACATATCAATTAACTTTTATTTTGTGGCAGTATCTGAAAATGGCATCTGAGAATGTTGAGAATAGCAATGGAGCACAGGCGACTGTTGATTCACCACATATCAATAATCAGGATAATGTGCATCAGGAAGGTGACAATCCTCATGCAAACAACAACACTGACCAGATGATGAATGATGGAATGTTCAGAAACTTTATGCAGTTCATGCAACAGCAGGCGAGAGCGGCTCCTGTCCAAAATATAGGTGGAAACACTGAAAACTCTCGGACGGTCACCGCTAAACAGTTCAAGGAGCTGGGACCACCAGAGTTTAAGGGAGAACCAAAACCACTTATAGTGGAAATATGGATAAAGCAGATCACCAAGATATTTGATGTCTTGGGATGCTCCGAGGAGCAAAAGGTTCCCTTTGCCGCCTTTATGTTGCGAGGAGAGGCAGATTACTGGTGGGAATCGATTAAGCGTACTCAACCTGCCGCACTGAAGATGTCTTGGGAGAAGTTCCAAGAGCTGTTCAATGACAAATACTTTCCCGAAAGTGTTCGTCACATGAAGGAGGTGGAGTTCATCAAATTGGAGCAGAATAATATGACCGTGTCGCAGTATGAGGCTAAATTTGCTGAGTTGTCCCGGTTTGCGTCCCACTTGGTGGATAATGAAGAGCGAATGACGCGAATGTTTTTGCGAGGTTTGAAACCTGAGATACGTCAACATCTTATTTCTCATAAACTGTGTTTGTATTCAGATGTTGTGAATAGGGCTCAGTTAGTGGAGCGCGATAACGAGTCAACGCAACCAAAAGAGAGCAGTCGGCAAAATGATAATACCAGTGAGAGCAGTCATCGAAGCGGTGACAACAAGCGTGGAGGGAATCAACAGGCCAGAAATGGTAACCACTTCGGTGGTAATCAGGGCCAAAACAATAAGAATGGTCATTTCAAGAAGAGGAGATTCAACAATGATGGAAAGACGTCAGCACCAGCACCCGTTGTTAAGGAAGGAGAACGACCACCTATCATATGTTTCAAATGCGGAGGGGAGGGGCACATCAGTCCAAACTGCGCGATGCCGTCTAAAGCATGTTATAATTGTGGAAGAGAAGGTCATTTAGCTCGATTTTGTCGTTTACCAAAAACAAGTTCAGCCAAGATGGAGACACCAAAGGCCGTCCCAGAAAAGTCAAAACCGGTAGTGCAAGGGAGAGCGTTTGTTGTGACCTCCCAGAAAGCAAGGAACCCGAATGAGGTCATCACGGGTAAGCTTATCATAAACTCTAACGAAGTCTATACTTTATTTGATACCGGTTCTACCCATTCTTTTATTTCTCCTACTTGCGCTCATCGATTAAATTTGATTCCGGAGAAATTAGACTTTGACTTATCTGTTGAAACTCCATTGGGAGAAACCTTCATTACATCCACGGTTTATAAGTCTTGTTTGGTTCAAGTTGGTACCCACACATTACCTGTCGATCTGATTTCATTAAAAATACTTGCATTTGACGTGATTCTAGGGATTGATTGGTTAACTACTCATCATGCAAAAATTGATTGTTTTCGTAAGGTTGTTAGCTTTCATATTCCTAATCGACCTATTATGCGAATTCAAGCAACCAAACCATTAAAATCAATCGCTGTCATCTCAAGCCATAAAGCTATTCGTTTATTGAAAAACGGATGTCAAGCTTTCTTAGCTCATGTCACGGATCTAAACAAAAATACGTCAGTTTTGAATGATATTTCTATTGTTAATAAATTCCCTGACGTATTCCCTGAAGAACTTCCTGGCCTACCCCCAGAGCGTGAAATTGAATTTTGTATCGACCTTGAACCCGGTACAAAACCCATTTCCAAAGCCCCATATCGAATGGCTCCTATTGAACTTCAGGAGTTAAAGATCCAACTGCAGGAATTGTTAGACATTGGCTTTATTCGTCCTAGTACTTCTCCTTGGGGTGCTCCTGTTCTATTCGTGAAGAAGAAAGATGGAAGTATGCGACTTTGTATTGATTATCGGGAGTTGAATCATGTCACCATCAAAAATAGGTACCCATTGCCACGTATTGATGACCTGTTTGACCAGTTGCAAGGAGCACAATTCTTTTCAAAGATCGATCTTCGTTCTGGATATCATCAGCTGAAGGTTAGAACTGAGGATATTCCAAAGACGGCTTTCAGAACTCGGTACGGGCATTATGAATTCCTAGTCATGTCCTTTGGATTGACTAATGCTCCTGCTGCCTTCATGGATATGATGAACCGGGTATTCAAGGAATATTTGGATCACTTTGTGGTCGTCTTTATTGATGACATCCTTATTTATTCCAAAAGCCGTGAAGATCATGAGCAACACTTGAGGCTGGTACTCCAAAAGCTTCGTGAATACAAGCTTTATGCCAAGTTGAAGAAATGCGAGTTCTGGCTGGAGGAGGTAGCATTCCTTGGGCACGTAGTATCAAGTCGTGGAATATCGGTTGACCCGGCAAAGATTGAAGCTATTCAAAGCTGGGAGCAACCTAAATCAGTGACCGAAGTACGTAGCTTTCTTGGTTTAGCTGGTTATTATCGGAGATTCGTGGAAGGATTTTCTCGAATCGCTACTCCATTAACTCAGCTGACTCGGAAAGATACAAAGTTCGGTTGGAGCGAAGAATGTGAGCAGAGTTTTCAAGAACTCAAGAGGAGACTCATTTCAGCACCTGTTCTAACAATACCATCTGGCTCGGAGGGATTTGTCATCTACAGTGATGCTTCGAGCAAAGGGTTGGGATGCGTTCTCATGCAACATGGAAAAGTCATAGCCTATGCATCAAGACAACTCAAGGAATATGAGAGGAATTATCCTACTCATGATCTAGAGTTGGCAGCTGTTGTCTTTGCACTTAAAATTTGGAGGCATTACTTGTATGGGGAGAAGGTGGAGATCTTTACGGATCATAAAAGCCTCAAATATTTCTTCACTCAAAAGGAACTCAACATGCGACAACGACGTTGGCTTGAACTGTTGAAAGATTATGATCATACCATTCAATACCATCCTGGAAAAGCGAACGTGGTAGCTGACGCATTGAGTAGAAGATCATATGCAAGTACGAGTGCGATATTGTCAACACAAAGGCCCATTTTGTGTGACTTGCAAAGGATGGAGATAGAGTTAAAGACTCCAGGGACCCATGTGATGATGGCGAATATACGAGTAGAACCGACTTTAATCGATAAAGTTAAAGCTGCTCAAGCTACAGACCTGGAGCTGATGCGTATGAGGAAGAAAGTGCAAGAAGGTGCTATGCCGGAAGCAAGAATCGATGAAGAAGGAATACTTCGAGTCAACTCCAGACTTTGTGTTCCTAACAACCCTGATTTAAAGTATGAAATCATGATGGAGGCGCACAACACACCGTTTGCAATCCATCCTGGAAGTACCAAAATGTATCATGATCTTCGTCATACATTTTGGTGGAGCAATATGAAGAGAGAGATAGCGTTGTTTATCTCAAGGTGTCTAACTTGTCAACGAGTCAAAGCGGAGCATCAAGTACCAAAAGGTCCATTGCAACCACTTGAAATTCCAGAATGGAAGTGGGAGCACATTACCATGGATTTCGTTACCGGTCTTCCTAGGGTTTCTCAAGGTATTGATGCGATTTGGGTCATTGTTGATAGATTGACCAAGTCTGCTCATTTCTTACCGATACGAGAAACTTATACACTTGAACGTCTTGCTCGTATGTACATAAACGAGATTGTAAGACTGCATGGTATGCCAGTATCCATAGTTTCTGATCGAGACCCAAGATTCACTTCACGATTTTGGGTTAGTTTACAAAAAGCTATGGGCACGGATTTACGATTTAGTTCAGCATATCATCCTCAGACGGACGGACAATCAGAGAGGACTATTCAAACTCTTGAAGATCTATTAAGACTCTGTGTCTTTGACTTCAAGGGAAGTTGGGACAAGTTCTTACCATTGGTGGAGTTTTCCTACAACAACAGTTATCAAGCAAGTATTGGCATGGCTCCATTCGAAGCATTGTATGGAAGAAAATGTCGTTCTCCAGTATGCTGGGATGAGGTGGGTGAAGCAACGTTGTTGGGACCGGAGTTGGTACGTATGACTACAGAAAAGATTCAAACGATCCGACAACGTATAAAAACCTCACAAGATCGACAAAAGAGTTATGCTGATCTTCATCGAAAGGACGTGGAATTTGATGTAGGAGATCATGTGTTCTTACGTGTTGCTCCATGGAAAGGAGTTACGAGATTTGGAAAGAGAGGAAAGCTCAATCCTCGATTCATCGGTCCATTTTTAATCCTCGATCGAGTAGGAACTGTGGCTTATAGACTCGCTTTACCGCCAAGTATGTCTCGTGTTCATAACGTTTTTCACATATCCATGTTACGCAAATATGTGGAAGACCCGAACCACATTATTGAGTTAGAACCGGACGAAATAGCGGAGGATTTGACGTATGAAGAAGTTCCTGTTCAAATCTTGGATAAGAAGGAACATATTCTACGCTCCAAGGTTATACCTCAAGTCAAAGTTTTGTGGAGAAACCACGATGTTGAGGAAATGACTTGGGAGTTAGAATCTGAAATGAAATCAAGGTATCCTTACCTCTTCGACATACCAGGTACGTACCCTAATTTCGAGGGCGAAATTTCATAAGAAGGGGAGGTTGTAAGACCCCAACTTTTATAAATAAAGATGAATTTTCTATAAATATCATTTTTGAATATTATGGAGTTAATTTGATATAATGTTATAGTTGTGGGTAATATTTATAAATTTTGCAAAGTACGCAAGTTGTTATATAATATTCGATTGGTCGGGGAATATTCGTTTTAACAGGGAATATTCGTACAACGACACAATCATTGGTGGACCCCACAACGGAATTATTGTCGGATTGAGAAAACGACAAAAATATTTTATTAAAAATAACGGCGGAAGTTTTACCATTGTTACTGTTGAACTACTCGGTAGTAAAAGTACAGTAATACGTGTGGTTGCATAGTAGCACACGGTATTGATTATTAATGCTTATGTGAGAAGTCACTCAGTTTGATTCAATTATTGTCAGTTAATAATATGAATTATTTAGCGATAATGACGTTTTGTTTTATTCGTATTATTAACGTAATAAAACAGAAACATCTTTTTATATAAAACAGAATACTTTATTAAAGTTATTCTATAAATAGAATATATTATATTTTATTTAAAAGATTTTTCTTTAAATATGGACCGTCAGATTAAAGTAATCAATCTGGACCGTTCATGGATTAGTTACTATGCATTCTATTTTTCTATAAATAGCAGCTCATTCCTTCATTATTTCTTACGAATTCACTGAACTCTAGAGAGAGAAACTATAGAGAGAAACTATAGAGAGAGAGAAGAAGAGTATTCTGCTACTTAACTACTTCCTTATTTCAGCTCTTCTTTAAAACGGTAAGGGGTGTTATTCTTTCTTATTCATGAAGAGAACTGTTGTTATTCCATTTCTTATTATTCTGTTGGAATAACCTGTATACGCGGTCTACCCTATACTTGGTGACATTCTTCTATTATTCTGTTGGAACATCCTGTCTGTGTGTTTTACACCGGACCTGGTTCCGTTTTTATTATTATTCTGTTGGAACATCCTGTCTGTGTGTTTTACACCGGACCTGGTTCCGTTTTTATTATTATTCTGTTGGAACATCCTGTCTGTGTGTTTTACACCGGACCTGGTTCCGTCTTGTTATTATTCTGTTGGAACATCCTGTCTGTGTGTTTTACACCGGACCTGGTTCCATTATTTATTATTCTGTCGGAATATCCTGTCTGTGCGTTTACGCCGGACCTGGTTCCATTATTTATTATTCTGTTGGAATAACCTGTCTGTGCGGTCTATCGCATGCATGGTGATTTCTTTTGTTATTCCATTCTTTATTATACTCAGTTGGTTAAGTTTTGACTTCTATACTCCATGAAATTTGTGGAATATCCTTGATAATTGCGTTTCATCCAGTATCTTTTCATGAAAATATTCTTCTAAGCATTCTTGAATTTTACTCCACAAAGCAGTATCATGTTGACAATTTGGACGTTGTTAATTCTTGGATAAATTAATTCTTGAACTTGTTTTATTGAATTCTTATATCATTGTCATCATCCTCATGTTTATAAAATGTTGAAAGTCATCTGTGGCCTGTAGTGCATAGATGGACTTGGTATGATTATGACCAGGGATTATTCGGTATAATCATGACCGTAATGTTACAAATGATGTGGTAAAAGTCCTCATTGGCCCGTAGTGCATTGATGGACAGTTGTTGGCATGATCATGACCATTAATGAATACACGAATATCCTTGGCCGTAGTGCAGGGGTGATTCGATGATGTGGATTATTTTATTAAGCTGAGTCCCAGCGATCACAGTGTTGAAAAACCTTTTAAATCATAAAAGATAGTAGAGTTTATTTTCTACTTGACTCTTTTAATGGATTGCTTGTTCCGCTGCAGTTAAACTTGATGTCTATTATATTTTATCAGTTTAACATTGTTGAAGGCTAATGATAATTTATTCTGCATTATCTTAGTCATAATATTTCTTACTGGGCTAGTTGAGCTCACCCTTTCTTTCACTGTTCTCTTCAGGAAATGAGAACGTAGCTGGGGCAAGTCGGGGAACGGAGTGATGGTCCGAATGATAGTATTAGTTAGTAGTCCTCACTATTCTATGTAATAGTGTGTTAATAAATGTAATGAGGACTCCTTTTGAGTATGAATACTCTCTAGAAGATAATATTTGTATTCAAACTCACAGTTTATGTTTTGTCGTATTGTACACGACAGTTGTATTAGTAAGTTGTATTTGTATTCTGTACTATGTATCTGACGACCCAAGATGGGTGATGTATACCTAATTTTGGGGGCGTCACAGTTGGTATCAGAGCTTAGGGATATGATCCCTGGCTAAGATGTGAGAATAGAACTAGGAGGGGAGAGACGGGGAATTCCTTCGCTAGTATGACCTACCTAAGTTTATTTGCATGGTATTTAATTGGTCGGTCATAATATAAGGATAATATATGACATATCAATTAACTTTTATTTTGTGGCAGTATCTGAAAATGGCATCTGAGAATGTTGAGAATAGCAATGGAGCACAGGCGACTGTTGATTCACCACATATCAATAATCAGGATAATGTGCATCAGGAAGGTGACAATCCTCATGCAAACAACAACACTGACCAGATGATGAATGATGGAATGTTCAGAAACTTTATGCAGTTCATGCAACAGCAGGCGAGAGCGGCTCCTGTCCAAAATATAGGTGGAAACACTGAAAACTCTCGGACGGTCACCGCTAAACAGTTCAAGGAGCTGGGACCACCAGAGTTTAAGGGAGAACCAAAACCACTTATAGTGGAAATATGGATAAAGCAGATCACCAAGATATTTGATGTCTTGGGATGCTCCGAGGAGCAAAAGGTTCCCTTTGCCGCCTTTATGTTGCGAGGAGAGGCAGATTACTGGTGGGAATCGATTAAGCGTACTCAACCTGCCGCACTGAAGATGTCTTGGGAGAAGTTCCAAGAGCTGTTCAATGACAAATACTTTCCCGAAAGTGTTCGTCACATGAAGGAGGTGGAGTTCATCAAATTGGAGCAGAATAATATGACCGTGTCGCAGTATGAGGCTAAATTTGCTGAGTTGTCCCGGTTTGCGTCCCACTTGGTGGATAATGAAGAGCGAATGACGCGAATGTTTTTGCGAGGTTTGAAACCTGAGATACGTCAACATCTTATTTCTCATAAACTGTGTTTGTATTCAGATGTTGTGAATAGGGCTCAGTTAGTGGAGCGCGATAACGAGTCAACGCAACCAAAAGAGAGCAGTCGGCAAAATGATAATACCAGTGAGAGCAGTCATCGAAGCGGTGACAACAAGCGTGGAGGGAATCAACAGGCCAGAAATGGTAACCACTTCGGTGGTAATCAGGGCCAAAACAATAAGAATGGTCATTTCAAGAAGAGGAGATTCAACAATGATGGAAAGACGTCAGCACCAGCACCCGTTGTTAAGGAAGGAGAACGACCACCTATCATATGTTTCAAATGCGGAGGGGAGGGGCACATCAGTCCAAACTGCGCGATGCCGTCTAAAGCATGTTATAATTGTGGAAGAGAAGGTCATTTAGCTCGATTTTGTCGTTTACCAAAAACAAGTTCAGCCAAGATGGAGACACCAAAGGCCGTCCCAGAAAAGTCAAAACCGGTAGTGCAAGGGAGAGCGTTTGTTGTGACCTCCCAGAAAGCAAGGAACCCGAATGAGGTCATCACGGGTAAGCTTATCATAAACTCTAACGAAGTCTATACTTTATTTGATACCGGTTCTACCCATTCTTTTATTTCTCCTACTTGCGCTCATCGATTAAATTTGATTCCGGAGAAATTAGACTTTGACTTATCTGTTGAAACTCCATTGGGAGAAACCTTCATTACATCCACGGTTTATAAGTCTTGTTTGGTTCAAGTTGGTACCCACACATTACCTGTCGATCTTATTTCATTAAAAATACTTGCATTTGACGTGATTCTAGGGATTGATTGGTTAACTACTCATCATGCAAAAATTGATTGTTTTCGTAAGGTTGTTAGCTTTCATATTCCTAATCGACCTATTATGCGAATTCAAGCAACCAAACCATTAAAATCAATCGCTGTCATCTCAAGCCATAAAGCTATTCGTTTATTGAAAAACGGATGTCAAGCTTTCTTAGCTCATGTCACGGATCTAAACAAAAATACGTCAGTTTTGAATGATATTTCTATTGTTAATAAATTTCCTGACGTATTCCCTGAAGAACTTCCTGGCCTACCCCCAGAGCGTGAAATTGAATTTTGTATCGACCTTGAACCCGGTACAAAACCCATTTCCAAAGCCCCATATCGAATGGCTCCTATTGAACTTCAGGAGTTAAAGATCCAACTGCAGGAATTGTTAGACATTGGCTTTATTCGTCCTAGTACTTCTCCTTGGGGTGCTCCTGTTCTATTCGTGAAGAAGAAAGATGGAAGTATGCGACTTTGTATTGATTATCGGGAGTTGAATCATGTCACCATCAAAAATAGGTACCCATTGCCACGTATTGATGACCTGTTTGACCAGTTGCAAGGAGCACAATTCTTTTCAAAGATCGATCTTCGTTCTGGATATCATCAGCTGAAGGTTAGAACTGAGGATATTCCAAAGACGGCTTTTAGAACTCGGTACGGGCATTATGAATTCCTAGTCATGTCCTTTGGATTGACTAATGCTCCTGCTGCCTTCATGGATATGATGAACCGGGTATTCAAGGAATATTTGGATCACTTTGTGGTCGTCTTTATTGATGACATCCTTATTTATTCCAAAAGCCGTGAAGATCATGAGCAACACTTGAGGCTGGTACTCCAAAAGCTTCGTGAATACAAGCTTTATGCCAAGTTGAAGAAATGCGAGTTCTGGCTGGAGGAGGTAGCATTCCTTGGGCACGTAGTATCAAGTCGTGGAATATCGGTTGACCCGGCAAAGATTGAAGCTATTCAAAGCTGGGAGCAACCTAAATCAGTGACCGAAGTACGTAGCTTTCTTGGTTTAGCTGGTTATTATCGGAGATTCGTGGAAGGATTTTCTCGAATCGCTACTCCATTAACTCAGCTGACTCGGAAAGATACAAAGTTCGGTTGGAGCGAAGAATGTGAGCAGAGTTTTCAAGAACTCAAGAGGAGACTCATTTCAGCACCTGTTCTAACAATACCATCTGGCTCGGAGGGATTTGTCATCTACAGTGATGCTTCGAGCAAAGGGTTGGGATGCGTTCTCATGCAACATGGAAAAGTCATAGCCTATGCATCAAGACAACTCAAGGAATATGAGAGGAATTATCCTACTCATGATCTAGAGTTGGCAGCTGTTGTCTTTGCACTTAAAATTTGGAGGCATTACTTGTATGGGGAGAAGGTGGAGATCTTTACGGATCATAAAAGCCTCAAATATTTCTTCACTCAAAAGGAACTCAACATGCGACAACGACGTTGGCTTGAACTGTTGAAAGATTATGATCATACCATTCAATACCATCCTGGAAAAGCGAACGTGGTAGCTGACGCATTGAGTAGAAGATCATATGCAAGTACGAGTGCGATATTGTCAACACAAAGGCCCATTTTGTGTGACTTGCAAAGGATGGAGATAGAGTTAAAGACTCCAGGGACCCATGTGATGATGGCGAATATACGAGTAGAACCGACTTTAATCGATAAAGTTAAAGCTGCTCAAGCTACAGACCTGGAGCTGATGCGTATGAGGAAGAAAGTGCAAGAAGGTGCTATGCCGGAAGCAAGAATCGATGAAGAAGGAATACTTCGAGTCAACTCCAGACTTTGTGTTCCTAACAACCCTGATTTAAAGTATGAAATCATGATGGAGGCGCACAACACACCGTTTGCAATCCATCCTGGAAGTACCAAAATGTATCATGATCTTCGTCATACATTTTGGTGGAGCAATATGAAGAGAGAGATAGCGTTGTTTATCTCAAGGTGTCTAACTTGTCAACGAGTCAAAGCGGAGCATCAAGTACCAAAAGGTCCATTGCAACCACTTGAAATTCCAGAATGGAAGTGGGAGCACATTACCATGGATTTCGTTACCGGTCTTCCTAGGGTTTCTCAAGGTATTGATGCGATTTGGGTCATTGTTGATAGATTGACCAAGTCTGCTCATTTCTTACCGATACGAGAAACTTATACACTTGAACGTCTTGCTCGTATGTACATAAACGAGATTGTAAGACTGCATGGTATGCCAGTATCCATAGTTTCTGATCGAGACCCAAGATTCACTTCACGATTTTGGGTTAGTTTACAAAAAGCTATGGGCACGGATTTACGATTTAGTTCAGCATATCATCCTCAGACGGACGGACAATCAGAGAGGACTATTCAAACTCTTGAAGATCTATTAAGACTCTGTGTCTTTGACTTCAAGGGAAGTTGGGACAAGTTCTTACCATTGGTGGAGTTTTCCTACAACAACAGTTATCAAGCAAGTATTGGCATGGCTCCATTCGAAGCATTGTATGGAAGAAAATGTCGTTCTCCAGTATGCTGGGATGAGGTGGGTGAAGCAACGTTGTTGGGACCGGAGTTGGTACGTATGACTACAGAAAAGATTCAAACGATCCGACAACGTATAAAAACCTCACAAGATCGACAAAAGAGTTATGCTGATCTTCATCGAAAGGACGTGGAATTTGATGTAGGAGATCATGTGTTCTTACGTGTTGCTCCATGGAAAGGAGTTACGAGATTTGGAAAGAGAGGAAAGCTCAATCCTCGATTCATCGGTCCATTTTTAATCCTCGATCGAGTAGGAACTGTGGCTTATAGACTCGCTTTACCGCCAAGTATGTCTCGTGTTCATAACGTTTTTCACATATCCATGTTACGCAAATATGTGGAAGACCCGAACCACATTATTGAGTTAGAACCGGACGAAATAGCGGAGGATTTGACGTATGAAGAAGTTCCTGTTCAAATCTTGGATAAGAAGGAACATATTCTACGCTCCAAGGTTATACCTCAAGTCAAAGTTTTGTGGAGAAACCACGATGTTGAGGAAATGACTTGGGAGTTAGAATCTGAAATGAAATCAAGGTATCCTTACCTCTTCGACATACCAGGTACGTACCCTAATTTCGAGGGCGAAATTTCATAAGAAGGGGAGGTTGTAAGACCCCAACTTTTATAAATAAAGATGAATTTTCTATAAATATCATTTTTGAATATTATGGAGTTAATTTGATATAATGTTATAGTTGTGGGTAATATTTATAAATTTTGCAAAGTACGCAAGTTGTTATATAATATTCGATTGGTCGGGGAATATTCGTTTTAACAGGAATATTCGTACAACGGCACAATCATTGGTGGACCCCACAACGGAATTATTGTCGGATTGAGAAAACGACAAAAATATTTTATTAAAAATAACGGCGGAAGTTTTACCATTGTTACTGTTGAACTACTCGGTAGTAAAAGTACAGTAATACGTGTGGTTGCATAGTAGCACACGGTATTGATTATTAATGCTTATGTGAGAAGTCACTCAGTTTGATTCAATTATTGTCAGTTAATAATATGAATTATTTAGCGATAATGACGTTTTGTTTTATTCGTATTATTAACGTAATAAAACAGAAACATCTTTTTATATAAAACAGAATACTTTATTAAAGTTATTCTATAAATAGAATATATTATATTTTATTTAAAAGATTTTTCTTTAAATATGGACCGTCAGATTAAAGTAATCAATCTGGACCGTTCATGGATTAGTTACTATGCATTCTATTTTTCTATAAATAGCAGCTCATTCCTTCATTATTTCTTACGAATTCACTGAACTCTAGAGAGAGAAACTATAGAGAGAAACTATAGAGAGAGAGAAGAAGAGTATTCTGCTACTTAACTACTTCCTTATTTCAGCTCTTCTTTAAAACGGTAAGGGGTGTTATTCTTTCTTATTCATGAAGAGAACTGTTGTTATTCCATTTCTTATTATTCTGTTGGAATAACCTGTATACGCGGTCTACCCTATACTTGGTGACATTCTTCTATTATTCTGTTGGAACATCCTGTCTGTGTGTTTTACACCGGACCTGGTTCCGTTTTTATTATTATTCTGTTGGAACATCCTGTCTGTGTGTTTTACACCGGACCTGGTTCCGTCTTGTTATTATTCTGTTGGAACATCCTGTCTGTGTGTTTTACACCGGACCTGGTTCCATTATTTATTATTCTGTCGGAATATCCTGTCTGTGTGTTTACGCCGGACCTGGTTCCATTATTTATTATTCTGTCGGAATATCCTGTCTGTGCGTTTACGCCGGACCTGGTTCCATTATTTATTATTCTGTTGGAATAACCTGTCTGTGCGGTCTATCGCATGCATGGTGATTTCTTTTGTTATTCCATTCTTTATTATACTCAGTTGGTTAAGTTTTGACTTCTATACTCCATGAAATTTGTGGAATATCCTTGATAATTGCGTTTCATCCAGTATCTTTTCATGAAAATATTCTTCTAAGCATTCTTGAATTTTACTCCACAAAGCAGTATCATGTTGACAATTTGGACGTTGTTAATTCTTGGATAAATTAATTCTTGAACTTGTTTTATTGAATTCTTATATCATTGTCATCATCCTCATGTTTATAAAATGTTGAAAGTCATCTGTGGCCTGTAGTGCATAGATGGACTTGGTATGATTATGACCAGGGATTATTCGGTATAATCATGACCGTAATGTTACAAATGATGTGGTAAAAGTCCTCATTGGCCCGTAGTGCATTGATGGACAGTTGTTGGCATGATCATGACCATTAATGAATACACGAATATCCTTGGCCGTAGTGCAGGGGTGATTCGATGATGTGGATTATTTTATTAAGCTGAGTCCCAGCGATAACAGTGTTGAAAAACCTTTTAAATCATAAAAGATAGTAGAGTTTATTTTCTACTTGACTCTTTTAATGGATTGCTTGTTCCGCTGCAGTTAAACTTGATGTCTATTATATTTTATCAGTTTAACATTGTTGAAGGCTAATGATAATTTATTCTGCATTATCTTAGTCATAATATTTCTTACTGGGCTAGTTGAGCTCACCCTTTCTTTCACTGTTCTCTTCAGGAAATGAGAACGTAGCTGGGGCAAGTCGGGGAACGGAGTGATGGTCCGAATGATAGTATTAGTTAGTAGTCCTCACTATTCTATGTAATAGTGTGTTAATAAATGTAATGAGGACTCCTTTTGAGTATGAATACTCTCTAGAAGATAATATTTGTATTCAAACTCGCAGTTTATGTTTTGTCGTATTGTACACGACAGTTGTATTAGTAAGTTGTATTTGTATTCTGTACTTTGTATCTGACGACCCAAGATGGGTGATGTATACCTAATTTTGGGGGCGTCACAATATTTATAGAAAATTTATCTTTATTTATAAAAGTCGGGGTCTTACAATTACTGTTGTTTCAATAATTGTCACTACACAGTATTTTCTATTATCGAAGTAATAATTCATATTATCTGAATAATATTATTAGATAATATTATTGGCAATGTCTAGAAAGTTCTGCCTAAGGAGAGGTTTGGTCACCTAATTGCGCGCCAGTAAGGAGAGATCCTTATTGAAAAGTCCCCTCTTTCCTAGGAACGACCTGGTTGCAAGTATTGTGATTCTGTAACATTATTTGTGAATAATTAATTATTAATTTATATGATGAGAAAAATATTGATTTTATATGGATATAGATGGAGAAAATTTTTAATGTGACAATTGTTGAAAATTAATATTTTATTTTTTTTCTGATAAAATAATTCATTTAAATATATTATTATATTTTAATAATATAATAATGGTGATATTTTTATAATGAATGTGGGATATATGAGTATATGAGGAGAAATAATATTTTTGTTGCATTAAATGATTAACACATGTTTTGTGTGTCGGTGGACCCCATTTCTTGACTGAAATTTGATTATAGCATGTAAAATCGTCCGTTTGTGGATTTCGGTCAATTTCTGTTTGGAATTTGGAAAAATTTTCTTCTGCAAAGTTGTAGATAATGAAATTTCCTATAGAAAAGACATATGATTTGAATTTTTCTGATAAAAGGGCTATTTATTTTGAATTATTGAAGTTTCGAAGTTCCAGAATAATTGATTTTTGAAAGTTTTAAATAATTATATTAAGAAAAACATTTTTTACATTTTGTGGGCACCATTTGTACATGTTAATGGCTGAAATCAGATGACTTAGGTGTGCGAAGGAATTTATAAAATATATATTAATATTTTATTAAATTTTCTACTTTGGTGTTCTAAGCATTTTCCTATAAATAGAGTGCTTAGGTTAGAATTGAAAATCACACCAAAAACTAAAGTTTTCTCTCTCTATATTATCGAGCGTATTCTTGTGAGTATTTAGATATCTTGAGTATTGCTATACGGTGCAAGTTCGTTCAGCGTTATATCCGACATTCCAGTACTGCTCTTTTGAGGTAAGAGATGTTATTTTCTTCGTAAATGATATTATTTCTTCAATATCATTATGCCGAAATATTAGTTGGAACTTTTTATCAAATTTGAAAATTTTTTCATGTCGGGGTTACTATTCATGAGTTACTATTCACGAGTTACTATTCATGAGTTACTATTTACGAGTACTATTCACGAAGCATGATGATTTTTTTTGTGAAATTTCTATCTTTTAGTGTCGGAGTTATTATTCACGTATACGGCACTATTCACGTATACGACACTATTCACGAATACGACACTATTCACAGAAAAATTAAATTTTCTTTTCTGTGTCTAAGATTGTCTGTTATGATTCCTATCTTTGATTGGATCTATGTTTTGATCATTCTTGAATTTTACTCCACTCTGATTATTTATGAAGTATTTTTGAACTTGGATTGTTTAAAGTACGAATCCTTAATATTTGTTCTTTTGTTTCACTAGATTCGTTTTCTTTAAAATATATTTTTCATCATCCTCAGTCCTAAATGATGATATTACTGAATATCTTTGGCCTGTAGTGGAAAGATGAACTGTTGATGAATATCTTTGGCCCGTAGTGCAAAGATGAACAGGTGTTGAGATGAACATGACCGACTGATTAATATCTTTGGCCTGTAG
The DNA here is from genome assembly GCA_016801055.1 of Panax notoginseng. Lineage (NCBI taxonomy): Eukaryota > Viridiplantae > Streptophyta > Magnoliopsida > Apiales > Araliaceae > Panax > Panax notoginseng. The sequence continues at coordinate 136,089,970 of CM029021.1, read as the reverse complement.
TGCAAAGATGACTATTTGATTCAAGATGTATATTGATTGATGTTACAGGGATAAAATATCGATGATAGACTTTTAAATTCGTAGATGATAGTAGATTTCATTCTCTACTTAACTCTTCTAATGAATTATTGTTTCCGTTGCAGTTGTTGATCTAATACTTGTTGGCTATTGTATTCTATCAGATTTTTTCCTGTTGAAGACTAACGATAATTTGTTCTATATTATCTTAGTCATAATGTTCTTTACTGGGCTAGTTGAGCTCACCCTTTTCCTTTTTATTCTATTTTTCTTCTCAGGAGACGAGAATGTAGCAGGTACTAGTCGGGGTATGGAATGGTGGTTCAAGACAGTTGTCTTAGTAGTCCTCACTATTTTGTGAAATAGTGTATCAATAAGTATAATGAGGACTTATTTGAGTATGAATACTGTCTAGATGATAATATTTGTATTTAAACTCACAGTATATGTGTTGTCATATTTTGCACGACAATTGTAATAATAAAGTTGTAGTTATTTTCTGTACCATGTATTTGGCGACTCAGAATGGGTTGGGTGGATTGGACCTATTTTGGGGGCGTCACAGTTGGTATCAAAGCTTAGGGATATGATCTCTGGCGGAGATCGGGGAATAGAACTAGGAGGGGAGAGACGAGTAAATCCTTCGCTAGTGTGTCCTACCTAAGCTTATTTGTTGGTCGGTCATAATATAGGGGTATTATGTGATTTGTTAATTTGTTAAATTAACCCTTGTTTTATGGCAGTATTTAAGAATGTTAATAGTGGAGTAAATGAGACCATGGAGACACCTTTGCTCACCAACGAGGAGAACGTGCAACAGGCTGGCAATATTCCTTCTGTAAACAACACCACTGAGCAGACGATAAACGACGGGATGTTTAGGAGCTTTTTGCAGTTCATGCAAAACCAAACGAGGGAGACTGGTGTACAAAATACGGGTGGAAATGATAGCAACGCGCGACTTGTCACGGCCAAGCAGTTCAAGGAGTTAGGACCACCAGAATTTCAGAGAAAGCCGGATCCGATCAAGGCGGAAACGTGGGTCAAGCAAATTACCAAGATATTCGATGTCTTGGGATGCACAGAGGAACAGAAAGTTCCATTCGCCACCTTTATGTTCCGTGGCGAGGCAGACTACTGGTGAGAATCTGTGAAATGGACCCAGCCTGCCGCACTCAGCATGTCTTGGGAAACGTTTCAGAAGCTTTTCAACGAAAAATACTTTCCTGAAAGTATTCGACATATGAAGGAGGTAGAGTTTATTAGACTAGAACAAAACAACATGACGGTGTACCAGTACGAGACGAAGTTCGCGGAGTTATCCAGGTATGTACCTCATTTGGTGGAGAATGAGGAACGTATGACACGGATGTTTTTGAGAGGTTTGAAACCCGACATACGTCAATATCTCATTTCTCATAAATTTTCTCTATATTCAGATGTTGTGAATAGGGCTCAGTTATTGGAGCGCGATAATGAGTCAGCTCAATCGAAGAATAACGACTTACAACTCGATGATAATCGTACCGATGGCAACGACCATCAGAACAAGGATAACCATCGCGGAGGAAATTATCGTGCCAGAAATGGTAACCACTTCGGTGGTAATCATGGCCAAGATAATAGAAGAAATAACTCAAGTGTAAATTTCAAGAAGAGGAGATTCAACAATGACAATGTGAAGACATCAACACCAGCAGCAACTGGTTCCAAGGGAGGAGAACGACCATTGGTTATATGCTAGAAGTGCGGAAAAGAAGGACATATCAGCCCAAATTGCCCACAATAGTTTACGGTATGTTATAATTATGGAAAGGAAGGACATATCGCTCGAGATTGCACTGTATCGAAACCAAGTCCAGCGGGGACGGTGACTCAAAAGGCTATCCCAGAAAAGTCAAAGTCAACGATTTCTGGAAGAGCTTTTTTCGTGACTGGTCAAAATGCGAGGAACCCGAACGAAGTTAGCACGGGTTAGTTAATTATAATTTTTTGCGAAGTCTATACCTTATTAGATACCGATTCTACCCATTCTTTTATCTCTCCTACTTGTGCTCAATATTTAAACTTAACTCCGGAGAAATTAGACTTTGATTTATCTTTGGAGACTCCGTTAGGAGAAACTTTCATCACATCCACTGTTTATAAATCTTGTTTGATCCAAGTTGGCACCATCACATTACCTGTTGACCTTATCTCTTTAAAGATACTTGCTTTTGATGTGATTTTAGGGATTGATTGGTTAACTACTCATCATGCCAAATTGATTGCTTTTGTAAGGTTGTTAGTTTTCATATTCCTAAGCAACCTGTTATTCGAATTCAAGCAACCAAACCATTGAAGTCAAACTCTTTCATATCAAGCCGTAAAGTCATTCGTTTATTGAAAAACGGATATCAAGCTTTCTTAGCTATGTTATGGACTTGAACAAAAATACGTCAGATTTGAATGATATTTCTGTTGTTAGTAAATTTCCTGACGTATTTCCCAAAAAAAAAAATTCATGGCCTACTCCCAAAGCGTGATATTGAATTTTGTATCGACTTTGAACCCGGTACAAAACCCATTTCTAAAATCTCATATCGAATGACTCCTATTTGAACTTCAGGAGTTAAAAACCCAACTTTAGAAGTTGATAACCGAGCCTCTATCTGGTGACTTCTTTTGTGGAATGCACCGAAGCCAGACTCTCCGTAGGGGACGCAATATTCGTGCGATAGTAAACTGATAGGAGTTATTGTGACGTGCTATCCAAGGTTGGGATATGAGTCACAGTTGAGAGCAACCTAAGTCGGTAACCGAAATACGTAGCTTTCTAGGCTTAGTTGGTTATTATCGGAGATTCGTTGAAGGATATTCTCGAATCGCTATTCCATTAACGCATTTAACTCGTAGAGATACAAAATTCGAATGGAGCAAGGAATGTGGGAAGAGCTTCGAAGAACTCAAGAGGAGACTCATTTCGGCACATGTTCTGACCATACCATCCTGAAAAAGTAACGTGGTAGCTGATGCGTTGAGTAGAAGATCATATGCAGGAACGAGTGCGATGATGTCAAGTATACACATAGAACTAACTTTAATCGATAAAGTTAAAGTTGCTCAAGCCACAGATCCGGAGCTGATGCGTATGAAGAAGAAGGGACAAGAAGGAACTATTCCAGAAGCAAGAATCGATGAAGAAGGAATACTTTGAGTCCACTCCAGACTTTGTGTTCCTAACGATTCTAACTTGAAGCATAGAATCATGATGGAGGCACACAACACACCGTTTGTAATCCATCATGGGAGTACTAAAATGTATCACGATCTTCGACATACATTTTTGTGACGCCCCCAAAATTAGGTATTCATCACCCATCTTGGGTCATCAGATACATGGTACAAAATACAAATACAAACTTAATTATACAAATGTCGTGTAACATACGACAATACATAAACTGAGAGTTCTAATAGGAATATTGTCATCTAGACAATATCCATACTCAAGGAGTCCACATTACATTTATTGTCACACTATTTAACAGAATGGTGAGGACTACTAATGCTATCTTCTGGACCATCACTCCTTTCCCCGACTCGTCCCAGCTATATTCTCATTTCCTGAAGAGAACATTGAAAGAAAGGGTGAGCTCAACTAGCCCAGTAAGAAATATTATGACTAAGATAATGCAGAATAAATTATCAATAGTCTTTAACAATGTTAAACTGATAAAATACAATAGACATCAAGTTTAACTGCAGCGGAATAAGCAATCCATTAGAAGAGTCAAGTAAAGAATAAATTCTACTATCTTCTATGATTTAAAAATGTTTTCATCAACTTTTATCACTGAGACTTAGCTTAATAAATAAACCACATTTTCTAATCATCCTTGTATTATGGGCCAAGGATATTTATTAAATCATCAATGATCATGACTATACCGAAAAATCCCTGGTCATAATCATACCAAAAACTGTATATCAATGCATTACAAACCACTGAGGACTTTTACCACACCACTTATAACATCACAGTTCATGATTATACCGAATGATCCCTGGTCATAATCATACTAAGGTGTTGTTTGTTTACATCTGATTGCCTCTTAATGGACTGCCTCTTATTCGTTAAGAGGCAGGATGCTGTTTGTTTTATTTTTTGTAACCTCTGAATGCCTCTTAATCGGTAAGACAGAAAATGAAATCTTAATAATTAAGAGGTACCTCTTAATAAAAATTTTTTGATAATTTTTTTTTATATAAATATATTCAACAATTTATGCACTCATTTTTATTAAATTGAATATTTAAAATTATTAAATAAAATTTTACCTTTTAAAATGGTAAAATAGTGTCATTAAGAGACAACTTACTTTTTTGTTATCAAACAACTTTTTAGATTCAGACATCATAACCATTCAGATGATCTAATTTATTAAGACATCATAATCATTCAGATCTTAATTTCTAGATTTATCAAACACAACCTAAGTCCATCTATGTACGTAAGCCAAAGATGACTTTTAACATAAAATAAACATGAGGATGATGACAATGTTATAGGAATTCAATTAAACAAGTTCAAGAATTAGTTTATCCAGGAACTAATAATATCCAAATTGTCAACATGATACTTCTTTGTAAAGTAACAGTCAAGAATGCTCAGAAGAATATTTTCATGAAAAGATACTGGATGAAGCCAAATATCAAGGATATTCCACTAATTTCATGGAGTATAGAAATCAAAACTTTAACCAAATGAGTATAATAAAGAATATATGAAACTGCAAATGGATTTTCACCAGCCATGCGGTAATCCATGTATACAGATCATTTCCCCAATTTAATAAGGAATGAATATAAAGGATCATTCACCATGCATGTGGCAATCCACATAGACAGGTAATTCTAACAGAATAATAAAGAATGGAATAACAGAAGGATTCACCATGCATGCGATAGAGATCGCACAGACAGGTTATTCCCAACAGAATAATAAATGCGGAATAATAATTATGGAACCAGGTCAGGTGAAATTCACACCGACAGGATATTCCGACAAAATAATAAATGCGAAATAATAAATGATGAAACCAGGTCAGGTGAAATTCACACCGACAGGATATTCCGACAGAATCGTAAAGAACGGAATAATAAAAGAGTTTCACCAAGTATGCGGTACTTCGCATAAACAGGTTATTCCAACATAATAATAAAGAATGGAATAACAGAAGAAGATCACCAAGTATTGGGTAAACCGCATATACAGGTCATTCCACCAAGTATAGGGTAAATCACGCATACAGGTTATTCCAACAGAATAATAAAGAATGGAATAACATAAGGATTTCACCAAGTATAGGGTATGCCGCGTATATAGTTCATGTATAGGGTATGCCACTTTTACAGGTTATTCCAATAGAATAATAAAGAATGAAATAAGAAGTAGTTAAGTGGCAGAATACTCTTCTTCTTTCTCTCTATAGTTTCTCTCTCTAGAGTTCAGTGAATTCGTAAGAAAATAATGAAGGAATGAGCTTCTATTTATAGAAAAATAAAATGCATAGTAACTAATCCATGAACGGTCCAGATTGATTTACTTTAATCTGACGGTCCATATTTAAAGAAAAATCTTTTAAATAAAATATAATATATTCTATTTATAGAATAACTTTAATAAAGTATTCTGTTTTATATAAAAAGATGTTTCTGTTTTATTACGTTAATAATACAAATAAAACAAAACTTCATTATCGCTAAATAATTCATATTATTAATTGACAATAATTGAATCAAACTGAGTGACTTCTCACATAAGCATCAATACCGTGTGCTACTATGCAACCACACGTATTACTGTACTTTTACTACCGAGTAGTTCAATAGTATCAACGGTAAAACTTCTGCCGTTATTTTTAATAAAATATTTTTGTCATTTTCTCAATCCGACAATAATTCCGTTGTGGGGTCCACCAATGATTGTACCGTCGTACAAATATTTCCCGTGAATAGTAACTCGTGAATAGTACTCCGACACAAAAAGTGTCCTAAATACTCGAGTGAACAATACTAGAGTGAATAGTAATTTAGGTGAATAGTAACTCATGAATAGTAACTCGTGAATAGTAACTCCGACACAAAAAGTGTCCCAAATACTCGAGTGAACAATACTAGAGTGAATAGTAATTTGGGTAAATAGTAACCTGTGAATAGTAACTCGTGAATAGTAACTCATGAATAGTACTCCAACACAAAAAGTGTCCCAAATACTCGAGTGAACGATACTAGAGTGAATAGTAATTTTGGTGAATAGTAACCCGTGAATAGTAACTCGTGAATAGTAACCAGGTATTTTATGACAACTTGTTTACTTTAAAAAAAATTCACATATCACCCTTAACTTTAACCTTTTATCAATTTAACCATTTACCCAAATAGAAAAATTGAATACTTTTATTTCATAAAATTCGGGGTCTCACATTTTTGTGGAACAATATGAAGAGAGAGATCGCGAAGTTTATATCGAGGTGTTTAACTTGTTAACGTGTAAAGGCGGAGCATCAAGTGCCAAAAGGTCCATTGCAACCACTTGAGATTCCGAAATGGAAGTGGGAACACATTACCATAGATTTCGTTACGGGTCTTCCCACGGTTTCTCAAGGCATAAATGCTATTTGGGTTATTGTTGATAGATTAACCAAGTCTGCTTATTTCTTACCGATACGGGATACTTATTTCCTTGAACGTCTTGCTAGTATGTACGTGAATGAGATTGTGAGGTTACATGGCATGCCAGTATCCATAGTTTCGGATCGTGACCCAAAATTCACTTCAAGATTTTGGGTTAGCTTGCAAAAAGCTATAGGCACGGATTTACGGTTCAGTTCGGCATACCATCCTCAAACGGACGGACAATCAGAGAGGACTATTCAAACTCTTGAAGATCTATTAAGACTTTGTGTCCTCGATTTCAAAGGGAGTTGAGATAAGTACCTACCATTGGTGAAATTTTCCTACAACAACAATTATCAGGCAAGTATAGGTGTGGCTCCATTTGAAGCATTGTATGGAAGAAAGTGTCGCTCTCCAATACGTTGGGATGAGTTAGGAGAAGTAACGTTGTTGGGACCAGAGTTGGTACGAATGACTATAGAGAAGATCCAAACGATTCGACAACGTATACAAACGGCACATGATCGACAAAAGAGTTATGCGGATCTTCATCGAAAAGACGTGGAATTTAGTATTGGGGATCATGTTTTGTTGCGTGTGGCTCCATGGAAAGGAGTTACAAGATTTGGGAAGAGAGAAAAGCTCAATCCACGATTTGTTTAGTCCATTTCAAATTCTTGACCGAGTAGAAAATGTGGCCTATAGACTCGCGTTACCTCCAAGTATGTCTCGTGTTCATAATGTTTTTCATATATCTGTGCTACGTAAATATGTGAAAGACCCAAACCACATTATTGAGTTAGAACCGGACGAGATAGCCGAAGACTTAACGTATGAAGAGGTACCTGTCAAGGTCTTGGATAGAAAGGAGCATGTCCTACGCACGAAGGTCATACCACAAGTTAAAATTTTGTGGAGAAACCATGCTATTGAGGAAATGACCTGGGAGTTGGAAACGGAAATGAAAGCGAGGTATCCTCATCTTTTCGAAACACCAGGTACGTACGTCAATTTCGAGGACGAAATTTCATAAGGAGGGGAGGTTGTAAGACCCTAAATTATTAATAAATGAAATTTAATTCCTCTATTTATTATTTTGAAATAGTAAGGGTTGATTTGATAAATGTGGTTAGTTATGGGTAAAATGTACAAATATTTCAAATAAGCAAGTGGTTATAAAATACTCATTGTTGTCGAAAAATATTCGTTTGGTCGTGGAATATTCGTACGACGGCGTAGCCTTGTGTGGGCCCCATAACGGAAAGTGATTGGATGAAGAAAATGACAAGTATAAGTTGTTTATAAATAACGGCGTAATTGTTACCGTTAATGCTGTTAGAATACCCGGTGGTTAAAACACAGTAATACGTGTTGTTGCACAGTAGCACACGGTATTGTACCAATTATTAATTCTTACGTAAGAAGGCATTACTCAATAATTGTTATAGTAATTATTGTTCAGTATTTTATTTTATTGATTCAATAATTGCTGCGTTGATATTTTATATTACTGTTGTTTCAATAATTATCACTACACAGTATTTTTCATTATCGAAGCAATAATTCATATTATCTGAATAATATTATTAGATAATATTATTGGCAATGTCTAAAAAGTTCTGTCTAAGGAGAGGTTTGGTCACCTAATTGCGCGCCAGTAAGGAGATATCCTTATTAGAAAGCCCCCTCTTTTCTGGAAACGGTCTGGTTGCCAGTATTGTGATTCTGTAATGTTATTTGTGAATAATTAATTATTAATTTATATAATGAGAAAAATATTGATTTTATGTGGACATAGATGGAGAAAATTTTTAATGTGACAATTGTTGAAAATTAATATTTTATTTTTTTCTGATAAAATAATTCATTTAAATATATTATTATATTTTAATAATATAATAATGGTGATATTTTTACAATAAATGTGGGATATATGAGTATATGAAGAGAAAGAGTATTTTTGTTGCATTAAATGATTAACACATGTTTTGTGTGTCGGTGGACTCCATTTCTTGACTGAAATTTGATTATAGCATGTAAAATCGTCCGTTTGTGGATTTTCGTCAATTTCTGTTTAGAATTTAGAAAAACTTTCTTCTGCAAAGTTGTAGATAATGAAATTTCCTATAAAAAAAACATGTGGTTTGAATTTTTCTGATAAAAGGGCTATTTATTAGGAATTATTGAAGTTCTGAAGTTCCAGAATAATTAATTTTTAGAAGTTTTAAATAATTATATTAAGAAAAACGTTTTTTACATTTTCTGGGCACCATTTGCACATGTTAATGGCTGAAATCAGATGACTTAGGTGTGCGAAGGAATTTATAAAATATATATTAATATTTTATTAAATTTTCTGCTTTGGTGTTCTAAGCATTTTCCTATAAATAGGGTGCTTAGTTTAGAATTGAAAATCACACTAGAAACTAAAATTTTCTCTCTCTATATTATCGAGCGTATTCTTGTGAGTATTTAGATATCTTGAGTATTACTATACGGTGCAAGTTCGTTCAGCGTTATATCCGACATTCCAGTACTGCTCTTTTGAGGTAAGGGATGTTATTTTCTTCGTAAATGATATTATTTCTTCAATATCATTATGCCGAAATATTAGTTGGAACTTTTTATCAAATTTGGAAATTTTTTCATGCCGGGATTACTATTCATGAGTTACTATTAATGAGTTACTATTCACGAGTTACTATTTGTCACGCCCCGAAAATTAGGTATACATCACCCATCTTGGGTCGTCAGATACATAGTACAAAATACAAATACAACTTACTAATACAACTGTCGTGTACAATACGACAAAACATAAACTGTGAGTTTGAATACAAATATTATCTTCTAGAGAGTATTCATACTCAAAAGGAGTCCTCATTACATTTATAGAAAAATAGAATGCATAGTAACTAATCCATGAACGGTCCAGATTGATTATTTTAATCTGGCGGTCCATATTTAAAGAAAAATCTTTTAAATAAAATATAATATATTCTATTTATAGAATAACTTTAATAAAGTATTCTGTTTTATATAAAAAGATGTTTCTGTTTTATTACGTTAATAATACGAATAAAACAAAACGTCATTATCGCTAAATAATTCATATTTTTAATTGACAATAATTGAATCAAACTGAGTGACTTCTCATATAAGCATTAATAATCAATACTGTGTGCTACTATGCAACCACACGCATTACTGTACTTTTACTACCGAGTAGTTCAACAGTAACAATGATAAAATTTCTGCCGTTATTTTTAATAAAATATTTTTGTCGTTTTCTCAATCCGACAATAATTCCGTTGTGGGGTCCACCAATGATTGTGTCGTTGTACGAATATTCCCTGTTAAAACGAATATTCCCCGACCAATCGAATATTATATAACAACTTGCGTACTTTGCAAAATTTATAAATATTACCCACAACTATAACATTATATCAAATTAACTCCATAATATTCAAAAATGATATTTATAGAAAATTCTTCTTTATTTATAAAAGTTGGGGTCTTACAACCTCCCCTTCTTATGAAATTTCGTCCTCGAAATTAGGGTACGTACCTGGTATGTCGAAGAGGTAAGGATACCTTGATTTCATTTCAGATTCTAACTCCCAAGTCATTTCCTCAACATCGTGGTTTCTCCACAAAACTTTGACTTGAGGTATAACCTTGGAGCGTAGAATATGTTCCTTCTTATCCAAGATTTGAACAGGAACTTCTTCATACGTCAAATCCTCCGCTATTTCGTCCGGTTCTAACTCAATAATGTGGTTCGAGTCTTCCACATATTTGCGTAACATGGATATATGAAAAACGTTATGAACACGAGACATACTTGGCGGTAAAGCGAGTCTATAAGCCACAGTTCCTACTCGATCGAGGATTAAAAATGGACCGATAAATCGAGGATTGAGCTTTCCTCTCTTTCCAAATCTCGTAACTCCTTTCCATGGAGCAACACGTAAGAACACATGATCTCCTACATCAAATTCCACGTCCTTTCGATGAAAATCAGTATAACTCTTTTGTCGATCTTGTGAGGTTTTTATACGTTGTCGGATCGTTTGAATCTTTTTTGTAGTCATACGTACCGACTCCGGTCCCAACAACATTGCTTCACCCACCTCATCCCAGCATACTGGAGAACGACATTTTCTTCCATACAATGCTTCGAATGGAGCCATGCCAATACTTGCTTGATAACTGTTGTTGTAGGAAAACTCCACCAATAGTAAGAACTTGTCCCAACTTCCCTTGAAGTCAAGGACACAGAGTCTTAATAAATCTTCTAGAGTTTGAATAGTCCTCTCTGATTGTCCGTTCGTCTGAGGATGATATGCCGAACTAAATCGTAAATATGTGCCCATAGCTTTTTGTAAACTAACCCAAAATCGTGAAGTGAATCTTGGGTCTCGATCAGAGACTATGGATACTGGCATACCATGCAGTCTTACAATCTCGTTTATGTACATACGAACAAGACGTCCAAGTGTATAAGTTTCTCGTATCGGTAAGAAATGAGCAGACTTGGTCAATCTATCAACAATGACCCAAATCGCATCAATACCTTGAGAAACCCTAGGAAGACCGGTAACAAAATCCATGGTAATGTGCTCCCACTTCCATTTTGGAATTTCAAGTGGTTGCAATGGACCTTTTGGTACTTGATGCTCCGCTTTGACTCGTTGACAAGTTAGACACCTTGGGATAAACAACGCTATCTCTCTCTTCATATTGCTCCACCAAAATGTATGACGAAGATCATGATACATTTTGGTACTTTCAGAATGGATTGCAAACGGTGTGTTATGCGCCTCCATCATGATTTCATACTTTAAATCAGGGTTGTTAGGAACACAAAGTCTGGAGTTGACTCGAAGTATTCCTTCTTCATCGATTCTTGCTTCCAGCATAGCACCTTCTTGCACTTTCTTCCTCATACGCATCAGCTCCAGGTCTGTAGCTTGAGCAGCTTTAACCTTATCGATTAAAGTTGGTTCTACTCGTATATTCGTCATCATCACATGGGTCCCTGGAGTCTTTAACTCTATCTCCATCCTTTGCAAATCACACAAAATGGGTCTTTGTGTTGACAATATCGCACACGTACTTGCATATGATCTTCTACTCAATGCGTCAGCTACCACGTTCGCTTTTCCAGGATGATATTGAATGGTATGATCATAATCTTTCAACAGTTCAAGCCAACGTCGTTGTCGCATGTTGAGTTCCTTTTGAGTGAAGAAATATTTGAGGCTTTTATGATCCGTAAAGATCTCCACCTTCTCCCCATACAAGTAATGCCTCCAAATTTTAAGTGCAAAGACAACAGCTGCCAACTCTAGATCATGAGTAGGATAATTCCTCTCATATTCCTTGAGTTGTCTTGATGCATAGGCTATGACTTTTCTATGTTGCATGAGAACGCATCCCAACCCTTTGCTCGAAGCATCACTGTAGATGACAAATCCCTCCGAGCCAGATGGTATTGTTAGAACAGGTGCTGAAATAAGTCTCCTCTTGAGTTCTTAAAAACTCTGCTCACATTCTTCGCTCCAACCGAACTTTGTATCTTTCCGAGTCAGCTGAGTTAATGGAGTAGTGATTCGAGAAAATCCTTCCACGAATCTCCAATAATAACCAGCTAGACCGAGAAAGCTACGTACTTCGGTTACTGATTTAGGTTGCTCCCAGCTTTGAATAGCTTCAATCTTTGCCGGGTCAACAGATATTCCACGACTTGATATTACGTGCCCAAAGAATGCTACCTCTTCCAGCCAGAACTCGCATTTCTTCAACTTGGCATAAAGTTTGTATTCACGAAGCTTTTGGAGTACCAGCCTCAAGTGTTGCTCATGATCTTCACGGCTTTTGGAATAAACAAGGATGTCATCGATAAAGACGACCACAAAGTGATCCAAATATTTCTTAAATACCCTGTTCATCATATCCATGAAGGCAGCAGGAGCATTAGTCAATCCAAAAGACATAACTAAGAATTCATAATGCCCATACCGAGTTCTGAAAGCCGTCTTTGGAATATCCTCAGTTCTAACCTTCAGCTGATGATATCCAGAACGAAGATCGATCTTTGAAAAGAATTGTGCTCCTTGCAACTGGTCAAACAAGTCATCAATACGTGGCAATGGGTACCTATTTTTGATGGTGACATGATTCAACTCCCGATAATCAATACAAAGTCGCATACTCCCATCTTTCTTCTTCACGAACAGAACAGGAGCACCCCAAGGAGAAGTACTAAGACGAATAAAATCAATGTCTAACAATTCCTGCAGTTGGGTCTTTAACTCCTGAAGTTCAATAGGAGCCATTCGATATGGGGCTTTGGAAATGGGTTTTGTACCGGGTTTAAGGTCGATACAAAATTTAATTTCACGCTCTGGGGGTAGGCCAGGAAGTTCTTCGGGAAATACGTCAGGAAATTTATTAACAACAGAAATATCATTCAAAGCTGACGTATTTTTGTTTAGATCTGTGACATGAGCTAAGAAAGCTTTACATCCGTTTTTCAATAAACGAATAGCTTTATGGCTTGAAATGACAGCGATTGATTTTAATGGTTTGGTTGCTTGAATTCGCATAATAGGTCGATTAGGAATATGAAAGCTAACAACCTTACGAAAACAATCAATTTTTGCATGATGAGTAGTTAACCAATCAATCCCTAGAATCACGTCAAATGTAAGTATTTTTAATGAAATAAGATCGACAGGAAATGTATGAGTACCAACTTGAACCAAACAAGACTTATAAACCGTGGATGTAATGAAGGTTTCTCCCAATAGAGTTTCAACAGATAAATCAAAGTCTAATTTCTCCGGAATCAAATTTAATCGATGAGCGCAAGTAGGAGAAATAAAAGAATGGGTAGAACCGGTATCAAATAAAGTATAGACTTCGTTAGAGTTTATGATAAGCTTACCCGCGATAACTTCATTTGGGTTCCTCACTTGTTGGGAAGTCATGACAACCGCTCTCCCTTGAACTACCCGGCTTTAACTTGTCTGGGGTAGCATTTGATGTCATCTCTATCGTTGGAATTGACTTTATTATAGGGCATATTCCACCCTCAACTGCTTCATCGTACTCCTGCTTCATGATCTGAATCATCAATCTTCGATCCATATCGAGTTCAGATTGACCGCTCTGTACAGGGTAATTCAAAACTCGATGTTGGGTTCTCCCAATTGCTGTCCAAAAAGAGAAATGTATATCATCTATTTTAGCCTTTTTAGATCGGACATCTCTTTCTACAATATCAACACGTCGTGCGGCTTTTACCCACGCATCCTGCATTCTCACTCGTTCAGTTGTTTCTTCTTTCAGCTGATCCTTGATATTTGAATTCTCAGATTCCAACTTTAATATCTTACACTATGCCAAAGCGTGATTTTGTTCGAGCATCACATATCGGGTAACACAATTTTGAATCGTTACATATCTTTGCTCTACGACCGCCTGCCGTTCTTCAGCCTGCTCTTCTAACTCATGAACACGATTTTGTAATTCTAAGTTTTGATCATAGATTTCTTCTAACCAATTCTCCTCAGGTTCCTCTTCTTCCTCTTCTTCCTCACTCTCAGCTGATACCTCTGCCACTAGCTCGGGTGCAACTATTAGTTCTTCACTTACCACGTAGATATCTCTAATTTCTTCTTCGCCTGATATTACATTATCTTGGTTGGTGATTAGAGGTGTCACGGTCTCATTCACTCCATTGTCGACATTTCCAGCTGCCATTTTCAAATACTGCCACAAAACAAGGGTTAATTAACATGTCACATATTATCAATATACTCTGACCAACCAATTAAATAACAAATAACTTAGGTAGGTCATACTAGCGAAGGAATTCCCCGTCTCTCCCCTCCTAGTTCTATTCTCACATCTTAGCCAGGGATCATATCCCTAAGCTCTGATACCAACTGTGACGCCCCCAAAATTAGGTATACAGCACCCATCTTGGGTCGTCAGATACATAGTACAAAATACAAATACAACTTACTAATACAACTGTCGTGTACAATACGACAAAACATGCGATAGACCGCACAGACAGGTTATTCCAACAGAATAATAAATAATGGAACCAGGTCCGGCGTAAACGCACAGACAGGATATTCCGACAGAATAATAAATAATGGAACCAGGTCCGGTGTAAAACACATAGACAGGATGTTCCAACAGAATAATAATAAAAACGGAACCAAGTCCGGTGTAAAACACACAGACAGGATGTTCCAACAGAATAATAATAAAAACGGGACCAGGTCCGGTGTAAAACACACAGACAGGATGTTCCAACAGAATAATAATAACAACGGAACCAGGTCCGGTGTAAAACACACAGACAGGATGTTCCAACAGAATAATAGAAGAATGTCACCAAGTATAGGGTAGACCGCGTATACAGGTTATTCCAACAGAATAATAAGAAATAGAATAACAAAAGTTCTCTTCATGAATAAGAAAGAATAACACCCCTTACCGTTTTAAAGACGAGCTGAAATAAGGAAGTAGTTAAGTAGCAGAATACTCTTCTTCTCTCTCTCTATAGTTTCTCTCTATAATTTCTCTCTCTAGAGTTCAGTGAATTCGTAAGAAATAATGAAGGAATGAGCTGCTATTTATAGAAAAATAGAATGCATAGTAACTAATCCATGAACGATCCAGATTGATTATTTTAATCTGACGGTCCATATTTAAAGAAAAATCTTTTAAATAAAATATAATATATTCTATTTATAGAATAACTTTAATAAAGTATTCTGTTTTATATAAAAAGATGTTTCTGTTTTATTACGTTAATAATACGAATAAAACAAAACGTCATTATCGCTAAATAATTCATATTATTAACTGACAATAATTGAATCAAACTGAGTGACTTCTCACATAAGCATTAATAATCAATACTGTGTGTTACTATGCAACCACACGTATTACTGTACTTTTACTACCGAGTAGTTCAACAGTAACAATGGTAAAATTTCTGCCGTTATTTTTAATAAAATATTTTTGTCGTTTTCTCAATTCGACAATAATTTCGTTGTGGGGTCCACCAATGATTGTGTCGTTGTACGAATATTCCCTGTTAAAACGAATATTTCCCGACCAATCGAATATTATATAACAACTTGCGTACTTTGTAAAATTTATAAATATTACCCACAACTATAACATTATATCAAATTAACTCCATAATATTCAAAAATGATATTTATAGAAAATTCTTCTTTATTTATAAAAGTTGGGGTCTTACACTATTCATGAGTTACTATTCACGAGTACTATTTACGAAGCATGATAATCTTTTTTTGTGAAATTTCTATCTTTTAGTGTCGGAGTTATTATTCACGTATACGGCACTATTCACGTATACGACACTATTCACGAATACGACATTATTCACAGAAAAATTAAATTTTCTTTTCTGTGTCTAAGATTGTCTGTTATGATTCCTATCTTTGATTGGATCTATGTTTTGATCATTCTTGAATTTTACTCCACTCTGATTATTTATGAAGTATTTTTGAACTTGGATTGTTTAAAGTACGAATCCTTAATATTTGTTCTTTTGTTTCACTAGATTCGTTTTCTTTAAAATATATTTTTCATCATCCTCAGTCCTAAATGATGATATTACTGAATATCTTTAGCCTGTAGTGGAAAGATGAACTGTTGATGAATATCTTTGGCCCGTAGTGCAAAGATGAACAGGTGTTGAGATGAACATGACCGACTGATTAATATCTTTGGCCTGTAGTGCAAAGATGACTATTTGATTCAAGATGTATATTGATTGATGTTACAGGGATAAAATATCGATGATAGACTTTTAAATTCGTAGATGATAGTAGATTTCATTCTCTACTTAACTCTTCTAATGAATTATTGTTTCCGTTGCAGTTGTTGATCTAATACTTGTTGGCTATTGTATTCTATCAGATTTTTCCCTGTTGAAGACTAACGATAATTTGTTCTATATTATCTTAGTCATAATGTTCTTTACTGGGCTAGTTGAGCTCACCCTTTTCCTTTTTATTCTATTTTTCTTCTCAGGAGACGAGAATGTAGCAGGTACTAGTCGGGGTATGGAATGGTGGTTCAAGATAGTTGTCTTAGTAGTCCTCACTATTTTGTGAAATAGTGTATCAATAAGTATAATGAGGACTTATTTGAGTATGAATACTGTCTAGATGACAATATTTGTATTTAAACTCACAGTATATGTGTTGTCATATTTTGCACGACAATTGTAATAATAAAGTTGTAGTTATTTTCTGTACCATGTATTTGGCGACTCAGAATGGGTTTGGTGGATTGGACCTATTTTGGGGGCGTCACAGTTGGTATCAAAGCTTAGGGATATGATCTCTGTCGGAGATCGGGGAATAGAACTAGGAGGGGAGAGACGAGTAAATCCTTCGCTAGTGTGTCCTACCTAAGCTTATTTGTTGGTCGGTCATAATATAGGGGTATTATGTGATTTGTTAATTTGTTAAATTAACCCTTGTTTTATGGCAGTATTTAAGAATGTTAATAGTGGAGTAAATGAGACCATGGAGACACCTTTGCTCACCAACGAGGAGAACGTGCAACAGGCTGGCAATATTCCTTCTGTAAACAACACCACTGAGCAGACGATAAATGACGGGATGTTTAGGAGCTTTTTGCAGTTCATGCAAAACCAAACGAGGGAGACTGGTGTACAAAATACGGGTGGAAATGATAGCAACGCGCGACTTGTCACGGCCAAGCAGTTCAAGGAGTTAGGACCACCAGAATTTCAGAGAAAGCCGGATCCGATCAAGGCGGAAACGTGGGTCAAGCAAATTACCAAGATATTCGATGTCTTGGGATGCACGGAGGAACAGAAAGTTCCATTCGCCACCTTTATGTTCCGTGGCGAGGCAGACTACTGGTGAGAATCTGTGAAATGGACCCAGCCTGCCGCACTCAGCATGTCTTGGGAAACGTTTCAGAAGCTTTTCAACGAAAAATACTTTCCTGAAAGTATTCGACATATGAAGGAGGTAGAGTTTATTAGACTAAAACAAAACAACATGACGGTGTACCAGTACGAGACGAAGTTCGCGGAGTTATCCAGGTTTGTACCTCATTTGGTGGAGAATGAGGAACGTATGACACGGATGTTTTTGAGAGGTTTGAAACCCGACATACGTCAATATCTCATTTCTCATAAATTTTCTCTATATTCAGATGTTGTGAATAGGGCTCAGTTATTGGAGCGCGATAATGAGTCAGCTCAATCGAAGAATAACAACTTACAACTCGATGATAATCGTACCGATGGCAACGACCATCAGAACAAGGATAACCATCGTGGAGGAAATTATCGTGCCAGAAATGGTAACCACTTCGGTGGTAATCATGGCCAAGATAATAGAAGAAATAACTCAAGTGTAAATTTCAAGAAGAGGAGATTCAACAATGACAATGTGAAGACATCAACACCAGCAGCAACTGGTTCCAAGGGAGGAGAACGACCATTGGTTATATGCTAGAAGTGCGGAAAAGAAGGACATATCAGCCCAAATTACCCACAATAGTTTACGGTATGTTATAATTGTGGAAAGGAAGGACATATCGCTCGAGATTGCACTGTATCGATAAAAAAGTCCAGCGGGGACGGTGACTCAAAAGGCTATCCCAGAAAAGTCAAAGTCAACGGTTCCTGGAAGAGCGTTTTTCGTGACTGGTCAAAATGCGAGGAACCCGAACGAAGTTAGCACGGGTTAGTTAATTATAATTTTTTGCGAAGTCTATACCTTATTAGATACCGATTCTACCCATTCTTTTATCTCTCCTACTTGTGCTCAATGTTTAAACTTAACTCCGGAGAAATTAGACTTTGATTTATCTTTGGAGACTCCGTTAGAAGAAACTTTCATCACATCCACTGTTTATAAATCTTGTTTGATCCAAGTTGGCACCATCACATTACATGTTGACCTTATCTCTTTAAAGATACTTGCTTTTGATGTGATTTTAGGGATTGATTGGTTAACTACTCATCATGCCAAATTGATTGCTTTTGAAAGGTTGTTAGTTTTCATATTCCTAAGCAACCTGTTATTCGAATTCAAGCAACCAAACCATTGAAGTCAAACTCTTTCATATCAAGCCGTAAAGTCATTCGTTTATTGAAAAACGGATATCAAGCTTTCTTAGCTATGTTATGGACTTGAACAAAAATACGTCAGATTTGAATGATTTCTGTTGTTAGTAAATTTCCTGACGTATTTCCTAAAAAAAAAATTCATGGCCTACTCCCAAAGCGTGATATTGAATTTTGTATCGACTTTGAACCCGGTACAAAACCCATTTCTAAAATCTCATATCGAATGGCTCCTATTTGAACTTCAGGAGTTAAAAACCCAACTTTAGAAGTTGATAACCGAGCCTCTATCTGGTGACTTCTTTTGTGGAAAACACCAAAGCCAGACTCTCCGTAGGGGACGCCATATTCGTGCGATAGTAAACTGATAGGAGTTATTGTGACGTGCTATCCAAGGTTGGGATATGAGTCACAGTTGAGAGCAACCTAAGTCGGTAACCGAAATACGTA
Source organism: Panax notoginseng (assembly GCA_016801055.1). NCBI lineage: Eukaryota > Viridiplantae > Streptophyta > Magnoliopsida > Apiales > Araliaceae > Panax > Panax notoginseng. The sequence goes on along the minus strand of CM029021.1, from coordinate 136,070,667 downwards.
GCTTTCTAGGCTTAGTTGGTTATTATCGGAGATTCGTTGAAGGATATTCTTGAATCGCTATTCCATTAACGCATTTAACTCGTAGAGATACAAAATTCGAATGGAGCAAGGAATGTGGGAAGAGCTTCGAAGAACTCAAGAGGAGACTCATTTCGGCACATGGTCTGACCATACCATCCTGGAAAAGTAACGTGGTAGCTGATGCATTGAGTAGAAGATCATATGCAGGAACGAGTGCGATGATGTCAAGTATACACATAGAACTAACTTTAATCGATAAAGTTAAAGTTGCTCAAGCCACAGATCCGGAGCTGATGCGTATGAAGAAGAAGGTACAAGAAGGAACTATTCCAGAAGCAAGAATCGATGAAGAAGGAATACTTTGAGTCCACTCCAGACTTTGTGTTCATAACGATTCTAACTTGAAGCATAGAATCATGATGGAGGCACACAACACACCGTTTGCAATCCATCATGGGAGTACCAAAATGTATCACGATCTTCGACATACATTTTGGTGGAACAATATGAAGAGAGAGATCGCGAAGTTTATATCGAGGTGTTTAACTTGTTAACGTGTAAAGACGGAGCATCAAGTGCCAAAAGGTCCATTGCAACCACTTGAGATTCCGAAATGGAAGTGGGAACACATTACCATGGATTTCATTACGGGTCTTCCCACGGTTTCTCAAGGCATAAATGCTATTTGGGTTATTGTTGATAGATTAACCAAGTCTGCTCATTTGTTGCCGATACGGGATACTTATTTCCTTGAACGTCTTGCTAGTATGTACGTGAATGAGATTGTGAGGTTGCATGGCATGCCAGTATCCATAGTTTCGGATCGTGACCCAAAATTCACTTCAAGATTTTGGGTTAGCTTGCAAAAAGCTATAGGCACGGATTTACGGTTCAGTTCGGCATACCATCCTCAAACGGACGGATAATCAGAGAGGACTATTCAAACTCTTGAAAATCTATTAAGACTTTGTGTCCTCGATTTCAAAGGGAGTTGGGATAAGTACCTACCATTGGTGAAATTTTCCTACAACAACAATTATCAGGCAAGTATAGGTGTGGCTCCATTTGAAGCATTGTATGGACGAAAGTGTCGCTCTCCAGTACGTTGGGATGAGTTAGGAGAAGTAACGTTGTTGGGACCAGAGTTGGTACGAATGACTATAGAGAAGATCCAAACGATTTGACAACGTATACAAACGGCACAGGATCGACAAAAGAGTTATGCGGATCTTCATCGAAAAGACGTGGAATTTAGTATTGGGGATCATGTATTGTTGCGTGTGGCTCCATGGAAAGGAGTTACAAGATTTGGGAAGAGAGAAAAGCTCAATCCACGATTTTTTTAGTCCATTTCAAATTCTTGACCGAGTAGAAAATGTGGCCTATAGACTCGCGTTACCTCTAAGTATGTCTCGTGTTCATAATGTTTTTCATATATCTGTGCTACGTAAATATGTGAAAGATCTAAACCACGTTATTGAGTTAGAACCGAACGAGATAGCCGAAGACTTAGCGTATGAAGAGGTACCTGTCAAGATCTTGGATAGAAAGGAGCATGTCCTACGCACGAAGGTCATACCACAAGTTAAAGTTTTGTGGAGAAACCATGTTAGAAACGGAAATGAAAGCGAGGTATCCTCATCTTTTCGAAACAACAGGTACGTACGTCAATTTTGAGGACGAAATTTCATAAGGAGGGGAGGTTGTAAGACCCCAAATTATTAATAAATGAAATTTAATTCCTCTATTTATTATTTTGAAATAGTAAGGGTTGATTTGATAAATGTGGTTAGTTATGGGTAAAATGTACAAATATTTCAAATAAACAAGTGGTTATAAAATACTCATTGTTGTCGGAAAATATTCGTTTGGTCGTGGAATATTCGTACGACGGCGCAGCCTTGTGTGGGCCCCATAACGGAAAGTGATTGGATGAAGAAAACGACAAGTATAAGTTATTTATAAATAATGGCGTAATTGTTACCGTTAATGCTGTTAGAATACCCGGTGGTTAAAACACAGTAATACGCGTTGTTGCACAGTAGCACACGATATTGCACCAATTATTAATTCTTACGTAAGAAGGCATTACTCAATAATTGTTATAGTAATTATTGTTCAGTATTTTATTTTATTGATTCAATAATTGTTGCGTTGATATTTTATATTACTGTTGTTTCAATAATTATCACTACACAGTATTTTTCATTATCGAAGCAATAATTCATATTATCTGAATAATATTATTAGATAATATTATTGGCAATGTCTAAAAAGTTCTGTCTACGGAGAGGTTTGGTCACCTAATTGTGCGCCAGTAAGGAGATATCCTTATTAGAAAGCCCCCTCTTTCCTGGGAACGGTCTGGTTGCCAGTATTGTGATTCTGTAATGTTATTTGTGAATAATTAATTATTGATTTATATAATGAGAAAAATATTGATTTTATGTGGACATAGATGGAGAAAATTTTTAATGTGACAATTGTTGAAAATTAATATTTTATTTTTTTCTGATAAAATAATTCATTTAAATATATTATTATATTTTAATAATATAATAATGGTGATATTTTTACAATAAATATGGGATATATGAGTATATGAGGAGAAATAGTATTTTTGTTGCATTAAATGATTAACACATGTTTTGTGTGTCGGTGGACCCCATTTCTTGACTGAAATTTGATTATAGCATGTAAAATCGTCCGTTTGTGGATTTCCGTCAATTTCTGTTTGGAATTTAGAAAAATTTTCTTCTGCAAAGTTGTAGATAATGAAATTTCCTAGAAAAAAACATGTGGTTTGAATTTTTCTGATAAAAGGGCTATTTATTAGGAATTATTGAAGTTCTGAAGTTCCAGAATAATTAATTTTTGGAAGTTTTAAATAATTATATTAAGAAAAACGTTTTTTACATTTTCTGGGCACCATTTGCACATGTTAATGGCTGAAATCAGATGACTTAGGTGTTCGAAGGAATTTATAAAATATATATTAATATTTTATTAAATTTTCTACTTTAGTGTTCTAAGCATTTTCCTATAAATAGGGTGCTTAGTTTAGAATTGAAAATCACACTAGAAACTAAAATTTTCTCTCTCTATATTATCGAGCGTATTCTTGTGAGTATTTAGATATCTTGAGTATTACTATACGGTGCAAGTTCGTTCAGCGTTATATCCGACATTCCAGTACTGCTCTTTTGAGGTAAGAGATGTTATTTTCTTCGTAAATGATATTATTTCTTCAATATCATTATGCCGAAATATTAGTTGGAACTTTTTATCAAATTTGGAAATTTTTTCATGTCGGGATTACTATTCATGAGTTACTATTCATGAGTTACTATTCACGAGTTATTATTCATGAGTTACTATTTACGAGTACTATTCACGAAGCATGATAATCTTTTTTTGTGAAATTTCTATCTTTTAGTGTCGGAGTTATTATTCACGTATACGGCACTATTCACGTATACGACACTATTTAGGAATACGACACTATTCACAGAAAAATTAAATTTTCTTTTCTGTGTCTAAGATTGTCTGTTATGATTCCTATCTTTGATTGGATCTATGTTTTGATCATTCTTAAATTTTACTCCACTCTGATTATTTATGAAGTATTTTTGAACTTGGATTGTTTAAAGTACGAATCCTTAATATTTGTTCTTTTGTTTCACTGGATTCGTTTTCTTTAAAATATATTTTTCATCATCCTCAGTCCTAAATGATGATATTACTGAATATCTTTGGCCTGTAGTGGAAAGATGAACTGTTGATGAATATCTTTGGCCCGTAGTGCAAAGATGAACATGTGTTGAGATGAACATGACCGACTGATTAATATCTTTGGCCTGTAGTGCAAAGATGATTATTTGATTCAAGATATATTTTGATTGATGTTACAGGGATAAAATATCGATGATGGACTTTTAAATTCGTAGATGATAGTAGATTTCATTCTCTACTTATCTCTTCTAATGAATTATTATTTCCGCTGCAGTTATTGATCTAAAAGTTGTTGTCTATTGTATTCTATCAGATTTTTCCTGTTGAAGACTAACGATAATTTGTTCTATATTATCTTAGTCATAATGTTCTTTACTGGGCTAGTTGAGCTCACCCTTTTCCTTTTTATTCTATTTTTCTTCTCAGGAGGCGAGAATGTAGCGGGTACTAGTCGGGGTATGGAATGATGGTTCAAGATAGTTGTCTTAGTAGTCCTCACTATTTTGTAAAATAGTGTGTTAATAAGTAGAATGAGGACTTATTTGAGTATGAATACTGTCTAGATGACAATATTTGTATTTAAACTCACAGTATATGTGTTGTCGTATTTTGCACGATAATTGTAATAATAAAGTTGTAGTTATTTTCTGTACCATATATTTGGCGACTCAGAATTGGTTCGGTGGATTGGACCTATTTTGGGGGCGTCACATATTATATAATTTAATATTAAATAAATTATTTAAATTTTATTATCTTAAATTAAATTAAGTCAATTTTTTATTTTATTTAATTAAACAAAATTTGTATTATATTATATAATACAATTTATTTAAATTGTATTTTAGTATATATTGAGAAACTATTAACTATACATTAATATAATAAAAAGGACTCACATAAATTGCAATTGATGAATTCTGACAGAATTCCGTCCGGAATTCCGTCGGATATAACAAATATGCATATAATACCAATATTCAGTTACATAATTCCTGCATATATACAAAATACAGTGCAATCTTATACCAATTTCAGACAAAATTGATCAACTCAGCCCTATCTTATACCAATTTCAGTCTTATTTCATAGCTTCGGTACCAATATATCCAATTTCAATCCTAATAAAAACCAATTTCAGTACAATCTTCAGACCCACTAATTTTCAGACCCAAGTTAACATATATACAAGATACCCACTAATTTTCAGACCCAAACATGTATATATACAAAATACATAGCAATATATACTGTAATAAAATGACAGATTCATAGCAATATACTATAATAGAATAACAGATTCATAGCAAAATACATAGAAATATATCAAAATCAAATGACAGATTCATCAAATATACCTGATTAGCTTTAATTTAAAAAAAAAAGCAGAAGCTTTCGCGCGTAGCAGGTTGCCGGAGGTGTCGTCAGAGGTGTCGTCGGAGGCGTTGGCCGGAGGCGACGTCGGAGATGGTGGGTGGGGCAGTGGTTGGAATCCGGCGAGGTGGTTGTGTGGGCAGAGTGATCAGATGATGGAGTTTTAGTGTGAGAGAGAGAGAATGAGAGTGACTGTGAGAGAGAGGGAATGCGAGGGTGAGTGACAAGAGGAGGCGCTGGAGAAAACATTCTGATTAGGCTTTTAATCATTATTCCCGATGAAATTCCGTCGAGGTTAATTCAGTCGACATTAACTTAATTTCGACGAACTATTTCGTTGAGGATAACACATATTTCGTCGATTTTATACTCGCGCTGGCGGGAAAGCTTGGCGCCAAGTAGGGGGCTTAATTCCGACGGATATCCGTCGAGGATACATTAAGGTCGACTGATGTAAGCTCGACGAAATATTCAGTCGATATTATCTTAACGTCGACTGAATGTGTTTAGTCGAGATTACTTCCGTCGGAAATAAAGCTTTTTCTTGTAGTGTCGGTCTAAAGGCCTTCAGTACAATAGTAGTATTTATCGGAACGAATCCACTTATAATGATTTGTCAGTCAAGTATTATCTCATAACCGATAGGTTAGTCTAATTAAGATTGAGAAACTAGAGTTTAAAGGTCTTAGGTTTGATATCATTCATTAATGTTGTATGAGTTTATTTTCCTTTTATTATGAGACTTGTGGTTTCATATTATAACAGAGAAATTTAGATATTGGTTATAAATTTCATTGTTACTTGGTAGTGCTAATATTTTAAGGGAATTGATATTTTTATATGTATGTTTGATATAAACTATATGAAAATATTAAAAACATATTTGGAAATAGTGCTCCCTAACCCTATTTTAAAGTGGGGTATACGTATTCAACAAAATAATAATTTTGTCTCATCAATTTCTTCAAAATTTTGAAGGTTTTAATACAATTTAACCTATAAAGTTTTTCGCTTTTTATAACTTAAATTCTATTGTTTTAATTTTAAGACATTAAATCTTAATGTCTTTAATTTTTATAAATTTTGCCTTCCGGCCACCGAATTTAGCATTTTTTTACAAAAACAAGTCACGTGACTAAGGGCATATGTCGTGTATATATTTGGCTTCAAATTTTTCCTCCTTTTTCTTCTTTAATTCGTCGCACACTAATCCTTTGTCAACAACTTTATGTACTTTTAAAGATATTTAAGACTATTAATATGAGAAATTAAGTCTTTTAGGGGTACATATCATTTATATTGGCCCAATTTTTTTCTATTTTTTGCTTCATCAATTTTTTGTACTATTAATTCTAAACATATGTAGAAGTGAAATTATCCAAAATACTAATATTCAGAACAATTATTACCCCTCTCGGTGGCCATGCCAAAAAGTTTAATTTATAAAACAAAAATTAAGTCATTAAAGTTCAATATCTTAAAGTTGAAATATTAAAGATTGATAAAAAAGCAAAAAACTGGAAGATTTAGTGTATTTAACTAATTTTGAACTTAATTAAAATAACACCAACTTTTTAAATTTGACCATCATTATCTCTTTTATGTTGAAATCAAATACCTGTTGATAAATAAGTTCAAATTTTATCTATAAAGAATTTTTATGTCTGTATTCAGCATTTGGGACCACATCTTCTAAAGCATTAATCAAACCCTGGGGACAAAAAAGGTAATTTATCAGAAACATGCAATCAATGTAATAATCAATGTAAAATATATATAAATGGGGAGATGATTATACCTTTTGTTTATCTGAAATTAATGTCCAACCTCTATCATTTGAAATCCCAAGATCTTCTTCCAGCAAGTTTATAAACCACACCCAAGACTGAGTGTTCTCAGATTCAACAATGGCCCAAGCAACTGGCCACATCCCATTGTTAAGGTCAACACCAACTGCAATCAATAACTGACCCCCATATGGTCCTTTGAGAAAACAACCATCAAGCCCCACCAGTGGTCTACACCCCAATTTAAATCCTTCTTTTAGTGGTTACAAACAGACATAAAATCTCAAAAATTTGCTTAAGTCTTATCCCTGATCTAGTTCTGCTCTCTTCAAGACACAAGTACTCCCAGGCATGACTCTTCTAAGCTCTACAGCATAGTCCAAAACCAATCCATACTCCTCCTCAGCACTCCCTTCAATGTTTTTCATTGCTCTTTTCTTAGCTATGTATGCTAGGATCCTTGATACTCCAATATCTAAATCTTTAACTACTTTAGTATGAAACTGATCTAATCCCCATGTTGGATACATCCGAAGATCATCTTCATATTTTTTGGCAATCCACTCTGCATTTATTCAATAATTATCCCACTCTCTGCTACAAGTATGCACTTTTTGTAACCTAGTGATTTTAAATATGAGCTCTCTTTGCACCATAAAAGTACTATGTACATGGCTACACACATCTTGCTTGGATCTTCTTTGACAGGTTTTTCTTGAAATACACCTTCCTTCCTTGTTTGATGCCATGATTTCTGATTGTTGCCCTCACTTCAGTGACATTGGTAAATGCCATTCCCAACTCAAACTCAAGATCCTCTATGTCACCTTCCCTAAATTCTAGATACCCTTTATGTTTTTGTTAAGGTGGTTCAGGGTCAAACTCATCAACCTTAGGCATCCTTTCCACATCACTGTCATCGTAGTCAGAGGATGAAAATCCTGGTTCATGTGTTTCTTCTTGTGAAGTTTGGGTTTCAACAGTTTGTTTTCCCTTCCTTTTATTAGTGGCAAATCTTGTTCCTTTTCCTTTGTCTTTCTGTGTTACAGTTGCACCCTTCCATTCCCTTTGTTTTCCCTTCCCTTTGTCAGTTGCCCCATCCTCAATCCCCCTAGTTTGATCACCCTCCACCCCATCTTCAGTCTTTTCAGTCTGATCACCCTCTACCCTCTCCCTAAATTAAGCACTCTCAGCCCCCCAGACTGATCACCCTCTACCCCCTCCCCCAATTCATCACTCTCAGTCCCCCAGCCTAATCACCCTCATCCCCCTCCCCAATTTCATCATCCTCTTCATCCTCAGTTGATTCTCCCACAGAACTATCCACATAACTTTTATCAGTTGACTTTATTTCGTCATCCCTAATTCTCCTCAAATCTCTACATTCATTAATATTATCAACTTCAATGTCGATTTCAAAGTCAGCTTCTACTCCCACATGTCTAATAACCTCTAAATATATTTCAACTTAGTCTATTAGAAGGGATAAGCAAACACATTGTTAAAACATCATCATCATTTTCTAACCCTAATAATCCCCTCTCCATATCAGTTACATGTGGCTTATAATGGAACTTGAGGTGTCCAACTTTATATCCCAACTCCCTCCCCATGTTACAAATGTCAAGTAAAGAGATGTAATCAGGATGACAGAAATAAAAAATGTGACGCCCCCAAAATAGGTATACAACACCCATTCTGAGTCGCCAAATACATGGTACAGAAACAAATACAACTTTATTAAAATAATTGTCGTGTAAAATACGACAACATAAGTACTGTGAGTTTAAATACAAATATTGTCTTCTAGACAATATCCACACTCAAAGAAGTCCTCATTATAATTATTGAAACACTATTCTATAAAATAGTGAGGACTGCTAACACAACTGACTGGAAACATCACTCCACACCCCGACTAGTTCTCGCTATATTCTCGCCTCCTGAGAAAAATGGAACAAAAAGGAAAAGGGTGAGCTCAACTAGCCTAGTAAAGAATATTATGACTAAGATAATATACAACAAATTATCGTTAGTCTTCAAAAGAAAAAAATCTGATAAAATATAATAGACAACAAGTTTTAGATCAACAACTGCAGCGGAAACAACAAACCATTAGAAGAGTCAAGTAGAGAATGAGTTCTACTATCTTCTAAGATTTAAAAGTCCATCATCAATATTTTGTCCCTGTAACAACAATCAATAACCATCTTTAATCAAATATTCATCTTTGCACTACAGGCCAAAGATATTCATTTGTATCACCAGTCGGTCATGTTTATCTCAAAACTTGTTCATCTTTGCACTACGGGCCAAAGATATTCATTAGTTAATGATTTATCTTTGCACTACAGGCCAAAGATATTCAGTAATATCATCATTTAGGACTGAAGATGATGAAAAATATCTTAAAGAAAACGAATTCAATGAGCCAGAAGGACAAATATTAGGGATTCGTATTACAGTTTATCCAAGTGTAATAATACTCCATAACAACCAATTGTGAAGTAGAATTCAAAAATAAAGATCAAAACATGGATATAATCAACGATAGTAATCATAATAGATATCTTGGACAAAAAGAAAAAATTTTATTTTTCGGTGAATAGTGCCGTATTTGTGAATAGTGCCGTATACGTGAATAGTAACTCCGACACAAAAAGTTCTAAATTTGATAAAAGGTTCAAACCAATATTTCGGCATAATAATATTGAAGAAAATAATATCATATAAGAAGAAAATAACATCCCTTATCTCAAAATAATAGTACTTCTGATCGAAATATCGGATATTTGTGCTGAATAGCAACTCTCAAAGTATCACAATACTCACAAAATACACTCAGTAATATAGAGAGAGAAAGAGAGAAAACTTATTTCTGGTGTGATTTTCAATTCTAACTTAGCCCTCTATTTATAGGAAAATATTAGCACGCCAAAGCAGACTTGACCTGCAACCTGGCGGCTTTACCTGCTACTATTCCCACCCACCACATTTGAATAAAAATTCAAGCACATTTCTCACCAACCAAAAGTGGGGCCTACTCAATTCTAGAATTTTCTACCAAAATCATTTATATACCTAATTTTCGAATCATTCACCTCTTAAAATTCATAACAAATTATACGTTCATTTTTAACGGTTCAAAATTTGTGGGCATATACTCAACTTATATATGTATAACATATCCAAAAATTACAATGATCCAACGGTCGGATTAAAAATTATAACTCATGCAGTATAACTCAAAAACGCTGGTTTGATTTTTAATACCTCTGTTCCGACAAAAATATTGATAAAACAACTCAGCATTAATTCCTTCATTTATAACCACAAAAATATATCCCTCATTTATAACCACAAAAAAATAAATATTTTCTTATCATATAAATTAATAATTAATTATTCACAAATAATATTACAGAATCACAATTATGACAACCAGGCCGTTTCCAGGAAAGAGGGGGCTTTCCAATAAGGATTTCTCCTTACTGGCGCGTAATTAGATGACCAAACCTCTCCTTAGACAGAACGTTCTAGACATTGCCAATAATGTTATCTAATAATATTATTCAAATAATATGAATTATTGATCTGATAATGGAAAATACTATGCAGCGACAATTATTAAAATAACAATAACATAAAATATCAACGTAGCAATTATTGAATCAACAAAATAAAATATTGAACAGTAATTACTATAACAATTATTGAGTAGTACCTTCTTACGTAAGAATCAATAATTGGTGCAATACCGTGTGCTACTGTGTTTTAACCACCGGGTATTCCAACAGTGTTAACGGTAACAACTACGCCGCTATTTATAAACAACTTATACTTGTCATTTTCTTCATTCAATCGCTTTTCGTTATGGGGCCCACAAATGGCTGCGCCGTCGTACGAATATTCCCCGACAGCAAGAATATTCCACGACCAAACGAATATTTCCCGACAAAATGAATATTTTATAACCACTTGCTTATTTTACAAAATTTGCACATTTCACCCATAACCGAAGCATTATATCAAATTAACACCTTATTATTCACAATAATATTTAGAGAAAATTTGATTTTATTCATTAATAAGTTGGGGTCTTACAACCTCCCCTCCTTATGAAATTTCGTCCTCGAAATTGACGTACGTACCTGGTGTTTCAAAAAGGTGAGGATACCTCGCTTTCATTTCTGATTCCAACTCCCAGGTCATTTCTTCAATAGCATGGTTTCTCCACAAAACCTTAACTTGTGGTATAACCTTCGTGCGTAGAACATGCTCTTTCCTATCCAAGATCTTAACAGGTACCTCCTCGTACGTTAAATCTTCGGCTATGTCGTCTGGTTCTAACTCAATTATGTGGTTCGGGTCTTTTACATATTTACGAAGCACAGATACGTGAAAAACATTATGAACACGAGACATGCTTGGAGGTAATGCGAGTCGATATGCCACATTTCCTATTCGGTCAAGAATTTTAAATGGACCAATAAATTGTGGATTGAGCTTTCCTCTCTTCCCAAATCTCGTAACTCCTTTCCATGGTGCAACACGTAACAATACATGATCCCCAATACTAAATTCTACATCCTTTCGATGAAGATCCGCATAACTCTTTTTCTCGATCTTGTGCCGTTTGTATACGTTGTCGAATTGTTTGGATCTTCTCTGTAGTTATGCGTACCAATTCTGGTCCCAACAACGTTGCTTCACCCACCTCGTCCCAGCATACTAGAGAACGACACTTTCGTTCATATAAGGCTTCAAATGGAGCCATACCTATACTTGCTTGATAACTGTTGTTGTAGGAGAATTCCACCAGTGGCAAGTACTTATCCTAACTTCCTTTGAAATCTAGAGCACAGAGTCTTAATAGATCTTCAAGGGTTTGAATAGTCCTCTCTGATTGCCCGTCCGTTTGAGGATGGTATGCTGAACTGAATCATAAATTCGTGCCCATAGCTTTCTGCAAGCTAACCCAAAATCGTGAAGTGAATCTTGGGTCACGATCTGAAACTATGGATACTGGCATGCCATGCAATCTCACAATCTCATTCACGTACATACGAGCAAGGCGTTCAAGGGAATAATCTATCAACAATAACTCAAATCGCATCTATGCCTTGAGAAACCTTGGGAAGACCTGTAACGAAATCCATGGTAATGTGTTCCCACTTCCATTTCGGGATCTCAAGTGGTTGCAATGGACCCTTTGGCACTTGATGCTCCGCCTTTACACGTTGACAAGTTAAACACCTTGAGATAAATTCCGCAATCTCTCTCTTCATATTGCTCTACCAAAATGTATGTCGAAGATCATGATACATTTTGGTACTTCCAGGATGGATTGCAAACGGTGTATTGTGTGCCTCCATCATGATTCTATACTTCAAGTCAGAATCATTAGGAACACAAAGTCTGGAGTTGACTCGAAGTATTCTTTTTTCATCGATTCTTGCTTCTGGAATAACACCTTCTTGCACTTTCTTCTTTATACGCATCAGCTCCATGTCCGTAGCTTGAGCAACTTTAACTTTATCGATTAAATTCGGTTCTACTCGTATATTTGATATCATCATGTAGGTATTTGGAGCCTTCATCTCTATCTCCATCCTTTGCAAATCATACAAAATGGGACCTTGTGTTAACAACATTGCACTCGTACCCGCATATGATCTTCTACTCAATGCGTCAGCTACTACGTTCGCTTTTCCAAGATGATATTGGATGGTATGATCATAATCTTTCAACAGCTTAAGCCAACGTCGTTGCCGCATGTTGAGTTCCTTTTGGGTGAAGAAATATTTGAGGCTTTTATGATCCGTATAGATCTCCACTTTCTCCCCATACAGGTAGTGTCTCCAAATCTTCAACGTGAAAACGTCTGCTTCTAACTCCAAATCATGAGTAGGATAATTCCTCTCATATTCTTTGAGTTGTCGCGAGGCATAGGCTATGACTTTCCCATGTTGCATGAGAACACATCCTAACCCTTTGCCTGAAGCATCGCTGTAGATAACAAATCCATCCGAACCAGATGGTATTGTCAGAATAGGTGCCGAAATGAGTCTCTTCTTGAGTTCTTGAAAACTCTTCTCACAATCCTCGCTCCAACCGAATTTTGTATCCTTCCGAGTCAGCTGAGTTAACGGAGTAGCGATTCTAGAAAATCCTTCCACGAATCTCCGATAATAACCAGTTAAGCCCAGAAAGCTACGTATTTCGGTCACCGACTTCGGTTGCTCCCAACTTTGTATGGCTTCAATCTTCGTCGGGTTGACAGATACTCCATATTTTGACACCACGTGCCCAATGAATGCTACTTCCTCAAGCCAGAACTCGCATTTCTTCAGTTTGGCATATAGCTTATTTTCACGAAGCCTCTGCAGTACCAGCTTTAAATGGTTCTCATGATCTTCACGGCTTTTAGAATAGATGAGGATGTCATCAATAAAAACAACAGCGAACTGATCTAAATATTCTTTGAATACACGGTTCATCATATCCATGAAGGCAGCAGGAGCATTAGTCAATCCAAAAGACATGACTAAGAATTCATAATGCCCGTACCGAGTTCTGAAGGCAGTCTTTGGAATATCCTCAGTTTTAATCTTCAGCTCCAGAACGAAGGTCGATCTTTGAAAAGAATTGTGCTCCTTGTAACTGGTCGAACAGGTCATCAATGCGAGGTAGCGGATACCTATTCTTGATGGTGACATGGTTCAATTCTCGATAGTCAATACAAAGTCGCATACTCCCATATTTCTTCTTTACTAATAAAACAGGAGCACCCCAAGGAGACGTACTATGACGAATGAAACCGATGTCTAACAATTCCTGTAATTGGAGACTTTTAACTCCTGAAGTTCAATAGGAGCCATTCGATATGGGGTTTTAGAAATGGGCTTTGAACTAGGTTTAAGGTCAATAAAGAATTCAACTTCACGTTCTGGGGGTAGACCAGGAAGTTCTTCAGGAAATACGTCAGGAAATTCACTAACAACAGAAATTTTATTCAAATCTGACGTGTTTTTGTTCAAGTCAGTGACATGGGCTAAGAAAGCTTGACATCCGTTTTTCAATAAGCGAATAGCTTTATGGCTGGATATGACAGTGATTGATTTTAGTGGTTTAGTTGCTTGAATTCACATAACAGGTTGGTTAGGAATATGAAAACTAACAACCTTACGAAAGCAATCAATTTTGGCATGATGAGTAGTTAACCAATCAATCCCTAAAATCACATCAAATGCAAGTATCTTTAAAGAAATAGGGTCAACAGGTAATGTGATGGTGCCAACTTAGATTAAGCAAGATTTATAAACTGTAGATGTAACAAAGGTATCACCCAACGGAGTTTCAACAGATAAGTCAAAGGTCAATTTCTCCGGAGTCAAGTTCAAACGTTGAGCACAAGCAGGAGAGATAAAAGAATGGGTAGAACCGGTATCTAGTAAAGTATAAACTTCGCAAGAATTTAAGATTAGCTTACCCGTGATCACCTCGTTCGGGTTTCTCGCGTTTTGGTCAGTCACGACAAACGCCCTTCCAGGAACCGCTGATTTCGACTTATCCGAGACAACTTTTGGAGTCACCATCCCCGCTGAACTTGGTTTTACTACAGAACACTCTCGAGCTATATGACCCTTCTTTCCACAGTTATAACATACCTTGGATTATTATGGGCAGTTTGGGCTGATATGTCCCTCTTTCCCGCATTTGTAACATACGACCGGTGGTCGTTCTCCTCCCCTAGAAACAGTTGATGTTTGTGCTGACGTCTTTACGTTATCATTGTTGTACCTTCTCTACTTGAAATCTCCTCCCGACTCGCTCCTTCTATTATCACGGCCACGAATACCACCAGAGTGGTTATCGCTTTTGTCAGAATGTTTTCCTCCCTGCTGGTTTTCATTGCTCCGATGACTGCCACCACCAGTATGTCCCTGGTTGTGGTCCCTCGGTTGAACATACTCATTATCTCGCTCTAATAATTGAGCCATGTTTACAACATCTGAATATAAAGAAAATTTATGAGAGATAAGATATTGCCGAATCTCGGGTTTTAGACCTCTCAAAAATATCCTTATCATACGTTCCTCGTTCTCCACCAAATGAGGTGCAAACCTGGATAACTCCGCGAACTTCGCCTCGTACTGAGACACGGTCATGTTATTTTGTTCTAGTCTGATAAACTCTACCTCCTCCATATGATGAATACTTTCAGGAAAGTACTTATCATTGAACATCTTCTGAAACGTTTTTCAAGACATGCTGAGTGCGGCTGGCTGGGTACGCTTTACAAATTCCCACCAGTAATCTGCCTCACCACGAAACATAAATGTGGCGAATGGAACCTTCTGTTCCTCCGTGCATCCCAAGACATCAAATATCTTGGTAATTTGTTTGACCCATGTTTCTGCCTTAATCGGATCCGGCTTTCCCCAGAATTTTGGTGGTCCCAACTCCTTAAAATGCTTGGCTGTGACAAACCACGCGTTGCCATCATTTCCACCCGTATTTTGTACAGGAGTCTCCCTCGTCTGATTTTGCATGAACTGCAAGAAGCTCCTAAACATTCTATCATTCATCGTTTGCTCGGTAACGTTGTTTACAGGAGGAATATTGCCTTCCTGTTGCACGTTCTCCTGGGTTATGACTAAAGTATCATATACTCCATTGTTAACGTTCACGGCTGCCATTCTCAAATATTGCCATAAAATAAGGGTTAATTAAACAAATTAACATATCACATAATATCCCTATATTATGACCGACCAACAAATAAGCTTAGGTAGGACACACTAGCGAAGGATTTACTCGTCTCTCCCCTCCTAGTTCTATTCCCTGATCTCCGCCAGAGACCATATCCCTAAGCTCTGATACCAACTGTGACGCCCCCAAAATAGGTATACAACACCCATTCTGAGTCGCCAAATACATGGTACAAAAACAAATACAACTTTATTAAAATAATTGTCGTGCAAAATACGATAACATAAGTACTGTGAGTTTAAATACAAATATTGTCTTCTAGACAATATTCACGCTCAAAGAAGTCCTCATTATAATTATTGAAACACTATTCTATAAAATAGTGAGGACTGCTAACACAACTGACTGGAAATATTACTCCACACCCCGACTAGTTCCCGCTATATTCTCGCCTCCTGAGAAAAATGGAACAAAAAGAAAAAGGGTGAGCTCAACTAGCCCAGTAAAGAATATTATGACTAAGATAATATACAATAAATTATCGTTAGTCTTCAACAGGGAAAAATCTGATAAAATATAATAGACAACAAGTTTTAGATCAACAACTGCAGCGGAAACAGCAAACCATTAGAAGAGTCAAGTAGAGAATGAGTTCTACTATCTTCTAAGATTTAAAAGTCCATCATCAATATTTTATCCCTGTAACAACAATCAATAACCATCTTTAATCAAATATTCATCTTTGCACTACAGGCCAAAGATATTCATTTGTATCACCAGTCGGTCATGTTTATCTCAACACCTGTTCATCTTTGCACTACGGGCCAAAGATATTCATCAGTTAATGATTCATCTTTGCACTACAGGCCAAAGATATTCAGTAATATCATCATTTAGGACTGAGGATGATGAAAAATATCTTAAAAAAACGAATTCAATGAGCCAGAATGACAAATATTAGGGATTCGTATTACAGTTTATCCAAGTGCAATAATACTCCATAACAACCAATTGTGAAGTAAAATTCAAAAATAAAGATCAAAACATGGATACAATCAACGATAGTAACCATAACAGATATCTTGGACAAAAAGAAAAATTTTTATTTTTCGTTGAATAGTGTCGTATTTGTGAATAGTGCCGTATACATGAATAGTAACCCCGACATAAAAAGTTCTAAATTTGATAAAAGGTTCAAACCAATATTTCGGCATAATAATATTGAAGAAAATAATATCATATAAGAAGAAAATAACATCCCTTACCTCAAAATAACAGTACTTCTGATCGGAATATCGGATATGAGACTGAATAAAATTTGTGCTGAATAGCAACTCTCAAAGTATCAAAATACTCACAAAATACGCTCAGTAATATAGAGAAAGAAAGAGAAAAAACTTGTTTCTGGTGTGATTTTCAATTCTAACTTAGCCCTCTATTTATAGAAAAATGTTAGCACACCAAAGCAGACTTGACCTGCAACTTGACGGCTTTACCTGCTACTATTCCCACCCACCACATTTGAATAAAAATTCTAGCACATTTCTCACCAACTAAAAGTGGGGCCCACTCAATTCTAGAATTTTCCACCAAAATCATTTATATACCTAATTTTCGAATCATTCACCTCTTAAAATTCATAACAAATTATACGTTTATTTTTAACGGTTCAAAATTTATGGACATATACTCAACTTATATATGTATAACATATCCAAAAATTACAACGATCCAACGGTCGGATTAAAAATTATAACTTACGCAATATAACTCAAAAACGCTGGTTTGATTTTTAATACCTCCGTTCCGACAAAAATACTGATAAAACAACTCAACATTAATTCCTTCATTTATAACCACAAAAATATATCCCTCATTTATAACCACAAAAAAATAAATATTTTCTTATCATATAAATTAATAATTAATTATTCACAAATAATATTACAGAATCACAATTATGACAATCAGGCCGTTTTCAGGAAAGAAGGGGCTTTCCAATAAGGATTTCTCCTTACTGGCGCGCAATTAGATGACCAAACCTCTCCTTAGACAGAACTTTCTAGACATTACCAATAATGCTATCTAATAATATTATTCAAATAATATGAATTATTGATCTGATAATGGAAAATACTGTGCAGCGACAATTATTGAAACAACAATAACATAAATTATCAACGTAGCAATTATTGAATCAACAAAATAAAATATTGAACAGTAATTACTGTAACAATTATTGAGTAGTGCCTTCTTACGTAAGAATCAATAATTGGTGCAATACCGTGTGCTACTGTGTTTTAACCACCGGGTATTCCAACAGTATTAACGGTAACAACTACGCCGCTATTTATAAACAACTTATACTTGTCATTTTCTTCATCCAATCGCTTTTCGTTATGGGGCCCACAAATGGCTGCGCCGTCGTACGAATATTCCCCGACAACAAGAATATTCCACGACCAAACGAATATTCCCCGACAAAATGAATATTTTATAACCACTTGCTTATTTTGTAAAATTTACACATTTCACCCATAATCAAAGCATTATATTAAATTAACACCTTATTATTCACAATAATATTTAGAGAAAATTTGATTTTATTCATTAATAAGTTAGGGTCTTACAAAAAAAATTAAAATTACCTCCCACATACTATTTATGTGGGCTCTCTTCAAAGTGTCCACCATAAAAAAATTTGACTGTAAAATGCTCCTTATTGTCTGCATAGCCACAAACACAAGGTAAGCACTGTCAGTTAAATGTGTGGACCACATCATATTTAATTGACTAAAATCCAAAAAATGTAAGAAAAGAGAAAATAATCTTATATTTGATAATCAAAAAGGGTCCACTATTCAATGATAGATACCATTCCAGTTTACATCAAAAAGAAGTCAATAAAATACAAAACAAAATACAATAAACTACAAAAAGAACACACTTAATTAACTACACCAACCCATTATTCAAAATAGGTTCTGGTAGAAGATCTTCTATGAAGCACTTACGGTATTCTGGGACACCTTTAACTCCATAAACGTCATTGTCTTCTGAATTCCTCAAGAATCGCGAATCACTCATTGTTCCACAAAAGCACAGATCGCGAACCCTAGTCTGGATTTGATTTTGGGATATTTGTCTGATAACCAACGAGCGTAATGATGTAAATGTAACTGCAATTTTCAATAAATGTAAACTACCGAGCTTACCCCTCTGTAATAAGATTTACAGCCTTAGCCGATCACTTTTGACCGGTTAAGTCATCAAAGTGTGTCTTTTGTTCAGTATGTGTAAAGTTTGGAGTGTACTTAGAGTCCTTTTTCAGTTTGGGGTGCAAATATCAACAGAGATGTAAAATTTGAGGTGCATTTTGTCTTTTAGTCTAAATTAAATGTCATACTCAGACCCCATTTTGCATAATGTATATATATAGATCGACTCAGTATGAAAATATTAAATACGTTGTTCCATTTTTCGTGTGACACTCTTAAATATAATTACATAATTTTCTCAACTACAATTATAGTTATATTAATTCTTATGGCACTGCTCGATCAAACTAGACCACTTCGAACTTTAGAGTGCCGTATTAATTGACCCTAAAATAATTCATAATTTTAGCCCATGAATCAATGCTTGTTATCGAATCTTGATTGACAATATATATATATATATATATATATATATATATATATATATATATATATATAAGTGTATTTGATTGAAAGCATGAAAGGTAAGTGGTAGCAAATAAAATGGTGCCAAAGGGTTTGAAAATTCCATTTGAACTAACAAAGGTCAACATACACAACCCTTTCAATTTCAACAATATATTTAGCTTCTTTGCACGTTCTCTCTCTCCCTCTTTCTATTTTCTGTTGCAAGTTGTAACTGCTGATTTAACTTCCCCAACTCCTCCTGTCCCACCACAAGATTCTACATTATGGGTACCCTTTTTCTCCATCTGCCCTTTTCATCTATAAATGTCTTTCTACAAAATTAAAGCCAGCATCATAATTAGAATTCTAAGCTGCTACCACTTTTTTTCTTTCTTTTTTCTTTTTTCTTTCTAATTTCTTTTTGTCATATATATATATATATATATATATATATATATATATATATATATACATATATATATAAATTAATTAATCCGTCTTCGATTGTCTTAGTTAGATAGATCCATGGAGGAGGAGTTGATGAATTTATATCTAAAAAAATCTGCTGATTTTAATAGAGCGACTGATATATCAGATGATCAAAATTCTGAAGAGAGTGGTTGGACAACGTATTTTGAAGATTTCTTAAACGAGCAAAAAGGACAACAATATTCCGATGATCATCTTAATAGTAGTTTTGTTGGCGGTACTTCTATGGTTTCTGATGCTGCTTCTTTTGTTGTTGAATATAAAAAATTCTCCCAAAAAGATCAACTTGTTGCATGCTCTACAATCACTAGCTTGCCAAACTTCTCCAAGAAACTGAATTTCAAGAAAACAAGAACAAAAGAAATTTCGTACGACGATTCGTTGGAAGATACTGCTAGCTCTCCGGTCAATAGCCCCAAAATCATGCAGGTATGTATATAATTAAATTGGATACATATGATATTCTGATCATTAGTTATTAATAGGTTAATTGTTTTAATCAGATGGAATCCATCATATTGATTACTACTACATACATATATATATACTTTGGAGTAATATTTGTTTATTTAATTAATTGTACAATAAGGTTTTCTGTTCATTATGTT
Organism: Panax notoginseng; assembly: GCA_016801055.1. NCBI lineage: Eukaryota > Viridiplantae > Streptophyta > Magnoliopsida > Apiales > Araliaceae > Panax > Panax notoginseng. Next base: position 136,050,276 of record CM029021.1, on the reverse strand, counting down.
TTGGGCTATACATATATAATTTGATTAAAATATTTAAGGGTTTTGTGTTCATTATTTTTCAGATATATATATATATATATATATATATATATATATATATATATATACACACACACACACACACACACACACATCCGTAAAAAGTTCCTGAGTTTGATCTTGGATAACTTAATTATTTAAGGTCACTCTAAATACGGAGTAATTTCTTGACTTAATAATCTATATAGTACGTATTTGATATGATCAATTCTGTAGGGAAATGGAGGTTACCCCGATCATCGTTTAGAGCTCCAGACAGATGAAAGAAGGACCGATGGAGTGGTGTTTGAAGGGAAAAATAATAACTGTACAGACCTGAGGAAAAGAGGGCTTTGCTTGGTCCCTATGTCCATGTTAGTGAATTATCTTGGTTAATTAGAGGACTTGCTATCAGATCATGTACATATAACCTTAATTCTGTCTCTGTGGTACTCTATTTATAGCACTATTGATATATTATTACAGTTATGATATTAATACAAACTCTCTCATTAATTATCTATGAAATCAAATCTTGTACAACTCTTTTAATTTCTCTGTATGCATCGATTTTAGCTAGCGTAGAAATTTGCATAATAATTTGTGTATATATTATAGTAATACTATATGATCATTAGGAATAGTTTGTTTATAAGATCGACCTTTTCAAGGATAAATTAAGGAACACAAACTCAAAGGAATCTAGGTAGCTAGGAATATTAAGGTAAATGAGTCATATGGTTATAGACTTTTGGACTTTTGGACTTTTGGACTTTTGATACCGTCCTTAAATTATATTTTCTGTGTTTTTTTGAGAAAATTAAGGAACACAATTTACTCTCAAGTACAAAATGCACTTAGCTAACAATTGTGATTTAAACATCTCGTCTGTTCAACGGCATCGTATTCGTGGTAGAAGAATTGTGTAATTTAAACCAAAGTTTATTGATTAAATTGAAAGGAAAAAATAGACAATATAACTACTTTTGAATTAGTCTAATTAATTTATCGGAACAATGGAACACCAATTAAATACAAGTTCACGCCTCAAATATAACTAGTAGTTTCCTTGACTTGAACATTTTCTCCTCTATTAGAAACATTACATGTTAGATAATTAAGATCGAAAAATAAAAAGCAATCTCGCAAAAAATAGATAAAGAACATAATAATAAGAATGCACAAATTTAGCAAGTTTACCAATTTTAACTAGTCCTGCTTGTCTAATGTATTCACTTAGCAGTCTCACACATTCTACATAACTCACACACCAAACAATTTTTAATATTAATTTTAGAAATTCTAACTCCTATAACCTAAGCTCAATCTCATTACATTAGTCAAACTCAAGACTTAGCTACTACTACATCCGTTCCAAAAAGATTGTTGTTTAAGATTTTTGTAAATGAATTAAGAAACCCATTTAATACTACTTATCATTTAACAATTAAAATTTATTTGAAATTCCATCACTACCCTTTTATGGGAAGTTGAAAACTATTAATACAAGTGAGAATTTATTAGGACAATGAGAAAAGGTAGGGACGATATAGGAAAGTAAATAATTTATTCTCCTACAAAGTTGCAAACGACAAATAAATTAGAATAAATTTTTTCTTCTAAAACGAAAATTTTTTAGGAACGAAAGGAGTAATAAATTCTCAAATCTAAATAAACATTACTCTTAATTAACTACCGTATCATAATGATCACTGATCGGGCACATCAAAATTTGAGTCAATCCCAACAACAACATTACGTAATGGTAAAACTGTTTTCCTCATGGGAATCATTTTCTCAAAATTGAGTAATTAAGCACGTACCTTATAAAAGCAGATGTGGCAAATTTACAGAACTAGCTAGCACTTTAATAATACTACCTCCGCTCTTGGAGAACAAAATTGTGATATTAAACTTTTACTGTAATCAATAACAGTACGACTCTTTTTATGAAATAAAAAGTATACCATTCTTGTGGTACATATTCTCGACTTCTAGACATGAAACTGTTCAGCCACTCTTTACTTAATACGAATGCAACTAGATTTATTTATTTATTTACATTTAAATTTATTCTTTTGACTCCATAAATCTACTTAATTATAAGGATGATAGGTTAACCATCGTTCATGGTAAAAAATACATTGTGCTCCCTCTATTCCTAAATAAGTGACGTTTTGGAAGAAAAAATTTGTTCCAAATTATCTGTCGTTTATAACTTTCTAAGAGAATAAATTATTTACTTTCTTATATTACCATTACCTTCTCTCATTATCCCAAGAAATTCTCACTCTAGTATTAATAGTTTTCAACTTCTCATAAAAGAGTAGTGATAGAATTTCACACGAATTTTAATTATTAAATGATAGTATTAAATGACTTACTTAATTCTTGTGTAAAAATCTTAAACGACATTTATTTAAAAATGGAGAGAATATTACTAATTATTAAACAAAAATGTTGATATGCATGAATCCGTAGTGTGTGTGTGTGTGTATATATATATATATTGTGTGCCCGCCATGCACGCTAATACAGTAAAGTTATAATGGTTATTTCAACACAATTCTTAAAGGCCGGCCGCCGACCTCTATTTAAGGACAAGGAAAGTATTGTAAAAGAAACTGTGTTCATCATTTGTCGTCTATTTAATTAAATTCCACCTCAAAAGCAAAATTTTTATCACTTTTAATATATGCCTAAATATAGATTAATTTCCTGAAATTTTAATTTTTTTCCACTGTCAAGATTGTTTTTACAATTTTTTTAATTAGGAGATTAAACTTAGATTTTTTCTACTTTAGAAATTGTCTTTTCAATTTTTTTAATTAGGAAATTAAACTTTTAATTTTTCTCGAGTACATCTAATTGATAATACCATGCCAGAAATTAATGACATGGCAGTGACATGTGGCTACAAAATACTTGTGTGTAATATTGAGTCTCATTTTAAAATTTGTTTTATTAATTTTTTATACAAAAAAGTGTAAATATAAGACCATTATTATTTTTAAAAAATAAATTTAATACATTACAAATTAACTCAGCTTAAAAATATTAATCAATAATCAATATAATGATAAATATTTTAGAATGCATAAATGTGTTATTTCTAAATGGCATGATATAGATCTAAAAGGGGGAGTTGAATAGATCTTTAAATATTCTTTTAAAATTACTTATTTTGAGAATTACCAAATAATTAATTTATCGAGATTATCTTATACGAAGCGCGCGGAATATTAGTTAGAAAACTCCCCTTAAAGATTTACTTTGAAATCTCAGTTCTTTAACAATCTTTATGTATAATCAAACACATGGCAGATATAGCAGTTTATATATTACAGAAAGTAAAGTGCAGAATGTAAAAGACATGAGAAGTTTTAAGTGGTTTAGAGACTAAACAACTCCTAATCCACTCTTCTGCTCGACGAGCAGGGAATCCACTAAATTATTCGGTCACCTAAACCAGAACACATTGCCCTCATCAAGCCACGCATACTTGACTATTTTAGTTTCAACAAACAATGACACTCAGACCTCTTCAAGCACAGTAGACTTGGATATTTTAGTCTCAACAGACAAGGACATTCAGACCATTTTAAGCCCAGCAGACTTTGATATTTTGTCCCTAGGACAAGGATCCTCCAACCCTGCTTCGGTCACTTAGACCGGGATTCACCGACCTCAATTCGGTCACTTAGACCGGGATCCTCCGACCCTTGTAGAGGTGTTGCTAAGATGGCTTGAACGTTCTTCATCTTATTGTACTTAGCAGCTTTGTTGATCATCATCTTGAAGCTTGTTGAACTCATGTTGTTGAAGCTTGATCTCTTCTGATTATCAGCAGTTACTCGTGATCAATGTTGATGTGTTGTTAAGCTATTCACTTGCGTTCTTCTCATCTTTTGTACTTAGCAGCATTTGAACAATCTCATAATCGTAGACTTGTACAAGTTCATCATTTTCAGCTAATTGATTCTGAGTGTTCTTGATGAAGTGAAGAGTGGTTCTTGAGGTTTGCTTTCTGATTTGTCACTTTGATTTCATCAACATCAACTAAATGACTTCTTCAGATTTGACTCTTTAGTTTTTCCATGTCCTCCACTTTCTTGGCTCGGCGACTTTGGCTCATCTTTTTGCTTCTCTAGCTTTTTTGGTCTCTGGCTCTGCGGCTCTGACCTTGATGTCTTATCTTGTTCAGTTCGATATTCATCTTTTGATGATGATCCTTTTTATGTGTGGAAGTTTAATGCTCATTATCATCTTGTTTGTTGAATGAAACTGTCTTTTATATATACTTCTCTAAAATCTTCCCGTTGATAAGTATCCATTTTAGCATTTAATGCTTAGATACCACTACAAGAAAATGCTCCAACAGTGACCAACAATATTAGCGACCGCACTTCCGGTCGCTGATATGATTATTAGCTACCGACACTGGCGACCGCCCTTGAATATTGTCAATGGATTATTTTAGCGACTGTACCCTGTCGCTAATTGGTCGCTAGTTCAATTTTACCGCCTAAAAAATTGGTTGGAAGTGTTGGCGCACTGGTTTTTTGCGACCTCTCACAATCAGCGACCGCAGTCGGTCGCAGATACTTCCACATCATTAAAATTCAGCAACTGCATGCGATCGCTGATGACGGTCGCTGATCCTTTTAATGTATCAGGCGCCTCACTCGACAGTAACAGAAGGAAAACAAGAGGGGGAAAGAAAAGGGAGAATGGGGAAAAGGCCACACCGTCAAAAGCCACCGCCGCCACTGCTGCAACCGCTGCCCACGTCACCGCCGCCTTCAGGTATATATTTTCTTTTTATTTGAGGAAATAATGTTTCAATGATTATGATTTAAGTAAATTGATTTCAATGAATAAAGAATAATGTTTCAATGAATATGAATCTGATTATACATACACTAGTTTGACATATATGAATTTGATTATGTTTGGGTAATATGATTATGATTTTATTAGTACTTGAACTCGATTTGGGTAATATGATTTGGTTTATAAGTTTTGGTTAGAGTAAAATTGATTTGGGTAAATTGATTCTGATTTCTTACTTTGGTAATTGAAAAGTTTTATATCTTTGGAATTGTTCGTGTAGTTAGAGGGATGTTCTACTTCTATATATATATATATATATATATATATATATATATATATATATATATATATATATATATATATATATATATATATGGTGTTTTCAGATTGTTTGGGGGCAGAGTTTAATTGAATGAAAGTTCATCCCTTGAGTGTTGATCCTAATAATTTCCCATTATTTTTATTTTTATATTTTAAACTTGTTACTTTTAGATATTTGTCAATAAATTTCATAATAAATATGTGATGTTATATTAAGCTTGTTTTAATGGTTAAGAGATTAAGTTTAGGATTGGTGACTTAGAGAATTTTGTTTCCCGGTATCGTCTATTGATCACACTGACGTAATTAGAATTTAAACTCCTACTAGGAGTTGTGTAATAGAACCCTAATTGAAAAGTTAATTAGAGTTTATATTGGACATAGTAACATGCAAGTTCCCTTAGTTGTAACTTGCAACATACCCAAGTTTTTAGAATTGATTTCCAGATTAGTTAGATATATATGGGAAGTGTTTGACTACATTTACTCCCAACACATTGACTACATTAGTTATCTTTCCTAACACCTACCAAAAAAACAAAGTTATTCAATGAAATTAATAAGACTTGCTTTGGTATAACTATAAAATATAATATTAAACTAAAATATAATATCATATTAAATATATTAAAATGTAATATAATAAACTAAATAGCATTTGCTTAGTTCCACTTCTAAATATAATAAAATATAATAAATGATATAATAAATAAAATAAGCAGCATTTAGGAAGTTTTCCATTGCTAAAATAAATTAACTAGAATTTCGTTAGATATTCACAGCTAAAATAAACTAAGTAACACGTGCTTTGTTTCTCACCGAACCCTAGACCTGGCAAAATATGGTTGTGGGTTGGTTTTGGTTTTCAAAATATGGTTAACTAAACATTTAAGAACTAAAACCATATTAACCATTTTTAATATGGATAATGTGTGTTGGAACCATATGGTTATGGTTAAAAACCATATTAACCATTTTAATATGGTTATAGTTCCATGAAGGCCTGATTTGATATATTTTGCTGAGAATTACACAGGCGTCTTGGGGGAGAATAATGGGGTCCCTCTGCTATCCACACTCTCATGGGTCCAGAAATTGGAGAGTTCAGTTCAATTGAGTTGAAAAAGAAAGATGAAATATGTTTGGTTCAAAATTTATCAAAGTTTAGTTCAAATTGACTATTAGCAGTATATTGTTATATGAGCTGAACTCAAAAAATTATGATAGGTGAATATACTATTAGCAGTATATTTTAATGAAAGTATATCTAATAAATAATCTTATTACTCCTTAATTAATAAATGAAACTAATAGTAATTATCAATTTAGTTATATTAATAAATGAAACTAATATTAATAAATGAAACTTTTTATCAATTTAGAATATATTATCACATCAATTTACTTATAAATTATGATAAGTAACCTATATATTATCAATTTAGAGATAAGTAACCTATACTAATAGTTTATCAATTTAGAATAAACAATGATATTATCAATTCAGAATATATTCTTTGGTATCTAATTTATTAATTTGATAAAATCAAACTAAGAATATGCACATTAATTTGATAAAATCTATACTGATTCACTTATTTATATATCAGCAGTTTTGGGAGGAGGTGAGGACTTGGGCTTAGGAGGAATAAGGAAGGGTCGAGCAAAGAAAAGACGAAAAAAGAAATGAAATATGGGTTGAAAATGGTTAACCAGTTAACCAACCATATTTGTTTTAAAAAATATGGGTCCAAACTTTTACCGACCTGAATAAATAAAAATAGTTAACCGACCCATTTGAATCCAGTTAATATGGTTTGACCCAACAGTTAACTACTTATATTGCCAGGTCGACCAAACCCATAAAGATATTAATGAACAAAAGCAATATCATACGTTACTGATTTAATTTGCATTCATTCGTTATTGTTTTGGTCTTATTATATTGAAAATTTGTATATTTCTCTTGGTTTGTGTCATGGGTGCTTAGAAATGGCCATATATGCATGTCGTCGTGCATGTGGCTAGTCTATATTATAGGGGAGACTCTGGCGAATTTTTTTTGTTGGTCGGGTAACTAATTTAATGAGAACATGGAGTATTTACTAATATTGTTTCTCAATAGTAAATAAATAAAATAAAATAAAACAAATAAACAAAATAAAAGACTTTCTTATAATAGTAGTTGTGAGCATTTATAATATTAACGAGCTCTTTATGTGCTTACTAGTATGCTCAAGTCATATGTTTACTAGTATGGTCAAGTCATATGCTTACACGTATGTTTAAATGTAAATCATATGCTTACAAGTATGCTCAAGTCATATGCTTATAATTACGCTCAAGTCATATCCTTACAAGTATACTAAAATGTTAATCATGTGCTTACAAGTATGCTCAAGTCATATGGTTACAAGTATGCTTAAGTCATATGCTTACGATCATGATATACATTAATAAGCTCATTGTGACGCCACCAAAATAGGTATACACAACCCATTCTGAGTCGCCAGATACACGGTACAGAATTCAAATACAACTTTATTTATACAACTGTTGAACTGTCATGCAAAATACGACAACACATAAGCTGTGAGTTTTAATACAATATTGTCTCGTAGACAGTATCCAAACTCAAATTATTACGATGCCATATAAAATACAGCAACAAATATTTCATGTTGGGGTTTCGGCACATCAAAGGAACAGGATTTTTGAAACTTTTTCTCTCTAGTCTCTCTTTAAGAGCGGCTAGGGTTTTTGAGGTTATTATGATTATCCCTAAAATTGCTGCTACATATCATATATATAGCGGTTAAAAAAAATTAATCAAAAACTTAATTTAATTAAAATAAAATCCAAATTTATATATATATATATATATATATATATATATATATATATATATATCTTAATTAAGTCTTACTTAATTAATATACCTATATATAAATTATCCTATTAGTTTAAATTCGTAATTTAAATACTATCAATCATTTTGACATATTTAAATATTTATAATTTAAATTAAATCCTTTTTAATTACGTTCCATGTGTGTGACCCTATAGGTTATTATAACATGACAATAATTTTAAAATTATATTATAAAATTATAAACAGTGAGCGGCATATAGTAATGCATCACTACAACACAAGTAATAATAAGATCGATGATTCGATGCAACATTTTCGTGACCAATGTTTCAATGTAATTTAATCATTTTAACCTTGACATCCTAGATTAAACTCGAGTCATGGAATGTGTCATACTCTTCATAATTTAATCTGAGTTTTCTTGATCAATGAGTAGACTATATGAAACAAATCACTATTTGAGCATGGCCATGTATTTCATAGTCCTACTCAATTAAGAGGCCTATGAATATCACCCCTAATATATAGGAGGGTTAAATTCTATCTAGATCACTCATATTCCTCACACGATTCATGATGTACCGAATAAGCACCTGTATAGTCTGCCCTATTAAAGGTGACCTTTGATGATATCAAAGTACATAAATTCTCGTGTAGTAATATAGTGATTTCAGGTCGGAGGATCATTACATCATTGTCACTATGAGAATCGCTAATGACACTTTGCATAATGCTCCACGTAGAATTCTCATGGTGGGTCTGTCCAGTACATTGTTCTCTAACATATACCTATGCATTGACTCAATATCTCATATATTTATGACCAATGAGATTTGGTCATCAGTCAGTCCACATACTAGTCTCAATGCATCATTGTTGTCTCATCAACAATGATACTCGACTAGGGACATTTAAGAGCAATGATATTAATTGTAATTATATAATCTCATGTTCAAGTCACATACTTGAAACTATATAATTTGTATCATTATTCTAAGGAATTTTCTTATGTTAACATTTATATAATGCGGTAAATAAAACCATAATAAAATCATTCATTTATTTAATCAAATATAATATCAAAATATTAAGTAATTATATCAAATAATTGGCCTCTAGGGTATAAACTCTAACATTTCAAGACCCCAAAGAAGAACGAGAAGATTACTATTATGTTCATTCTAATGAGGTACACTTTTGACGCTTTCAACGTCGGGTTCTCATCACCCTATTGTTGTTCACCAAAATCAATTATTAAGTGACGTATAATATACGACACACCCATCTTAAGTCCTCAATAAAATTATATATTGCATCTCATGCAATTTTATAATGTATTGAGAAACTTTCACAGTCTCGGACCATTACACTATTCCCCTGTTATCTCCGCTCGACCCAGCTACACTCTTAATACCTGAAAGGAATTGTGAAACAAAAGGGTGAGCACAAATAGCCCAGTAAAGAATATTATGACTAAGATAATTAATTTATCAATAGCCTTCATCAGTACTAAATCAGATATTTAGAACATATGGTAGATAATAAAAGTTTTCAACCATAATTGCAGCGGAATCAACAATCTATTAGAAGAGTCAAGTAGAACATAATGTCTACTATTTCCTCCAAATTAAAAGTTCATCGTTAATATTTCATTCCTGTAATACTCATCAACATTTCTTTGTTGTACCCAAGACAAAGAGAACTCTCATCACCTGTCTTCACCTGAACCACCAAATATTATAGTTAAATTCACAATTCATATTTATAATCAGGTAAATCAACAGTCCATCTTTGCTCTACGGGCCAAAGATATACAACTGTAAAAATAATAATCAATAGTCCATCTTTGCACGTAAGCCAAATAAATACAACTATAAAACCAATAATCAACAGTCCATCTGTGCATGTAAGCCAAAGATATACAACTGTAAAATCAATAACCAATAATCCATCTTTGCACGTAAGCCAAAGAGGATTTTTACCATATCATTTGTCTGTAAAATAAATAATCCATATCACCGAATTATCTATGCACTACGACCAAGGATATTCGTTAGTATTACATCCATGAATTATCCATGCACTACAGGCCAAGAATATTCATTATTATAACATCCACGAATTATCAATGCACTACGGGCCAAGGATATTCGTTAGTATCACATCCATGAATTATCCATGCACTACGGGCCAATGATATTCATTATTATCACATCCACGAATTATCCATGCACTACGGGCCAAGGATATTCGTTATTATCACCAATGGTCATGATCATGCCAAACAACAATTCATCTTTGCACCCTTGGCCGAAGAGAACCCATGGTCATGATCATACCAACAACTGTCTATCAATGCACTACGGGCCAATGAGAACTTTACCACATCATTTGTAACATTACAGGTCATGATTATACCGATACATAATTCATGGTCATAATCATACCAATCAACAGTCCATCTATGCACGACGGGCCAAAGATGACTTTCATCACAATATAAGCATGAGGATGATGACAATGATATAAGCATCAATCAAACAAAATCAATGATAAATATTAAAGATTTTTAATTTATCCAGAGTTCAATTTTTTTTTTCAAATTGTCAACATGATAACTGTTTTGTGGAGTAAAATTTAAGAATAATATTCACGTAACAAAAATAATTTGGATAGAAAAGAATCAATTTTTTGTCGTGAATAGTACCCCGTAAATAATATCCCGTGAATAGTATCTTGTGAATAGTATCGTACGTATGAATAGTACCGTACTTATAAATAGTGTCGTACGTATGAATAGTATCCATGAATAGTATTCCGACATGAAAAGCTTAAAATTTAACAAAAATGTTCAGAAAATTATTTCTATGAAACGATACTAGATGAAACGCAAATTTCAAGGATATTCTACCAATTTCAAGTAGTATAGAAGCAATACTTATCTACATAAGTGTAGAATTAGGAATATGGAACGAAATAATATTACTTACATACTATAGAGTATGAAAGAAAATATTATTTCTTACGAATATTGAACAAAAATAATATCCCTTACAACTGTTGAACGAAAATAATATTCCTTACGAATATTGAACGAAGATAATATTCCATACGAATATTGAACAAAAATAAAATTTCTTATGAATACGAAAAATAATATCGTAAGCGAATATGAAATAAATAATACCCCTTACCATAATAATGATATCCCTTACTATACGAAAATAGCATCCCTTACCTTAAAAGGAGAGTATTTCTGACTGGTATAGCGGAGATATTCTTGAAGAAAACTTGCACTATTTTCAACACTCAAAGTTTCCTTAAACTCAAAAAAAATACGCTCAATATTATAGAAGAAGAATTCTCTGATTCTGGTATTATTTTCATTTCTAAACTAAGCATCATATTTATAGGAGAATGGCAGGGCACTATTTAGAAAGAAAAAAATCACGGATGTACAAAAAAAATATCACTGTTTGCAATTTATCATCATGCTAGTTGAACAACTAATGAGGGAGTGCCCTCCTATGAAGGTAACTGGAATTTGGGAGATATGGACCAATGAGAGAACGCCCTTGTTTACAAGTCAGTGAATAGTAGCTGTATTAATTGAAAAGTTGGACAATAATCTCATATCCCACCAATCAAAAGATTATAACTGGAATTTGGGAGATATGGACGAATGAGAGAGCGCCCTTATTCACAAGTCAGTGAATAATAGCTACATTAATTAAAAAGTTGGACAATAATCTCATATCCCACCAATCAAAAGATTAGAACTGGAATTTGGGAGATATGGACTAATGAGAGAGCGCCCTTATTCACAAGTTAGTGAATAGTAGCTGCATTAATTAAAAAGTTGGATAATAATCTCATATCTCACCAATCACAAGATTACCTTCTTTGAAGGTAATTTGCCATACAGAGGAATTATGTAACTTAAAAAAAACTAAATGAACAAACATCAATTTAAAAGGATAATTGAACAAACATCTTTCACTCATCAATTATTATTCTCATCTTTAATCAACACGATCTTTACTCATTATTATTATTATAACTCACAATATTAACAACCAGATAATTTTCAGGAAAGAGGGGGCTTTCCGATAAGGACTTCTCCTTATTGGCGTGCAATTAGGTGACCAAACCCCTTTTCTCGATAGAACTTTCTAAACATTGTCAATAATAAAAATAATAATATGAATAACTTTGTCGTCTTAATTATTGATTTAATAATATAAAATATTGTGTAGATGATACTGTGACAATAATTGAATCAATAATGTGAGATACTATGCAACAATTACTATGACGCCCCCAAAATAGGTCCACACAACCCATTCTGAGTCGCCCACTACATGGTACAGAAAATAATTACAAACTTCATTATTACCATTGTCGTGCAAAATACGACAACATATATATTGTGAGTTTTAATACAAATATATCTTGTAGACAATATCCAAACTCAAATAAAGTCCTCATTATAATTATTGATACACTATTTTATAAAATAGGGAGAACTGCTATAAAAACCACCTTGAGCCATCACTCCACGCCCCGACTAGTTCCAGCTATATTCTCGCTTCCTGAGAAGAAAAATGGAACAAAAAAAAAGGATGAGCTCAACTATCCCAGTAAAGAATATTATGACTAAGATAATGCAGAATAAATTATCATTAGTCCTCAACAGGTAAAAATATGATAGAATACAATAAACAACAAGTTTTAGATCAACAAATGCAGCAGAAACAACAATTCATTAGAAGAGTCAAGTAAAGCATGAAGTCTGCTATCTTCCATGATTTAAAAGTCTATCATCAATATTTTATCCCTGTAACATCGATCAATATTTATTTTCAATCAATGAATTGTCTATGCACTTCGAATTAGCTACGTATTTCATTTACTGACTTAGGTTGCTCCCAACTTTGTATTGCTTCAATCTTTGTCGGGTCAACTAATATTCCATACTTCGATACCACGTGCCCAAGGAATGCTACTTCCTCAAGCCAGAACTCGTATTTCTTCAACTTGGCATATAGCTTGTTTTCACGAAGCCTTTGGAGTATCAACCTCAAGTGTTGCTCATGATCTTTACGACTTTTGGAATAGATAAGGATGTCATCAATAAAGATAACCACAAAATAATCCAAATATTCCTTGAATACTCGGTCCATCATGTCCATGAAGGCAGCAGGAGCATTAGTCAATCCAAAAGACATGACTAGGAATTTATAATGCCCGTACCAAGTTCTAAAAGCAGTCTTTGGAATGTCACCAGTTTTAATATTTTACTGGTGATATTCGAAACGAAGATCGATCTTTGAAAAGAATTTAGCTCCTTGCAACTGGTCAAACAGGTCATCAATGCGAGATAACGGATACCTATTTTTGACGGTGACATGATTCAACTCCCGATAATAAATACAAAGTCGCATACTTCCATCTTTTTTTTTATGAATAGAATAGGAGCACATCAAGGAGACGTACTAGGACGAATGAAATCGATGTCTAACAGTTCCTGTAGTTAGATTTTTAACTCCTGAAGTTCAATAGGAGCCATTCGATATGGGGCTTTAGAAATGATGTAAGACCCCAACTTTTTATAAATAAATTCAAATTTCCTCTAATTATTATTTTGAATAATAAGGTGTTAATTTGATATAATATTTTGGTTATGGGTAAAATGCGTAAATATTTTAAATAAGTAAGTGGTTATAAAATATTCATTATTGTCGGGGAATATTCATTTGGTCGTGGAATATCTTTACTGTCGGGGAATATTCGTACGACGGCGCAGCCATTTGTGGGCCCCATAACAAAAAGTGATTGGATGAAAAAAACGACAAGTATGAGTTTTTATAAATAACGACGTAGTTGTTACCATTAACGCTGTTGGAATACCCGGTGGTTAAAATACAGTAATACGTGGTGTTGCACAGTAGCACATAGTATTGCACCAATTATTGATTCTTACGCAAGAAGGTACTACTCAATAATTGTTATAGCAATTACTATTCAATACTTTATTTTATTGATTCAATAATTCCTGCATTGATATTTTATATTGTTGATTCAATAATTGTCATTGCACAGTATTTCAAATTATCAGATCAATAATTTATATTATTTAAAAAATATTATTAGATAGCATTATTGACAATTTTTAAGGAAGTTCTGTCTAGGAGAGGTTATTTAATTGCGCGCTAGTAAGGAGAAATCTTTACCGGAAGGCCCCCTCTTTCTTGGGAACGACCTGGTTATCATTATTGTGATTCTGTAATATTATTTATGAATAATTAATTATTAATTTGTATGATAAGAAAAATATTTATTTTATGTAGATATAAATGGAGGAATTTTTTAAAAGTGACAATTGTTGAAAATTGATATTTTATCTTTTCTGATAAAATAATTCATTTAATATATTATTATATTATAATAATATAATAATGATGATATTTTTACAATGAATGTGTGATATATGAATAAATGAGGAGAAAAGGTATTTTTGTTACAATAAATATTAAAAACATGTTAAACATGTTGGTGGATCCCATTTTTGACTGAAATTTGATTATAGCCTGTAAAATCGTCCGAATGTGAATTTCGGTCATTTTTCGTTTGGAATTTAGAAAAACTTAAATCTATAAAATTGTAGAGAATTGAATTTCCTATAAAAAGGACATAAGATTAGAATTTTTTTGATAAAAAGGCTATTTATTATGAATTATTGAAGTTCTGAAATATTGGGTCCGAATTGATTTTGTTGCATTAAATGATTAAAACATGTTTTTCATGTTGGTGAGCTCCACTTGATGTTGCAAAATTCTGAAATCAGATTTCTAAGGTGTGCGTAGGAATTTTTTTTAAAAATAATAATATTTTATTAAATTTTCTACTTTGGTGTTTTAAACATTTTCTTATAAATAGGGTGTTTAGGTTAGAATTGAAAATTACACCAGAAACTGAAGTTTTCTCTCTCTATATTATCGAGCGTATTTTTGTGAGTATTTTGATACTTTGAGTGTTGCTATACGGTGCAAGTTTTCTTCAGCACTATATCTGATATTCCAACCAGAAGTACTATTCTTTTGAGGTAAGGAATGTTATTTTTTTCGTAAATGACATTATTTCTTTCAATATCATTATACTACAATATTGATATGAATTTTATTATGAAATTCTTATCTTTTCATGTCGGGATTACTATTCACGAGTTACAATTCATGAGTTACTATTCACGAGTTATTATTCATGAGTTACTATTCACGAGTACTATTCACAAAGTATGATAATTTTTCTTATGGAATTTCTACTTTTTAGTGTCAAGGTTACTATTTATGTATACGATACAATTCACATATACGACATTATTCACGAATACGACACTATTCACAGAAAAATTAAATTTTCTTTTTTGTGTCCAAAATTGTCTGTTATGGTTCCTATCTTTGATTGGATCTATGTTTTGATCTTCATTCTTGAATTTTATTCCACTATGGTTTATTATGGAGTATTTTTAAACTTGAATTATCTAAAGTATGAATCTCTAATCTTTGTCCTTTTATCTCACTAGATTCGTTTTTTAAAATATTTTTCATCATCCTCAGTCCTTAATGGTGATACTTTATGAATATCTTTGGCCTGTAGTGCAAAGATGAATGATTATCTGATGAATATCTTTAGCCCGTAGTGCAAAGATGGACATGTGTTGAGATGAACATGACCAACTGGTGATACAAACGAATATCTTTAGCCCGTAGTGCAAAGATGAATATTTGATTAAAGATGTGTATTGATTGATGTTACAGGGATAAAGCATTGATGATGGACTTTTAAATTCATAAATGATAGTAGATTTCATTCTCTACTTAACTCTTCTAATGAATTGTTGTTTCTGCTGCAGTTGTTGATCTAAAACTTGTTGTCTATTATATTCTATCAGATTTTTCCCTATTGAAGACTAAGGATAATTTTTTTTGTACATTATCTTAGTCATAATATTTTTTACTGGGCTAGTTGAGCTCACCCTTTTCCTTTTTGTTCTATTTTTCTTCTTAGGAGGCGAGAATATAGTGGGAACTAGTCAGGATATAGAGTGATGGGTCAAGATAGTTGTTTTAGCAGTCCTCACTATTTTTGTAAAATAGTGTATTAATAATTGTAATGAGGACTTATTTGAGTTTGAATACTGTCTAGATGATAATATTTGTATTTAAACTCACAGTATATGTATTGTCATATTTTGCACGACAATTGTAATAATAAAATTGTAGTTGTTTTCTGTACCATATATTTGGTGACTCAGAATGGGTTGGGTGGAATGGACCTATTTTGAGGGCGTCACAAATAAGTTTTGTTCCGAGTTCAAGGTCGATACAAAATTCGATTTCACGCTCTAGGGGTAGGCCAGGAAGTTCTTCAGGGAATACGTCAGAAAATTTATTAACAATAGAAATATCATTCAAATCTGACGTATTTTTGTTTAAATCCGTGACATGGTGAAGAAGTTGAGTCTTGGATACCAAAAGATCGATGTGTGTCCCAACGATTGCATGTTGCTTTATAAGGAAAATGAACAAATGACAAGGTGCACGTTTTGCAGTCATGATCGGTTTAGGCCTAATAAAGAGGATGTGACTATAAAAAAAATTAACTATACCGTTTAAGATTTTAAGGTATTTTCCAATTAGACATCGGCTAAAAAGATTGTACATGTCTTCAAGAACAGCTGAACATATGAGTTGGCATGCGAAATCTCCAGCTAAAGATGGAGAACTAAATCATCCCGCAGATGGGCAAGCTTGAAAATATTTCAACTTAACACATCCTGGGTTTGTATTAGAACCTAGAAAAGTGAGGCTTAGATTGTCCACCGATGGTTTCAACCCGTTTGGCCACTCAGCTGTTTCGTACTCATGTTTGCCTGTGATTGTTACTCCGTATAACTTGCCTCCTTGGATGTATATGAAACAACCATACTTATTTCTTTCACTCGTGGTTCCTGGTCCTAAGAGTCCTGGAAAGAACATAGATGTTTACTTGAGACCTCTTATAGACGAGTTGAAGGTATTGTGGGAGGATGGAGTACAAACTTGGGATGTTACAACGAAAACAAATTTTAACTTTAGGGCAACGATTATATAGACTATAAGTGACTTCCCAGCTTATGGTATGTTAGCTAGATGGAGTACACACGAGAAGTTGGCTTATCTGTATTGTATGGATCATACAAAGTCTTTCAATCTGTCAAAAGGTCGAAAGTCTTGTTGGTTTGACTGTCATCGTCGGTTCTTGCCGGTAGATCACCCGTTTCAAAGAAATAGAGAACACTTTAAGAAAGGGAAAGTAGACAATGATATGCCTGCATCGCGATTGTCAGGAACGGAGATACGAGACCGTGTGATGAGATTGTCGGTCATCCCATTTGATAATATTGATGCCACAAACATAATCAATGGGTTTGGCGATTCTCATAACTGAGTTCAGAGAAACATCTTTTGGGAACTGCCTTATTGGTCTACAAATTTGATTCGTCATAATATAGATGTGATTCATATTGAGAAAAATGTGTTCGACAATGTGTTTAACACCGTGATGAATGTTACGGGGAAGACAAAAGATAATGATAAGACAAGGTTGGACATGAAAGATATTTGTAAGCGTCCTGGATTAGAACTTTATGAATCTCCTAATAGTTAGATTGTCAAACCGCATGCAAAGTACACATTGTAATAAGGATAAGTTTTAACAACTTTGATCTTGTTTATCAAGTTTTACGTCATTCTTTAGAATTTTATATTTATTTTTAACTATTTAATTATTAACATGATGACATGATACTTATAAGTGTTTATTGAATGAGCGATATCCTGAAGGCACCCCATGTAAGACCCCAAATTTTATGAATAAAGATTTAATTTTCTTGAAATAATTTTTTAAATATTATGGTGTGGATTTGAGATAATGTTATAGTTGTGGGTAGTATTTATAAATTTTTGCAAAGTAAGTAAGTTGTTATAAAATATTCGATTGGTCGGGGAATATTCGTTTTAACTGGAAATATTCGTACGTCGGCATAATCATTGGTGGACCCCACAACGGAAGTATTGTCGTAGTTAGAAAATGACAGAATTATCATTTTATAAAAATAACGGCAAAAGTGTTACCGTTAAAACTGTTGAACTACTCGGTAGTAAAAGTATAGTAATACGCGTGGTTGCATAGTTGCATACAGTATTGATTATTGATGCTTACGTGATAATTCACTCAGTTATACTCAATTATTGCTACAGTAATTGCTGCATCATATCTCTCATATTATTAATTCAATTATTGTCACAGTATCATCTGCATAATACGTTATATTGTTAAATCAATAATTGAGACGTTAAAGTTATTCATATTATTATTTTCAATATTGACAATGTCTAGAAGTTCTGTCAAGGAGAGGTTTGGTCACCTAATTGCGCGCCAATAAGGAGAAATCCTTATCGAAAAGCCCCTTCTTTCCTGGGAACGACCTGGTTGTTAAATATTTTGAGTTATAATATTAATGATGAATAAGTTCGTGTTGATTAAAGATGAAATTGATAATTCCATTGTGTGAAAATTATTATTAGTGGAAATCGACATTTATTTCGATAATAATTAATGTCTAGAGGTTATATTGACCAATCGGGTAATTAATCGGATAAATGAGCAATTAATTGCTATTAGTTCACATGCATAAAACTATTTGCTCACATGAATAGAACTATTGATTCACATGCATTACTATTAGGGGAGGTGGTGCAAGATTGATAATACTTGCATGACTATATTAAAAATAGAAGTATAGATGAAGGTACTATACTATAATTAATTTTTTCACATGTTTAGAACTATTGGGTCACATGATTTACTATTGATTCACATTATTTACTATTATGGGAGGTGGTGCAAGTTTGATAATACTTGCAGGACTAAATTAAAAATGAAAAAAAAAGAGGAAGGTATTATACTGTAATATTTCGAGCCCCAAAACGTGCAATTATCCAAACTATATTTTTTTATAAATAAAAGCTCATTCTTCTTTCATTTCTCACGAATTCACTAAAGCTATAGAGTAATTATTATAGAGAGAGAAGCTATAGAGAGAAAGAAGAAGAGAAGTCTGCTACTTCACTATTCCAGTATCCAGTCTTCTTCTGAGGTAAGGGGTATTATTTCTTTCGTATTCATGAAGAGAGCTTCTGTTATTCCATTCTTTATTATTATGTTGGAATAACCTGTTTATGCGAAGTATCGCATACATGGTGAAATTTTTCTGTTATTCCATTCTTTATTATTATGTTGGAATAACCTGTCTATGCGAAGTACCACATACATGGTAAAATTCTTCTGTTATTCCATTCTTTATTATTCTGTTGGAATATCCTGTTTGTGCGGATTACGCATGACCTGGTTGCATTCATTATTATTCTGTTGGAATATCCTGTCTGTGCGTATTACACATGACCTGGTTCCATTATTTATTATTCTATTGGAAATAACATGACTGTGCGGTCTATCGCATGCCTGGTGAATTCTTTTGTTATTCCATTCTTTATTATTCTGTTGAGAATAACCTGTCTGTGCGGTCTATCGCATGCCTGGTGAATTCTTTTGTTATTCCATTCTTTATTATTCTATTGAAAATGATCTGTCTACGTGGATTACCGCATGGCGGATGAAAATCCATTTGCAGTTTCGTATATTCTATTATACTCGTATGAGATATCTTTTCTTTTGTACTCGTCATGGAATATCATTTTCTTTGGTATTTTTCTTTTACGAGTTACTATTTATGGGTTACTATTCACCCAGTTATTATTCACTCAAATATTATTCACTCGAGTATTCGGGGCACTTTTCATGCCGGAGTACTATTCACGAGTTACTATTCACCCAATTACTATTCACCCGAATATTATTCACTCGGGTATTTGGGATACTTTTCATGCCGGAATACTATTCACGAGTTACTATTCATGGATTATTATTCACCCGAATATTATTCATTTAGGTATTTGGGGTACTTTTCATGTCGGGGGACTGTTCATGAGGTACTATTCTCGATATACTATTCACAGGGTACCATTCACGGGGTATTATTTACCCAAAAAATATATTTTTTTTCTGTCCAAATTATTTAAATCTTTAAAATTTATCCTTGAACTTGTTTTATTGAATTATTATGTCATTGTCATCATCCTCATGCTTATATTGTGATGAAAGTCATTTTGGCTTACGTGTAGAGATGGACTTGATATGATTATGACCAGGGATTATTCGGTATAATCATGACCGTAATGTGACGAATGATGTAGTAAAAGACCTCATTAGCCTGTAGTTCATTGATGGACAGTTGTTGGTATGATTATGACCAGGGATTATTCGGTATAATCATGACCATTGATGATTACATGAATATCCTTGGTCGTGGTGCATGGATGATTTGATTTTATTTATTAAGATGAGTCTCAGCGATAAAGTTGATGAAAAACTTTTTAAATCATAGAAGATAGTAGATTTTATGCTCTACTTTACTTTTCTAATGGATTGCTTATTTCCGCTGCAGTTGTTGATCTAAAACTTGTTGTCTATTGTATTCTATCAGTTGTTATACTGTTGAAGGCTAAGGATAATTTATTCTGCATTATCTTAGTCATAATATTTCTTATTGGGCTAGTTGAGCTCACCCTTTCTTTCATTGTTCTCTTCAGAAAATGAGAATATAGCTGGGACTAGTCGGGAAATGGAGTGATGGTCCAGGATAAATGGCTTTAGTAGTCCTCACTATTCTACGGAATAATGTGATAATAATTGTAATGAGGACACCATTGAGTGTGGATATTGTCTAGATAACAATATTCTTGTTTAAACTCTCAGCTATGTTTTGTCGTATTTTACACGACTGTTGTATAATTAAGTTGTATTTGAATTTATGTATCATGTATCTGGCGACTCAAGATGGGTGATGTATACCTGTTTTGGGGGTGTCACACCCCACGTCCGCCAATTGATCAAGAATTGTGGGAGAGGACATCTGTTGTGAAGAAGAATTACGTCAAAGGTTAAGGACAACGACGACGCCTAACCTTAAGTGGCTCAGGCAACTTTGCTACCCAGTCTTCACAGTCATCGAGTCATCTAGCTATTCATACTCCTGCTGACTGTGTGAGAGCTATATGTCGAGATCGCGATCTTCTTCGTTTACTGGGCGGGCATCTAGCGGCTCTGAGTCCTGATGAGTTAGCTGATGCAGCGGCGGCAGCAGCAACATCATAACATGAGAATGGCGACGAGGTAATCTATCTTATATTGTTGTGTTTAATTTGTTTTATATTGTCGTAATACCAGTATTGTAAGACCCCAGCTTATTAATGAATAAAATCAAATTTTCTCTAAATATTATTGTGAATAATAAGGGGTTAATTTGATATAATACTTTGGTTATGGGTGAAATGTGCAAATTTTACAAAATAAGCAAGTGGTTATAAAATATTCTTTTTGTCGGGAATATCCGTACGACGGCGCAGTCATTTGTGGGCCCCATAACAGAATAACTGTCGGATAAAGAAAACGACAAGTTTGAGTTTTTATAGATAACGGCGTAGTTGTTACCATTACCACTGTTGGAATACCCGGTGGTTAAAATACAGTAATACGCGTAGTTGCACAGTAGCACACGGTATTGCACAATATAGTTGGATTATTAATTCGTAGTAAGAATGCACTACTCAATAATTGTTACAGTAATTACTGTTCAATATTTTATTTTATTGATTCAATAATTGCTGCGTTGATATTTTATATTATTGTTGTTTCAATAATTGTTGCTGCACAGTATTTTCCATTATCAGACCAATAATTCATATTATTTGAATAATATTATTAGATAACATTATTGGCAATGTCTAGAAAGTTCTGTCTAAGGAGAGGTTTGGTCACCTAATTGCGCGCCAGTAAGGAGGAATCCTTATTGTAAAGCCCCCTCTTTCCTGGGAATGGCCTGGTTGTCATAAATGTGATTCTGTAATATTATTTATGAATAATTAATTATTGATTCATATGATAAGAAAATATTTATTTTATGTGGATATAAATGAGGGATTTATTTATTTATGTGGTTATTAATGAAAGAATTTTAGCATGAAATATTTGTTGAAAGTTTGGCATATTTTCTGTGGAACTACAATTATTCTTTTTTAAAAATAATTCATTCAAATATATTATTATAATAGTTGTTTATATAATAATAATATTATATTATATATATATATATATATATATATATATATATATATATATATATATATATATATATATATATACATGTGGTTAATTAGAAAGAAAGTAATCAAGATGTAATTGAATTGGTTGGTGGAATGGGTTGGTGGAAATGGTTGGTGTAAATGAACGTTGTCTGCAAATTCTTGATTCTCAATTGTATTATAGGAGTATTGTCCTGTTTTTTTCAAAGATGATTCATGCATGCCTTGTTTTATTCAAAGCTAGCTTGTTTTCTTTCTTTCCTACAACACATTTTTCAAAGGGTGGCCCACCCATATGGAAAATATATGAGGTTAGGCAGCAACATGTTGATTTTTCATCCGAGGATTTCACTATAAATAGGGGGTAATCCCTCCTTCCTCAACACACCATTTCTAAATTCAGAAATTCTTATTCTATAGTATTGAGAGTATTTTCTTGAGTATAAGAATATTTTGAGCGAAGTTTTTCTGTAAAATTTTCTCAGAATAATATCCGATATTCCAGTCAAATCCAGTTTCTACCAAGGTAAAGGATATTATTTTATTGCTTCTATAATTCCTGAAATGATTAGAAATTTTGCTTCATCTAATATCATTTTATAGGAATATTGGTCTGAACTTTTTATCAAATTTAGAACTTTTCATGACCAGGTACTGTTCACGGGTACTGTTCACAGTTACTGTTCACGGGTACTGTTCACAGTTGCTGTTTCACGGGTACTGTTCACAGTTACTGTTCACGGGTACTGTTCACAGTTACTGTTCATGGGTACTGTTCACAGGTACTGTTCATGGGTACTGTTCACGGGTACTGTTCATAGTTAATGTTCACGGTTACTGTTCACGGGTATTGTTCACAAAAGAAAAAAAATTTTATATTTTTGTTTCTTCCAAGTTATCTGTTGTGACCCTTATTCTTGAAATTAAATCCATGTTTTGATCTTCATTCTTGAATTTTACTCCACTATAGTTTATTATGGAGTATTATTAAACTTGGATAAACTGAAATACGAATCCCTAATATTTGTCCTTCTGTCTCACTGGATTCGTTCTTTAAAATATTTTTCATCATCCTCGGTCCTAAATGACGATATTACTGAATATCTTTGGCCCGTAGTGGAAAGATGAATGATTAACTGATGAATATCTTTGGCCCGTAGTGCAAAGATGAACAGATGTTGAGATGAACATGACCGACTGGTGATACAAATGAATATCTTTGGCATGTAGTGCAAAGATGAATATTTGATTAAAGATGGTTATTGATTGTTGTTACAGGGATAAAATATTGATGATGGACTTTTAGATCTTAGAAGATAGTAGAACTCATTCTCTACTTGACTCTTCTAATGGTTTGCTGTTTCCGCAGCAATTGTTGATCTAAAATTTGTTGTCTATTATATTTTATCAGATTTTCCCTGTTGAAGACTAATGATAATTTGTTGTATATTATCTTAGTCATAATATTTTTTACTGGGCTAGTTGAGCTCACCCTTTTCCTTTTTGTTCCATTTTTCTTCCCAGGAGGTGAGAACATAGCAGGAACTATCCGGGGTATGGAGTAATGGTTCAGGATAGATGTATTAGTAGTCCTCACTATTTTATAAAATAATGCATCAATAATTGTAATGAGGACTATTAGACTATATTTATATTTAAACTCACAGTATATGTGTTGTCGTATTTTGCACGACAATTATATTATGAAGTTGTATTTGTTTCTGTACCATGTATTTGGCGACTCAGAATGGGTGATGTATACCTATTTTGGGGGCGTCACAGTTGGTATCAGAGCTTAGGGATATGGTCTCTAGCGGAGATCGGGGAATAGAACTAGGAGGGGAGAGATGAGTAAATCCTTCGCTAATGTGTCCTATCTAAGCTTATTTGTTAGTCGGTCATAATATAGGGATATTATGTGATATGTTAATTTGTTTAATTAACCCTTGTTTTATTACAGTATTTAAGAATGGCTGCTGAAAACGTTAACAATGGAGTGAATGAGACCGTGGAGACACCTCTAATCACCAACCAGGATAATGTAATATCATACGAAGAAGAAATTAGAGATATCTATGTGGTAAGTGAGGAACTAATAGTTGCACCCGAGCTAGTTGCAGAGGTAGCAGCTGAGAGTGAGGAAGAAGAGGAAGAAGAGGAACCTGAGGAGAATTGGTTAGAAGAAGTTTATGATCAAAACTTAGAATTACAAAATCGTGTTCATGAGTTAGAAGAACAGGCTGAAGAACGGCAAGCGGTCGTGGAGCAAAGGGATACAACAATTCAAAATTGTGTTACCCGATATGTGATGCTCGAACAAAATCACGCTTTGGCAGAGTGTAAGATATTAAGGTTGGAATCTGAGAATTCAAATATCAAGGATCAGCTGAAAGAAGAAACAACTGAACGAGTGAGAATGAAGGATGCGTGGGTAAAAGCCGCACGACATGTTGATATTGTAGAAAGAGACGTTCGATCCAAAAAGGCTAAAATAGATGATATACATTTCTCTTTTTGGACAACAATTGGAAGAACCCAACATCGAGTTTTGAGTTACCCTGTACAGAGTGGTCAATCTCAATTCGATATGGATCGAAGATTGATGATTCAGATCATGAATCAGGAGTACAATGAAGCAGTTGAGGGTGGAATATGTCCTATAGAAAAGTTGATTCCAACGGTAGTGATGACACCAAATACTGCCCCAGACGAGTCAAAGCCGGGTAGTTCAAGGGAGAGCGGTTGTCATGACTTCCCAACAAGTGAGGAACCCAAATGAAGTTATCACGGGTAAGCTAATCATAAACCCTTGCGAAGTTTGTACCTTATTCGATACCGATTCCACCCACTCTTGTATTTCACCTAGTTGTGTTCAACGTTTAAACTTGACTATTAAGAAATTAGACTTTGACTTATCTGTTGAAACTCTATTAGACGAAACCTTCATTACCTCCACTATTTATTAATCTTGTTTGATTCAAATCAACACTTTCACGTTACCTGTCGATCGTATCTCTTTGAAAATACTTGCTTTTGATGTGATTTTAGGAATCGATTGATTAACTACTCATCATGTTATTTTTGTAAGGTTGTTAGCTTTCATACTCTTAACCAACCTGTTATACGAATTCAAAGTAACCAAACCACTAAAGTCAATCATTGTCATATCAAGCCATAAGTAAAGAGCCCTGAGCCTTTATCTGGTGACTTCCTTGTGTGGAATGCACCGAAGCCAGACTTTCTATAGGTGATGTCGTGAATGATGATGGCAAGTTGATAGGTATCAATGTGACGTGTTATCCAAGTCTTGGATGAGGGTCACAGTTTTGAACGATATTTCTATTGTTAATAAATTTTCTGACGTATTCTTGAAGACTTCTTAGCCTACCGTAGAGCGTGAAATCGAATTTTGTATTGACCCCAGTACAAAACCCATTTCTTAAACCCTCAAATATTTCTTTACTTAAAACGAACGTATCATGCGCCAAAGACGTTGGCTCGAGATGTTAAAGATTACGATCATACCATCCAATACCATCCTGGAAAATCGAACGTGGTAGCTGACGCATTGAGTAGAAGATCATATGCAAGTACGAGTGCGATATTGTCAACACAAAGGCCCATTTTGTGTAACTTGCAAAGGATGGAGATAGAGATGAAGGCTCCAAGTACCCACATGATGATATCAAATATACGAGTAGAACCGACTTTAATCGATAAAGTTAAAGCTGCTCAAGCTACGGACATAGAGCTGATGCGTATGAAGAAGAAAGTGCAAGAAGGTGCTATTCCAGAAGCAAGAATAGATGAAGAAGGAATACTTCGAGTCAACTCCAGACTTTGTGTTCCTAACAATTTTAACTTGAAGCATAGAATAATGATGGAGGCACACAACAAACCGTTTGCAATCCATCTTGGGAGTACCAAAATGTATCACGATCTTCGACATACATTTTGGTGGAGCAATAGGAAAAGAGAGATTGCGGAGTTTATCTCGAGGTGTTTAACTTGTCAACGTGTAAAGGCGGAGCATCAAGTGCCAAAGGGTCCATTGCAACCACTTGAGATCCCAAAATGGAAGTGGGAACACATTACCATGGATTTCGTTACAGGTCTTCCCAAGGTTTCTCAAGGCATAGATGCGATTTGGGTTATTGTTGATAGATTAACCAAGTCTGCTCATTTCTTACCGATACGTGAGACTTATTCCCTTGAACGTCTTGCTAGTATGTATGTGAACGAGATTGTGAGATTGCATGGCATGCCAGTATCCATAGTTTCGGATCGTGACCCAAGATTCACTTCACGATTTTGGGTTAGCTTGCATAAAGCTATGGGCACGGATTTACGATTCAGTTCGGCATACCATCCTCAAACGGACGGATAATCAGAGAGGACTATTCAAACTCTTAAAGATCTATTAAGACTCTGTGTCCTAGATCTCAAAGGGAGTTGGGATAAGTACCTACCATTGGTGGAATTTTTCTACAACAACAGTTATCAGGCGAGCATACGTGTGGCTCCATTCGAGGCATTGTATGGAAGAAAATGTCGTTCTCCAGTATGCTGGGATGAGGTGGGTGAAGCAACATTGTTAGGACCAGAGTTGGTACGCATGACTACAGAGAAGATCCAAACGATTCGGCAACGTATACAAACGGCACATGATCGACAAAAGAGTTATACGGATCTTCATCGAAAGGACGTGGAATTTAATATTGGGGATCATGTATTGTTACGTGTTGCACCATGGAAGGGAGTTACAAGATTTGGGAAGAGAGGAAAGCTCAATCCAAGATTTGTTGGTCCATTTGAGATTCTTGAGCGAATAGGAAATGTGGCATATAGACTCGCATTACCTCCAAGCATGTCTCGTGTTCATAATGTTTTTCACATATCTATGCTTCGTAAATATGTTAAAGACTTGAACCACATTATTGAGTTAGAACCAGACGAGATAGCTGAAGATTTAACATATGAGGAGGTACCTGTTAAGATCTTGGATAGGAAAGAGCATGTCCTACGCACAAAGGTTATACCTCAAGTTAAGGTTTTGTGGAGAAACCATGCTATTGAAGAAATGACCTGGGAGTTGAAATCAGAAATGAAAGCGAGGTATCCTCACCTTTTCGAAATATCAGGTACGTACGTCAATTTCGAGGACGAAATTTCATAAGGAGGGGAGGTTGTAAGACCCCAGCTTATTAATGAATAAAATCAAATTTTCTCTAAATATTATTGTGAATAATAAAGGGTTAATTTGATATAATACTTTGGTTATGGGTGAAATGTGCAAATTTTGCAAAATAAGCAAATGGTTATAAAATATTCTTTTTGTCGGGAATATCCATACTGTTCATGGGTACTGTTCACGGGTACTGTTCATAGTTACTGTTCACGGGTACTGTTCACAAAAGAAAAAAAAATTTATATTTTTTTTGCTTCCAAGTTATCTGTTGTGACCCTTATTCTTGAAATTAAATTCATGTTTTGATCTTCATTCTTGAATTTTACTCCACTATAGTTTATTATGGAGTATTATTAAACTTAGATAAACTGAAATACGAATCCCTAATATTTGTCCTTTTGTCTCACTTGATTCGTTCTTTAAAATATTTTTCATCATCCTCAATCCTAAATGACGATATTACTCAATATCTTTGGCCCGTAGTGTAAAGATGAATAATTATCTGATAATTATCTTTGGCCCGTAGTGCAAAGATGAACAAGTGTTGAGATGAACATGACCGACTGGTGATACAAATGAATATCTTTGGCCTGTAGTGCAAAGATGAATATTTGATTAAAGATGGTTATTGATTGTTGTTACAGGGATAAAATATTGATGATGGACTTTTAAATCTTAGAAGATAGTAGAACTCATTCTCTACTTGACTCTTCTAATGGTTTGCTGTTTCCGCTGCAGTTGTTGATCTAAAACTTGTTGTCTATTATATTTTATCAGATTTTCCCTGTTGAAGACTAATGATAATTTGTTGTATATTATCTTAGTCATAATATTCTTTACTGGGCTAGTTGAGCTCACCATTTTCCTTTTTGTTCCATTTTTCTTCCCAGGAGGTGAGAACATAGCAGGAACTAGTCGGGGTATGGAGTAATAGTTCAGGATAGATGTATTAGTAGTCCTCACTATTTTATAAAATAATGCATCAATAATTGTAATGAGGACTCTTTTTGAGTTTGTATACACCCTATTAGACTATATTTGTATTCAAACTCACAGTATATGTGTTGTCGTATTTTGCACGACAATTATATTATGAAGTTGTATTTGTTTCTGTACCATGTATTTGGCGAATGTATACCTATTTTGGGGGCGTCACAAGTATCAACATATATTCTATAAATGTAACTTGTTTTATTATTTTGTTAATTACAGGCCGGTGATCAATGAGAAACTAATTCGCACAATGATGCATGACGACCGACCTAGTCTTGTTTTCTAGTTATTTATGAGCCTTGTACTTTTATATTCATTCTTTGGATGAATGTATGTTACTTAAAGATTAGATTTGTTTGTATTTCTCAGTTCATATTGGTTTTTTAATGTTTATATAGTTTATACTATTTTGGTGTATATGTCGGTATATGGATGGATGTTTATATTGTTGTGCATGTGGTGGGTTATATAAAACTTGGTGGAAGTTTATATATATTGTCTATTGTGTGTTGGGATATATAGCAAGTACAAAACAGGTACTGTTTTTTGGGAAATCTTTAAAACAGGAAAAATATTTTTTTTTAAATTTATACATCAGCGACCTCATGCGGTCGCTAATACTCATTAGCGACTGCTAATTGGATTAGGGTGTTAGCGACCGATGCGGTCGCTGACATGTGGACCATGTCAGCCTTAGGCCCTGACTGAGCTTAGCGACGAACCCGGTCGCTAATATCGGTTACAGATAATTCAGTCGCTAATAGTGGTCGCTGATGTGCATCCCAGCGACCAGATTTTATATGACGACTATCAGCGACCAGAGTCGGTCGTAGATTCCTATCAACGACCGCTGGCGGTCGTTGATGGGCGGTTGCAGATATGCCTTTTTCTTTTAGTGTACGTTGATATTTTTGATGTTAACTATCTGAGGCTCTGTGTCAGTTTACCTTGTGACTTATGACTTGTCACATCAGTCTTAATATCTTTTCAGCATTCTAGACAGCTTATTTTCGACTCACTAGCCGTTAGATATATCTTTGTTTTCTTTCAAGAATATATCCTCTGATGCCTTGATATCATCATCTTGCAAAGTTCTAATTGTCAGTCTAATTGTCAGAATTGACATGAGCTCTACGATATGTTGTTGTTACAAGAGTTATAGGATTGAGCCTTATAATCGGTTTGACCTTTTCTGCCTTTGTGTTCTTTTGATCGTTGATAGTATAGTGAGGGATGTCTTAATTCTTTTGTTCTGAATCCTCACCTATACTATAACTTTATTTTTGTCTTCTGCTTTCGAATAGCTTCGTGAGCTCTTGGACTTACTTGGCAGATTCTTCTTCTTGTTCTTGATCCTTTAGCTGCTTTGTGAAAGCGGCTAACACTTTTCGGAGGAAGCTGTTCTTCTTTGTTCTCAAGAAGTGGCAGCTTCTATTTGAAGTTCTGATTGCTCTACGATCGGTTTTGAGTCTAGTGACTTGGTAGAATATCCTTGTAGTGAATTTTAGACTTCTTCTGGAGATCTCTTCTTGTGAGAGATATACTCATTCATCCTCGGAGTATATTCTCTTGCCATATCATTCTTCATGCATGATTGATCTTTACTTTATATCTATATATGGCATAAACTGAGCTTGGTGATCTCATTTAATTCGTGTAGCCAACATTTTATTCTTTGCTTAACTTTTGAGGCTGACTTGGCGATCTTCACCTTACTAAACGATATTAGAGTATTTTTCAGATATAACTTTTGTTTAGTGACTGCTTGGAATATCCTACAATCATTTTTTATTGAGCAATCTTTACTCTGCTATCCATTGATTCTTCTAACAGATTTATCGTTCTTGCTAGATGATATTTAACAGCTTCTTTGACTTCGTGTGCATCTTTGTGTTCGCCTTGTTGCTTTAGGATCATTTACTTCCTTTATGAATTGTTCTTCTGTCTGCAAGATGTAGTGAGTTATCTAATAACATATTAGAAGATTGTTTAATTAAGTTGGAGTTTGATTAAATCCCTGATTAGATTCCTAACAAAATGTACTACTAATTAAAATCTTGTTATTTCATAATCATCAATAATCAA